>CM040242.1:132278084-132630572 GCA_022545495.1 Chrysanthemum lavandulifolium
AATTTTGATTCAATTTTAAATACAACAAAAATATGTATACTATATTACTTTCGGATTATATACCGTAGAAGGAACTTTAATTGTGCTTGTGTCAATTCTTCTCTTCCTCTTATCTCGATGATTTCATGATCACAAATCATAAACATGTATGAATTATGTTACTTTAATTGTGCTTGTGTCAATTCTTCTCTTCCTCTTAATATTCTAAAAATCTATCCTAATCCTTTATTCATAATAATAATTCACCAACTAAAACACATCAACATAGAAGACATCATGTAAGTGATAACAATACAATTTTTTTTTGGGTAAAGGGGAGTAATCCTGCACCCTGGTAAAATACTATTAACCAAAAACGTTTAAGTACAATGGAATGTGGCTGAAATACCACATTAACCTCAAGCAACCGCTAGAACTACCACTAAATCATTTATGACAGGCCATAAATGAATAACTAGCTACCAACAACTAGGACTACTAGAAAACATCATAAAAACATGCCAAACTAATGAACCAACAAACAAAAGTTACTTCCTAGCACGACCTTGAAGCTTGAAATCATTCAGTTGCCCCGGAAGATCGTAAACCTGAGCCGCATAATCATCGGAAAGATAATCTTCAAGCTCGATACCTCGACCAGAAGATGAAAAGTAATTTCCTATGTTATCATTCGGCTCATAAACCTCATCCTCATCACTGTCAGAATCAACCACTTCACCCACTTTAGAAAATGGGTTACCTCTCTTAGTTGAAGTACACGAAGATGGAACAGAAGAAGGCTTAGTAGGCTCACCCTGAACCTTTGGCTCCGTGTAACTACTAGGCTAATCTTGTGTTCCCTTACCATTATTATCATCTCCCAGAACGTCCTCATCCACCAATGAATCCAAAACACCAAAAGAATTAGTAGCCTTAACATTCATATCAGAGTTAACATTAGAATGAGGAGCCGGCACCGAATCTTTAGGATTATTTGTAGCTATTTTAGACTTCGTACTTGTGCCACTAGAGGATATCCCTCCAGAGGATGAAGCGCCTCCTTTAACTGACCCACCCTTAGGCTCCCAACGATAATGAAAAGCAACCTTAGGTTTAGTAAAACGAATACCATCAATATACTTCTCTTTACTTGGTTGTTTACCTTTACCCTTACGATTATTGACCTCAACATAGCCATCATTGTCAACAACCTGTGAAACACTTGGTTTAACATTCTTAGGACAACCGCCATCATTATGGTCAAAATTTTACATGTCTCACACCTTGGAGGTTTCCACTCATACTCAACTTCTAGCGTTTCCAATAAATGACCGATTTGTCCGGAAGGGAATCGCCACCACAATCGAATCAAGTAAAGCAGCCAACGATGAAACTTCCACAAGAACCCTAGCATACTGAACTGCGGCCCCAAGATTTGAGACACATCGTGCTCGTGTCTGGCGTCAAGCATAACAGCCGCCTAACTGAGTCGAAATTAAACTAAGACCGACTTGAATAAGCTACTAACGGAATATTGTGAATTTTGACCCAAACCGAGCGAAGTAATGTCTTCTTTTTCGGTTTGGTATTAGAGTCCAAACATTCAAAAAATAGGCACCAAACGAATTAACCAAGGACCTTCTTCCAAACCTTTTCCATACCCTCCTTAGTAGCAAATTGAAAAAGGAAAAACCATTATTAAGCATAACTCGTTGAAGCCCATATTTTGCCCACGTGTTTCGAACATAATTCTCCACAATTGGAAAAGCAAGACGCTTACCAATAAAATAGCCATACAATGTATTAGCAAATCGATTACTAATCTCATTAACCACCTCCAAAGGAATAGCTACGTTAGCTCCCGCGACACACTCGCTATTTCTCATCTCAGAAACCTTAACAACC
The DNA here is from genome assembly GCA_022545495.1 of Chrysanthemum lavandulifolium. Classification (NCBI taxonomy): domain Eukaryota; kingdom Viridiplantae; phylum Streptophyta; class Magnoliopsida; order Asterales; family Asteraceae; genus Chrysanthemum; species Chrysanthemum lavandulifolium. Next base: position 132,279,969 of record CM040242.1, read on the forward strand.
TTTTTAATAGAAGTGTCCTTGAAAATAGATGCATATGAATTGGGACCAACAGTAGAAGGAATCTGTGATTGTGTATTAGATCCATTCGAATTAAAACTCTCTTCATGCACAATATTAGGAATGGCAGTCTTACTTACAGGAACATTCAAAGGAACATTAAAAGGAACATTACCAGTTCCTATATTCGTAGTACCAAATGAACCAGGAGGAAATAACGGTGCCACATTACCAGATTGTTGTAACATATCATCATGGACAAGTTGCGAATATATCGAGCTAGTGTTTGGCAAATCCGCAGAATTCTCAACTTGCAAATTAATTATAGGAGTATCACTATTCAACTTTGAAACTGAAGACATACCTTGTTCAACAGATTTGCGCTCGAAGAGTATCAACATTCAACCGTAGGAGGAACAATACGGTGAGCTTTTTCAATATCGACTTAAGAATCGGAGCATCCCTAACAAGGCTGAACCCTTTGCACCATCCGAAGCAATAGCAGATCCCTTATTAACCTTTTTGTCCAATGACTTTGTATTATCCATAACCAAGAGCAAAAAAAACCCTAAAAAAAACTGATCGACCAAAACAGCAGCAAAAGCACGACCAAAAACCCTTACTAACGAAACCCAAATGGGTTTAGTTACCCTAAAAAACCAACTCTCACATGATTGATAACATAAAAAGATCATCGCATTAAAAGGGCGCCACCGACCTAAATAATTATCGCAACCAACCCACGTGAGATCAAAATCAGGATAATCAATTAGATGTAAAGTAATACCACAAGCCACCAATCAATAATAACAATGAGAAATCCTTGACCAATCACGTTGAAATCAAAAGGAGGCTATGAATCACATGCAATAGGCGACAAAATTAGTTAATAAACAATGAGAATCACACGAATCAACATAAATGAATTGGTAAATTTACGTCGTGTTACTTTTTTTGTCGCCTAGAGTGAAACGAATAAAGGGTTTTTTTTTTATAACAATACAATTTTTCTGATATAAACAAACATCAACATAAACAAAAACCACAAATTTAATTAATAAACAACACAAACACATCATGCAACATGCCAGCATAGTATGATACTTAGTTTATTTATCTCAAAAAAAGTTTTTTTGTGGGTAAAGGGGAGTAATCCTGCACCCTGGTAAATATATTAACCAAAAAAGTTTAAGTACAACGGATGAGAGTGAATCTCTCACCTCGGCCCGTTACATGGGCAACAAACACAGACTAAAAGTGCACTTAACCAAATAAATAACATAAGAAAGACATGCCAATCTTATGAACTACCAAACAACCAATTTTACTTCCTACCACGACCTAAGAGACTAACATCATACATGTCACACATATCCTCCAAGTGCCTCGGTAGATCGTAGACTTGATCAAGATAATCCTCAAAATCTTCAAGATCAAACCCCACCACCCCGAAGCCAAATATGACGCCATAGGGTTATCTGTTTCCAAAACCTCATCTTCACCGTCTCGAACAGTCACATTCCCAACTTTAGAAAACGGATTACTTACCTTGGTAGCGTAAGAAGTCCCAGTGTCCGAAGGCTTAGACGCCTCACCAATATTACAAGAGTCCTTCCCGAGATCCATCAATACCGCTTCCTTAGTAGTACCGAAGACTTCCAGTCTTCACCGCTTTAGTAGAATCACCACAATACTTGGGATGCCCGAGTCATCTTCCACCTCAAGAGTCCCAAAAGAGTTTGACGTAGTAATAGGTGTATCTTTAGCAATACCACTAGCAGTGCCGGTGTCTTCATCTTAGCAACATATACCGCTTCCTAGGTGCAAATCTAGGACCCTTACCCATATTAATACCACAGGTCATCTTCGTACCTTTAGGTTTGGCTTTCGATTCTCGCACCACCTTAAAACCATCATCGGTTCATCCACATTAGAGGTGAGGGAACATCATTATTCTCCTTAATACTCTTAGGACAACAAGCATTATCATGCCCAAACACTTTACATTCCACACGTGTGGCGGCTTCCATTCATATTCCACCTTTATACTTGCCGTAGTAAAGCCACTATCCGCTTATTAGGGATCGCCATAGTCACCACATGTTTAAGCTCGACATCGATGATAATTCCACAAGAGCACGTGCAAAACTAATACGACCCCATGAATCAACACACATGGAACTAGTAAAGCATCTAACATAATCGGCTTACCCACTTGAGTAGCAATTAAGCTCAACCCATCTTCCGAATATGCAAGTAATGGCACATTATGCAATTTAATCCAAACGGAACTCTAGTTACCTCACTTTTAGACAATAGCACATCGAGTCCATTTAGTGAGAATGAGAGGAGAATTGCAAATAATCCAAGGGCCCGTTGAAGAACATTCTCAACACCCTCTTTAGAAGCGAATTTAAAGAGGAAAACACCATCATCATTCTTCATTAGTTTCTGAAAACCAAACTTACCCCACGTGTTGGAGACGTAGTTCTTAACCAAAGGAAAAGCAACATTCTTGCCAACAAAGAAGCCAACAAGTGTATTTTCATACCGGTTGAATACACCCTCCATAGCAGCCTTTGGAAGCACCGTATCATGATTTTCAATACGTGTCTCATTCACCAAGGCACGAAAATTAACTTTCCTAGAGACACGTTCCGGATTTAATACCTTAGCAAATGACCTCACTTCGTTATTATCACAACCAATCACATTAGGACCAAGTAGATGCATTCACCACGTTAGGACACAAGTAAAAGTATTCACCTCGTTAGGACGAGAATTCACCACATCATCAACTTTAGTGCTCGAATCGGATCCACCCACAAACGTATCACTAAAATTTGTTTTATCCAGTTAGTAGTACCCCACGAATCGGAATGAGTATCATGCGTGCTAGGGTTTAGAACAACCCTAGTAGCATTACGCAACTTCGGATCAGCATTTTCACCTTCAATACCACGTTCACCTTTGAGACGTTTAAACCTAGCTTCCAACGCCTGAATATCAACTCTATTATACGGTTTCGTGTCCGTGTTTGCACCAACTTGATCGGCCAAGTTGGTGGCAATTTTTGAATCCTTCATCGAAAACCCATCTTTGTCAAGAAAACCCTTCTCCATCTCTAAAAACCCACAAACAATCCCAATATTACGACAAACACAAGCGAGAAAACCCTAGCGTCAGACAATAAAACCCTAAGCGAAAGTTAAGGTTTAAACCACCACGAACCAAAGAACTAACCTTCTCCCATGGTTTAATCGCATAAAACCTAAAACCCGGACCAATGGGAGTGATAAACCAAACAAATCCAAATCGAACAATCAATTATATATAGGATCGATTTAAATCGGTTATAGGATCGATTTAAGATAGATAATGGCGGCTTAAAACCCTAAAAACGATTACACGGATCTGAACTAAAACCTAAAAACAAGCAAGGAATTGAGTAAACCAATGTTAAACACAATGTTTAAACACTAGGATAATCAATTCGATCCAAGAATCGAGAGGTTTTAGAGCGAAAAAGATGAAAAAACGAATTGGAGGAGGAAGGAAAAAGTCGCCACCTAGAGAGAACTTTTAGGGTTTTTTTTATGTGAACCGCTTCTAGTTCTGTTTCTGATTTTTATCTCAAAAAAAGTTAATAAACAAAAAACGGTCCTTGTGAATTCATTGTACTGTCTTTCTTCTCGTGATTCTTTCTTCTTTGTAAAATCATCAACATAAATAAACTATTGTGCAAAACATAAACACGTTATGTTGTTAATAAACAAACAACCTGCACTGTGCATCAATTGTAGTGTCTTTCTTTTTTGCATTCTTCTTAAACTCAGGATTATTTGTTCTTTGTAAAATCATAAACATAAACAAACTATTGTGCGACAACATCAACATGTTATATAGTTAATAAACAAACAACCTGTACCTGGTGCATGAATTGTAGTGTCTTTGTTCTCTGCATTCTTTGTTGCTGTAAAATCATAAACAATAACAATCCATTATATTGTTTAATTCTAAATAACCTATAATATATTGTCTAATGGAATCTAATAACAATGAATACTTAATCATTAATAAGCAACTTACATGCTGATTCCATACGCCTATTTTTTTTTTCTTGCAGATTTGTTCCTGCAAAATACAAAACATATATAGTAAACACATAAACAATCTTAAAACAAAAGCCTGCTATATGTTAACGCCCAAACAACCTGAATCTTTTCTACTCATTGCCTTAGCTGCTTATGCTTTCTTAGAACTTTTATTCTGGTTTGCTGTTGAAAGTCTCTTTGAGAATCTCTGCGGCTGCATGTTAGTGTATATACTGAAGCGAAGTTGTAATTGTGCTATACCTCTCTAAATAAGGGTGTATATATAGTGTGAGATTAGGTTAAACATTAAGGAAATAGTTAAGATAACAATGAATACATACCAAAGTTATCCTATTATTATTTTAAGTGAAAATCAAACACATACACGATTCTATTAGAGAACAGATTTCTAAGAATTGTATTTAGTATAGGAATCCAATATAATTTTAGGCATTTATAGATTAATATGCAACATAATATTAAAAAAAAAAAAAACTTGTTGCCTAAGTGGTAAACACACATGTTATTCAACCAAATAACCAAGGTTCAATCCTTGCAAGGCTTCTTTTTATAATCAAATTTCGAAAAATAATACATAAATTCCGAAAATTAAATAATACCTAATTAAATTTAAAAATATTACTTAATTTGGACAACTTCATGGCACTAAAATGAATTACATGGCAATGAGGTGGACATTTGTGGAATAATCTACGTGTCATGTCTCCTGTTATATATAATATATATATATATATATATATATATATATATATATATATATATATATATATATATATATATATATATTTTGTAATATTTATGATGCATGGTGTTGTTTTGAAAATAAGAGTTGCACAAACTTGGTTGTTTAGTTTATATATTGTTGTTTTACGTATTTGTGAGTAGTTGTATTAGCGGTTTTTTAAAAGAAGTTGGCCAAAGATGACGTTTTTTGTATTTATGTTTTCGTAATATTTATGATGCACGGAGTTGTTTTGAAAATAAGAGTTGCACAAACTTGGTTGTTTAGTTTATGTATTGCTTTACTAATTGGAAGATTTATGATGTACGATTATTTTTTAAATAATGCTTGCATTGCTTGTTTATTTTGTTGTTTTACATATTTGTGAGTAGTTTTATTTAGTGTTTTTTAAGAAGTTGGCCAAAGATGACATTTTTGTGTTTATGTTTCAATTTAGTTGCATGCATAAATATGGTTTGTTATTTTAAGGACGTGAGCTTTTGGATGTCGAATGAGTGCCATGACAGTCGTTACTAAAGTACATGATACGACGCTCCTGGATGTATTATTGGATGGTCTCAAGCAAAGGTCAATGTTTTTTTTTTGGGTAAAGAGGAGTAATCCCACCCTGGTAAATATATAACCAAAAGAAAAGTTTAAGTACAATGGATATGGGTGAAATCCCATATCTCAGCCCGTTACATAGGCGAAAGAGCATACATAACAAGACACTACCATTTCTTAATAATAAGAATTAGACCACTACCACAGAAACAAAACAAGACTATAAAAAGATCAACTACTTCCTAGCACGACCTTGGAGTTTGACATCTTCATGAAAAGCACCGAATTTACGGCATATCGTATAGTTGATCCATGTAGTCATCATAATCATAGTAATCTTCCTGATCACCTCCACCACCTGTCGATGAGAACGTACCCATAGGCATATCGAATAAATTAGCAGACTCATCATAAGTGTTAAGAACCTCATCCTCACTATCCGAATCAACAATCTCACCAACCTTAGAAAACGGGTTGGTTCTTTTATTAGTAGAAGGAGACGTATACAAGGAGGAGTTATGCATAGACATTCCTACCTCCTTATCAAGAACACTTACAGGTGGTTCAACCAAGCTAGCATTAATAGTAGAAACCTCACAAGGTTTCACATATTCCAAACCTTCCTCCAACGCAACAGTACTGGGGCTGTTAGAAATCTCCTTATGAATGTGCAACTCAGATCCATCTCGAACATCCCCATATTAGAAGAGCTAGAAGCAATATCAAGAACCTTATCCGCTTGGACAATTTCTCCATAGTACTCCTAAGTTCACCAAGATTAATGCCATCTCCAAAGTAACCATACTCATTACTGACCATGAGAAAGCGTGTTAGTCACCAAAGGAGTACCAGTTGGTCATTATGACTCTTCTCATTAGTGATCTTAGGAGTAGAATTCACGTATCACCCCAACCAACATATCACACGCCAAATTAATCTCCTCCATATGAGTATTCATAGAGTTATCCTTATGTGTGGAAGTACTAACTCGATCCTTTGCACTAGGCTTAGAAAGCGGGTCTATAAATAAGTTTAGGCTTACGGACACCTTAACCTTGGTACCGACCTTTGAGTAGCGCTTATTATTACCAAGACCAGCATCCACACTCATATTCCTATTAACTTCCTTGACTTCTTATGGCATTCCTTATCCACATGATCAAAAGTTTACACACGAACAACGGGGTTTGTATTCAAACGCAATAGCAACTTTAACCATCCGATGCTCTTTAGTCTTTGGTATAGGAACGGCCACAACAAGCGATTCCACAAAATCATTATCCTTGAAATTTCAACTAAAACTCTGATACTAATTCATGCCCTACGATTTAAGACACATATTACTCGTGTGGTTCATCAAACATAATAATTCGTCCCAATTTAGCCGTGATCATTTTTAGCCCAACCAGCGAATATGCCACCACCGGCACATTATACAGTTTAACCCACACAGGGACCTTCTTAATATCCTCTTTAATCAAATCTGAATTAGGATTCCAAACATGGATTGACCTAATTCGCCAAGGACCCTGATTCAGAACGTTTTCCATACCATCCCTAGTGGAAAATTGAAACATAAAGAACCCTTGATGTATCATGACATGCATAAACCCGTATTTCTTCCAAACATTACTAACAAAGTTTTGTACCACATGAAACGCATGTATTTGTCCAGCAAAATAGCCATAAATTGAATTATCAAAATGTAAAGAAATAATTTCTACTTCTTCCTGTGGTAGAACGACATCAGCCAAGGAAATATCAACCAAACCCGTTGTACCAGCAGCAATATGGCTAATATCATTCACATCAGACGTGGTTCTCACACACACCACCTCACAACCATCCATCTTGTCGACACTACTGCGTTGTATCCACATTGTCATGAGCCTCGCTATCCTTTTTTTCCATGACAACAGCAGCATCATCAAGTTGACCAATAGATGGTACTTTGTTATTTACACAACGATACGGCATCATAGGTTTACCATCTTTGCCCAATATCTTACCATCAATATTCTTAATCCGTCTTGCCAAGTCACTCAACATTGAAGCGCCATCATGCATCCTTGAAGCCCTATTCGAATCGTTGAGAAAACCTTTATTCATCTCTCTCAACCCCAAAGCAAATTCAATACAAAAGAATTCCAACCACTCGGCAAACACAAACCCTAGTGATAGAGTTATGAACCAATCGAAAATAAATGTAACCAAACCTTGAAAAAGATTTGGTATGACGTTGAGCACACAAAGCAGGGAACCAAAGAACCAAAGTTAACGATAAAGAACAAACCCTAGGAAAGGGATTCGAATGTATCAATCACCAGCAACAAGCACACCACCAATAGATCGCAAATCACAAAGAATATAGTCGATTAAAAGCCAACCGACCTAACCAATAACAATAACAAGTGATGCGATAGTAATACCAGGTCGGCAAAGAAACCAATTATGCGATCATGAAAACAAAACCCTAACAGTTGTATGATCCAAAAAAACCCTAATAACGATTGTTTAAAGCAGCAAAGATAATTAAGTAGAAGATAAACTCACTACAGAATTAATCGTTGAAGAAAAAACAAAGGATTAGAGCAGATTTAGCATGCGTTAATAGTAGGTTAGGGTTTTTTCCTTTTTCGCCACCTAGAGAGAGAAAGCGGGTCGGTACTTACGGAACACAAGACAAAGAAAGGTCAATGTTGGGTATGGTAATGGTTAAAATTTAAATGTAGATCAATTAATTTAGCAATGATGAGGATTTTAAAATCACTGATTTCCATTATTGTTAAGTTGATGAACCATTTTCTTGAAAGTAAAAGCCTCAAATTAGATTATTCAAAACAATCGAGATCATTTCGAGGGCCACATGAGTTTTTTTTATCGTAATGCAAATTTTGTCGAAATAATGATTTTCTTAAGAGCACATTGTCTCATAATTTGTATTACAAGTCTTATTTGGTTTTAATAAAATACACCTTATAATCTTAAGTCAACGGCGACAACGATTTAAAACATAATATTGATTCTAAAATGAAGTTAATTAAGCTAGCATTTGTATAACCCCATGAATTACCTTCCATTTCAAAACAAAATTGCAAAATTAAACATCAATAGTTTCGTATATAATGTAGAAAAGTCGTGGAAACCTCTATGTTGGGATTACTATTAGACATTAAGCATGCATTATTTTATATATAAACTATATATATAAAGCTTGATACACCTTAAAGCCTGTTAAATGAAATACATGTGATATAATTTATGACAACATAGGAGTGTATCTTATATTTGTGATTTTTGCAAGGTTGACGAAATTCCAATCAACCGGAAATCAAAGATAGGACGATCTTTCTTAAGTATTTAGAGTTTTAGACATATCAAGTGTATAGTTATCAAAGGTACCTTATACTAAAAAGTGTCGAAGCTTTTAAAATTAAAGTATGATGGGGACTTGTATATAAATTATGTATTAACATATGTTATAGGGTGATGTGAACATATATAATCATTCAATATTAGGCTCTTGAGTTTGGTGAATACAAATGTCCTGTATTCAAATATGCTCACTAAACGGGACAAAAGAACCAAACTTTTTGGCGTTTTACCTATCATGGTTCAAACCAACCACTGTCTAGAGATGTCGCAAAACTCTAATTAAACATCAGACTAAAAGATGAAACGAAATCAAACAACTTCAGCACAATTAAGAAGGAGATATGACTTGCATTGTATATGTAAACTCGGACTTATAATTTAGTTCTTGTACTTTGTGTTTATCATATAACACCTACAATATATCATTCAAAAATATTGTTGGTATTTACCTCTAAATGTAATGCAAAGAAACTTCAGTTATACAACATAATAGAAGTCGCACCACAAGTCAATATAACAAACGTAAATGGTATACTTCACCTTGGCCTGTAGTAAGCCACCATCTTTCGTGTTGATGGGAAGTCGCACCACAAGTGGTTGGCCTTTGATCATTACCTCTAAATGTAATGCAAATAAACTTCAGTTATACAACATAATAGAATATATTATAAGTTAGACACCATGGACTCACTAATAACATACATTAAGACTCTAAAGGCCATTGATAAGGATCCATCTAATTCAACCATTCGGGATGAGCATGCTCACTATCTTCTTGCGTATAAGAAGGCTACATTAGATGAAGAACGGTTCTTAAAGCAGAAATCAAAAGTTCAATGGCTTCATGCATGTGACTCTAATACGTCTTATTTTCATAATATTGTTAAAAGTAAATGTGTCCGTAATCGAATCGAATTGGTTCAAGGTGCTTTTGTTGCTCATTATGAACAGTTTCTTGGTATTGAAGGGGATTGTAGCTACTTTGATGAGTATGATATATTCTCTAATGTTCTTCCACACCAATTGGCTGATTCGATGGTTCGTCTGTTACGTGGCGATATCCGGGAAGCTTTGTTTTCAATGGGGATGATAAAGCTCCCGCCCCGATGGTTTACTGCGACTTTCTTTAAGAAAGCATGGGATGTTAATGGTACCGAGGTTACGTGTGCTATCCGGGATTTCTTCACTAATGGTAAGCTTCTTAAGGAAATCAATCATACTGTTATATCCTTGATCCCTAAAGTGTCTACCCCTTCTAAGATTAATGATTATAGGCCTATTTCTTGTTGTAATGTCCTTTATAAATGCATTATCAGAATTATTGCTAATCGTATTAAAGAGGGCCTTGGTGAGTTGGTTAGTATTATTCAGTCTGCATTTGTTCCTGGCCGTCATATATCGGATAATATATTACTTACCTAAGAACTTATGCGGAATTATCATAGAAGGAGAGGTCCGCCTAGGTGTGCATTTAAAGTTGATATTCAGAAGGCCTATGATACGGTTGATTGGGCGTTTCTTAAGGCTATTCTGACTGGGTTTGGTTTTCACTCCAAAATGGTTGATTGGGTCATGGTGTGTATCTCGTCTACATCCTATTCTATATGTGTAAATTGAGATCTTCATGGCTGGTTTAAAGGTAAGCGGGGTCTTAGGAAAGGTGACCCGTTATCTCCCTACTTGTTTACGTTGGTTATGGAGGTGCTTACTCTTATTTTGCAGAAAAAGGTTTCTAATGTAGTGGATTTTCGGTTTCATCATTTGTGGGAACAACAGAGAATTATTAACCTTTGTTTTGCGATGACCTCTTCTTGTTTTCGAGGCCATCCCGATTACATTAATGTCCATTATGCATGCTTTGGAGGACTTCAAGAATGTTTGGTTCTTGTCCCAAGTATCCCTAAAAGTACAGCTTTCTTTTGTAATGTTCCTAATGCTATGAAAGCTGCTATTCTCCAGTCTATGCCATTTGCAGAAGGTTCTCTCCCTGTCAGGTATCTTGGGGTCCCCCTTATATCATCTAGACTACTTTATAGGGATTGTAAGATTCTTGTGGAAAAGTTGGAAGGCCGTGTAAATGATTGGCGTAATAAGTTTTTATCTCTTGCGGGTAGGCTTCAGTTGGTCAGGTCTGTGTTATCGTTGATGCACTTATATTGGGCTTCTGTTTTTATTCTTCCTACCCGTATTATTCATGAATTAGAGCAGCTTATGAGGGGTTTCCTTTGGTGTCAAGGAGAAATTAAAAGGGGTAAGGCCAAAGTTGCATGGGAGTCTGTTTGTAAGCCTAAGCAAGAAGGAGGTCTAGGTATTCGTAGATTGGATGATTTTAACATTGCTCTCATGACTACGCATATTTGGAGTATTTTGACACATAAAGAGTCCTTATGGGTTCAATGGATTCATTCTTATAAACTTCGTGGGAGAAGCTTTTGGGATGTCCCTTGCTTGGGTGATGTTAGCTGGGGATGGCGCAAGCTTCTTGCAATTAGAGCCAAGGTTCGTCTTTCATCTGGCATAAGATTAATAATGGAAAGGCTACCTCTGTTTGGTTTGATATGTGGTGTGAGTTAAGCCCTATTCGTGATGCGCTTACTGCTAGGGATATTGCTCGGGCTGGGTTAAATTTATCAGATTCGGTTTATGATGTGACAGATAATGGTGTTTGGCGATGGCCTCCTGATTGGTTATCTAGTTTTTTTTTTTTTTTTTTTTTTTTTTTGGGTAAGGGAGTAATCACGCACCTGGTAAAGTATATTAACCAAAGCGTTTAAGTACAATGGATACGGGTGAAATCCCATATCTCGACCCGTTACATAGGCACTTACAGACTCAAATATAAGAACGACAAATCATTCCTATAACTACCAATAACCACCATATAAAGTGACAAACCACTTTTATAACTAATAATTGAACATAAAGCTATAACGACTATGAAAATAACGAATTAAACGCTAGTCAAGTAGGTCACTTGATTCTCCAAAAGTCGTCATAGGCGTCCATACAACCATTGGTACACAACGTATACCAAACTTCTCATCAACACTCCAAAGCGACCACCAAATCGAATTCAGCCCAAAGAAAGAGATCGTAGGGAACATGAGAACTACAACCATCCTAACCAAGCATTAGGAACTTAATAGCAGACACCCAAGACAACATCCAATAGCAGAAGACCAAAACCATGCAAATGGACATGTTGGATAAGAAACTAGGGTTAAAGAACCTAACATACAATACCATCGTATCACGGATGAAATTATTGAGCCTTCCCAACACAAAGAAGTGCGAAATCATACGGTGGTCTCATCAAGGGTTTTGAACAAGGAACCCTCACAACTTGACTTACATCTCTCATAACCCACAAACATAATAACTTACATCGACTTAGAACTTGCAAAAACATAAATCGACTTCAAAGAATAAACCATTCGCACTTGAAAAATAACAAACCTGGACGAGTTACTTGCAAACCGATTGTACCAAACCCAAACAGTTCGGATATATGTTGTTGAAGCACCCGAAAACCCACTAATGATTTGCGCTGAAAACATAACCCCAACAAGGTTACAAATAAACATGAAGGCATACAACAAACAATCGAATTCACAAACCAATAGGGATATAAAAGAATGAAATCCGGATCGATTATGGATACAAATCCATTAAAGCGATCATCCCACAACAAACGAAACCCTAAATAGGATATCGAATTGAGTGATATAGTCGGTTATGAAAACCGACTTATGGATCGAAAGCCAAGATCGATTAGAAAACCTAACAAAAAGGAGAAATCGTTATGAAGTACCAAAATAAAGTCGATCGGCGCCCATCCATGAATAAAACAACCCTAAAACATGTATTGCATACCTAAGAACAATAACAATCATTCAAAAGTAGAGGACATTCTTTAGGGTGGATTTTTGGCCAGAATTAGAGAATGGGAGGGGCGGCCGGATTTCTCCTAGAGAGAGAAGTTTTTTCCTTTATATTAAAGTCGGTTATCTAGGTTTCCATTGTTAGCTGCGCTTCCGGTTCCTAATCTTAAGGATACTGATGATGGAGTACTAGGGCGCAATTTGGATGGTAATCTTAGTCGTTTTTCAGTTTCGGGTGCTTGGGATTCTCTGCGCCTAAGGGCTGACTTGGTGGAGTGGTATCATGTTCCTTGGTTTTTCCATTGTATCCCGAGGCATGCTATACATTTGTGGCTTGTTATTAAGCAGAAATTGAAGACTCAGGATAGGATGCGGCAATGGGATGTTGGTCCTAATGTTGATTTGGACTTGCTTAGATGCCGGCTATGTGACTTGGTTCCGAAATCTCACTCTCACTTGTTTTTTGAGTGCCAGTTTTCTATGCAAGTTTGGTTGCAGGTTCAGGTTTTATCTGGAATGGATGCAGTCCCACCTTCTTTGGAGAATGCTATTAATTTCCTTATTCCTATATCAAAGGGGCGTTCGGTTAGTAGCATCATTTCTCGGTTACTGCTCGCTGCTACTACGTACTACATTCAACTTATCATAACATAATATCAAAACAAAAGTTCAATCCTTAAAATGAGTAGAGGTCGAATGAGGGATGAACCGAACAAAGAAAAGACCAAATTAACATGAGCTTTCTTGAAAATCAAATGATTGAAGCTTGAATCGGGCTCTTATCACCTTGAATTACAAAGCCCCTAACCTAATTTGGAAAAAACCTTTACTTGAAAACCCTAGTTCTTGTGAGATGTGGTGTGAAAGTGAATAATCTATGAAAACTTGACCTTTATTTATAGAGTTAATAGAGGCATGGAGCTTCTTGGTGTCTTTGATCTTGTGAATGGTTCACTCCTATTTTTGGCATTCGTCTCCCTCATCCTTGCCATGTTTCAGCCATCTTGTGACCCCTATGATAGTAGCTTTCTTCTTGTGGAGTGATGATGGTGATGGAAAAGTGGTTGACTTCAAAGAAAAGGAAGAAAACTTCTACTTTCATGTTTGTGATGTGTCTTGTGGAGTGATGATAGGTAGGAGTAAAAAGTGATGTGTCATGTGTGTGAGTGGGATAAATTTTATCCCTTTTTGTTTTATTATACATACTATATAATTTGTACCCCGTGTTTTGTCGATTCCCGCATAAACGTACTTTCCCGGTCCCCGTAAAATATAAAAATTATATTTTTAGAAACATTTTTGTAAGTGTAATATTATGGTATCGTTATTACGTAAGGATTAAATTATCACTGTTTTTGGGTAAAGGGGTTTACCCCGGTAAATATATAACCAAAAAATAATGTTAAGTACAAATGGAATGTGGCTGAAGTACCACATTAACCTCAAGCGAAGAGCTTGATAAACACTAGTGTTTATGACATGCTATAAACACAAAAACCTAACTATATTACATCAACAAACTAGGCATAAACAAGTAAAAACTTGTACCAAGCGAGCATCCGCATCCAGCCACTCCACGAAGGAGCAAGTTAACCTGTGAAGTTTGCCTCCTTAAAACCCTTTCCAAGAAAAACCCAAAGGAAAAACCTTGGAGTAGGGAAAAAGAGTACAACCCTTACCCGGCACTCCCTTCGTGTATACATATACTTGGAATCTTCCATTTATCCAAAATCAATCGAGACCTCGATGTTAGCTTCTTGAACTTGAAAGTAACCAGCTTCAACCGAATAGTAGAGACAATGGTGCTAACCACTTGACCTTGAAGACTTCTTACGCTTGAACAGCCTAGAATTGCGTTCCATCCAAACGAAGTAAGTAGTAGCAGCAAGCAATAATCTAGAAAGGATACTACTAACCGACCGCCCCTTAGATAAAGGAATAAGAACTGTAACAATAGTCTCCAACGAAGGTGGGACTGCATCCATACCAGATAAACTCCGCACCTGAAACCAAACCTGCATAGAAAATTGGCACTCAAAAAATAAATGAGAATGAGAATCCGGAACCAATTCACAAAGCGGGCATCTAAGCAAGGCCAAATCAACGTCAGGACCAACATCCCATTGCCGCATCCTATCCTGCGTCTTAAGCTTCTGTTTAATAGCGAGCCACAGTTGTATAGCATGCCTTGGGATACAATGAGAGAACCAAGGAACATTACACCATTCAACCAAATCAGCCCTAAGACGCAGAGATTCCACGCACCGAGACCGAAAAACAACTAAAATTGCCATCCGAGTTACGCCAATATAATCCATCATCAATATCATATAGATTAGGAACCGGAGAGCATCTAACAATGGAAATCGAGATAACCAATCCAATGGCCATCGCCAACCATCGATTCAATAAGATCAAAACCGAGTCGGATAAATTAAACCCGCTCGTGCAATATCTCTAATGATAAGTAAATTACGAATCGGGCTTAAGCGACACCACATATCAAACCAAATCAAGTGTCCTTTCCATTATTGATCTTATGCCAAATAAAAGGGCGAACCTTTGGTCTAATGGACAAGAGCTTGCGCCAACCCACTAACATCCCCAAACAAGGGACATCCCAAAACTTCTCCCACGAAGTTTATACGAATGGATCCATTGCACCCATAACGACTCTTTATGTGTCAAAATACTCCAAATGTGAGTAGTCATAAGAGCAATATTAAAATCCTCCAAACGACGAATACCAAGGCCACCTTCATTCTTTGGCTTACAAACAGATTCCCAAGCAACCTTAGCCTTTACCCTTTTCATTCTCCTTGACACCAAAGGAAACTTAAATTATCACTGTTTGCCATTACTAAGTTGGTGTCGGTATGCATGCGGTGCCGTGTTTTTCTAAAACCACGAGATAACCTCTCTTTTTCATTCATAAATCTCCAGTTAGTGTTAAAAATGATCATTAAACTTTTATCAATATAAATATCAGTTTTGTGTGTTGCTGCGTAGTGCAATGTGCGGGATAACCTCTCAAATTAACTGTTTAAGCTCACGTAAGCCTAAAATTATAAACCAAAAAATAATAAATTCGTAAACTATTAGAGTAATCAGTGAAAAATTACCGTATGTCACAATTTCCTCTCCTAAATCCTCCAAACACTATCAACCACTACTTCCAATGAATGTAACTGACCACTACAGTTATGACCGGGCACATATTTTTTTATCACGGTAAAAATAGAGATTTTTAGCCCTTTTTTCTTCCAATTCTTTCTTTGTTAATTGTTTCTTATAAGGTGTTTGGTTTTGCTCGTAACTATCCCGTTAGTGCCATATGAAGAGTTATTCGATCTAGACACATGACCATTACTCTTAATACCATAATTGTACACTTTATTTAATTTTTGAGTTGGTAAAACCAAGGTTTGCTTTGGTAGCCAAAATAGTACTTTCTTGCATCTTTGCTAAACAAAATACATCTACCAAAATGGTCACTTTGAACATTACGAGGGGTATGTTGATTTATTTATTTAAACCCCAAATGAATAAGCTAATTGCATATTCTTCACATCAAATCCACCCTATTCAACGATTGCTTCAAACATTTACGGTTTTGTTGCACAGATGCCGTCTTGTTTTAGATTTTCAATTTCATCATAGGATCTTTAAACACCACTCCAAACCTCTTTAAGACTTCTTGTTGATACACTTCCCATGGGATTTCTTCCTAAACATCTTAAGAAAATGTTGATATCACACCAATGCTTTATAATACACATGCATTCGGGCCAATTCCACATTCATCTCTTGAGCACACAATCAATTTTAAAGAACTACTTGCATCTATATACCCATTGTTAGCATTAATGAAAGTGATGGTAATTCTACATTTAGGAACCATGTACTTATTGTTATAGTAAATGTAATAGTCTAGTATCGAGTTAACGGGATTACATAAGCTAATAGGCCATATGTTAGTTAACATAGGCTTATGTATCCTAGTCCAAATCCCACGAACCAAAACCCAAGCCCTAGCCCATTAAGGGTGAGGCATTAGGAGATATAAACACACAAGTGTTCTCATTTGTGTGTGTTTGATTATAGGAGGAGTTAATTTGTGAAATACAATCCTTCTCCTTTTGTTTCTTTCTTTCCTCTCCTCGCTATCTCACGACATCACCACCACCACCATCAAGTCACCATGACTTATGTTTAAGTTCATCATATATGGGAAATGGAAGTAGAGCCATATTCCTAGGGAAATTACAAAACCACAAAGTTTTACAATCCTCATATGCGTTATACCTAATCGTTATGGTGTAGTATATGTAGGACACGGGATTAATCACTCTCGAGGGAATAGTGTTGTGAAGGTGAAGTGTATGTCAAGATAGGTCTAAATGTGAGGATGAGTATTTTGTATTTTATATTTTTTAGAAAGCAATTTAAAATCTTGAGGTTTGAATAATGGGCAAACACTAACTAGCAAGAAAAGTAAATTGGTGGTAACTTTTATGATAGTATATGTATTTACTTAGATTTCTTTACTCCCTAGTTATCTCTTATTATTAGTCGAATTGTCAAGTCCTTGTTTTAGTTGGAGCATTGTATTTTTTATTATTAGTCGTAGGGAGGTGCCAAATGCCCTAACTCTATGAATGTATAAGTCTCCCCTAAGAAGCTTAAAGTCTATTAAGTCTCCTAGGATCTACAAGCCGCAATTCATGAAATAAATACAACGAGAAAAACCACTAGTGCACTCTAGGGTTGCATTTAATAAGATGGACAAGCTAGTTACATATAAGAATTAAGCTAGTTTTCTTACCTCAACGCAAGGCAACCAATTAAACAAGAGACGACAATCAATAATTAATAACTAGGTTTCGTTGGATCTAAGCAAAAACTAATAAATCTAGCCTAGCATGTTAAAGTGAAGAAAAGAAAAACATATAATCAAACAACACATATACATAGTGAATGATTGAAGAGGGATTACTTAACTTCAATTCAACATGAGCCAAAGTGGCTGAAAAAGCTTCACAAAAGCTGTGAAATTAGTCTAGGGTTTTGCCTCTCCAAAGTGTTACGAATAATGGAAAACATGCGAAAATATATAGAGTATAACAATTGTGTGGCGTCACTTTATGATTGTGACGCCGTCGACTCACCGCCATTAGGGTTTCGTCATTTGCAAGTTGCTATTGTGACGTGTCACTTTGAGTCTCGGACGTCATGATGTGTCTTGTGTTGTCATTTATCAAAAGATCGAGCCGTCAAGTATAAGTTTTACTTTGAATTATGGTCTTCAAATACAAGTGGCGCGTCGGTTTTAGGGTCTTCAAAAGTTACGAGTTGTCGCTATAAATTTCTATCAAATCATCACGTCCAAATGCAAGAGACGACCTCGCATGTGAAATGTGACACCGTCTGGTGCCCTTTTCCAGACAGATTTGCGACTTTGTCATTTTCTTCACTTTCTTATCCATTTTAGCCCAAAATACGCCAGTTTTCATCTTTTGCCTCCCAAGTACATAAAATGTGAAAAGGAACAATTAAGCATAATAATTGATCACAAATGTACGAGTTTAGAGATTAAATTACCCCCTAAAAACGCACATTTTACATTCTTATCAAATATCCCTACAATTGGGATTTGCTTGTAATGTGATTTTATCCAATCAATTTACAAGTTAGGGGGCATTTAACATTGGTTTAAAATAGTTTACAACATCCACAAGCTCTACAATAGTCAAAACAAGCATGAAATTTATATACTAGGACCTCACATAAAGTGTTTGGATTCTCTCATCTCTCGGGTGTATAAGTTGTATAACATCTATGGAAACGGGAAAATAAAACACTCTCTATCTGTCATAGCACATAGATTAGCATAGGATTGAGAATAGATCCAACCTCCACCGCTTTGGCGTAAGCACCTAGGATAAGCTATCAAAGAGGGCTTTTAAAGGGTTGTAACGTTAGGTGTAAGGGTATGAAAAACACGGTTTTGGTTGGATATAGGGAATTTCTTGATGGCAAGTAAATCATCTAAGTTAATCACATGTAAAAGCGTGGCATTGCTAATCCAAGACTCGACTACTAACTTCTAACTCTTTTGTATTTTTTCTTGACCTAAACAAAACAAAAGCTAAAGGATAGGCGGGATGGTAGTCCGTATGTTTTCTTTCTTTCTTTTCTATTTTATTATTTTTTTTCATTTTTTGATTTTATTTCATACACTTTGGCCTACCATCCATAAAATAATACATAATAACTAAGGGATGTATAGTTGCATCCCTATACTCGAACTTTTAAATATATCACAACTAACTAATGACCCGAATTGCAATGATCAAAATACGTGGAGTACTTAAACATTTACGTAGATATGGGTATTATAATTGACTTCTTCCCCATTACTCCATAATAAATATTACTAAACCCATGATTCCTAATCATCCCAAAACTGTATACACAAGATATGACTCGACTTAGCAACCATGTAATCAACTAGACAATTAACTAAGGGTTTAGCAAATAAAAATAATTCACTAAAAATGAGTGTATAGAGGAAGGCTAAGGCGATTTGGGTGTACATTTGGGGGTGGATTGTAAACAATGCTCTTCATTGATATTCAAATTCACCAAAATATTACAAGAACCATGAAAAGGATAGGCTTAGAGGGTTAACTAGGGTATCTTGTACTAAAAATGAGTACGTAACAAGGGTTTGGGGTAATTACTTGACCAATGTAGTCGGTGGAATTATAATAAAAGGTTTAAAACAAGGGTTATCCTAATTCCTCTTATCATTTAGTTAATCCTAACTACACGAATGTAGTCTCACTAGCGATCTCGGAATGCATCATAAAACAAGTTCTAGAATCTATATACAACGGGTACACTCATAAACAATAAAAGTGGATGCTTTTATCATATATATCTAAAGGCAAACCTCACAATTGTTGGGTGAAATTTGAGTGGAAAGGTTTTTGTACTAGCTATATAATTCCTGTCCATTAGACGATTTATAAAGACTAAAGTTTTACTCGTAAATGTAATAAAAAAATTTAAATTTGGTGCTAAAAATACCCTAACAAGTATTTCTTTCGGTTTATTACACAATTACTTAAAAAAACAGATATCAAGTGAGTGATTAGTTTCTAAGGTGTCTCTTTTTCCCTCCCTACACTTAAATTGAACATTGTCCCCAATATTCTTAAAAAGTACCAAAGATATGATAATGGGAAAAATAAAAGAGATAGTGGAAACTAATACTCCCCTGATTTTCTCAGCATGGACGATAGAAATATGGTTAAATCCTCCTCCAAGAAGATTAGATCAATGATACGCTTCTCTACCAATATATTCTTGAATCTTCTTGTCAAATATAACCTGTCAATTTCTTAGAAAACGAACACGAAACCTCGCATAAAATTGGCGGTAAACACTATATATAATAAAAACTATTTTAGAAAGCGAATAAGATATAATGCTTGTAAAATAAATGTTTACAGAACCTGGAATTTTAAAACTTCTGGAAAATTTCAAAAGTTAAGTTTTGACATAAAAAAAAGTCTGGAAAACTATTGCTACAGTGCCTGACGTAGTCAGGTTGTAAATTTGACGCCGTCAGGATTGACCGGACAGAATTTTAAGTTTCGTTTTCGGAAAATTTACGGAAATATCGTATTTAAAACCTTTAATTTCTGCAAAACATTCATTGTGACTCGATACAAGCATTTAACTCAAACAAACACACAAACATAATAAAATATATGTTCATCATATATTGTAAATTTTCATGTTCTATTTTCATTCTATTAAACAAAGGTGAACTTCCCTACACTTATCCTTTTGTAAAATACCTTTATATGTGATTAAGGCGAGGTTAAAAAAATTAAACATTTCACAAATTTATTCAAAAAGGAAATTAAACAACAAAGATGAAAATATATATGAAACAAACAAATATAAATTAAAAACAAACAAGCAAATAAATAAAAACATGGTTGCCTCCAAAGAAGCGCTTCTCTTTATTTACGAATCACGTCGCTAGACTCAAATTCATAACGTACTAGCCTATGTGAGTAAGCTCCTCATTGAGGATATCTTTGGATCAAAATTTTCTTTTAGTTTTCTATTAGTACATTTTTTGGAATGACTTTTCAAACTTCTCTCCATCGGGATCATATATTGTCATCTTTATATGCCATTATCCATCTCCTTCTTTGGTGGCTTGTCCCAATTCCATTTCTTCTTTGAACTCTCTTTCTTCCACCTATTCATCCCTAAGTTAATTGGCAAGGCTTCTAGAAATTCAATCATCTTCCTAAATACTAAAGGTTCCTCAAATGGGTCCATCTAGGTGTCCCAGGACAATTGTTGTTTAATAGAGTGTGTTTCATTTATAAATTCTTTTTCTAGATAGAATGGGTGTTGAGGTCCTATAAAATCTCCATTAATCCAAGGTCCATATCTAGATGATTTCTTATCCAAATCTATCCCATGAGGTGTTTGTTCCTCATTATTGTCATAAACATGCTTCTTGACATCGTAGATCGACCTAGTGTATCCCTCTCATACCATTATTTTGGACATCTTACAATCATTAATATCAATAGTGGTATCTAAGAATCCGCTTCCAACTAACAATGGGCATGTGTTGGGTTTTATATTTGAGTTGATAAGACAAAACACATGAAAGATGAAGGACTTATGAAGACAAAGGATGAAACATTTCAAAAAGAAAAGATTATAGAAGATCTTTTATTATTCTAGAAAATATCCTTTGGAAACCTAATTCTCTATTATATAAAGAGAATAAAGGTTTTATGTCTTATGTGTGTACACAAGATGTAGTCGACTAGAGGTTTGGTGTAGCCCTAAGGTTAAGAGTTTCTTAACCCTTGTTAGAGTAGGTAACACGTCCTACACTTGATCAGGTGGTTAGGGCTTGTTGGTGTAAGTATTTTATGATGATAATGATGATGAAAAACCTTGTATCAATAACAATTATGTTTTGATTTATTCTGTTGCGTATATTGTTATAATTGTTATTGTTAATCCTAGATGAGACTAGATCGGATTCCAGAATTGGTATCAGACCCAAGGGGCTATCGATCTAGGATTCGCAAGGTTTTTCGAAGAAAAGGTGAAAAATTCAAATCTAGTACATATTTTCATAACTTTCTGAAAGTCGGTTTTCAAGCGGCGATAGCGTTCGTTAACCGAGAGATCGGTGAAATTTTGTTGAAGATTCTTGGTATATCAAGGATGATTTTCCTTGAAGGATCTTCAATATAAGGTATGAATCGTAAGATATTCATTGGTGGCCTTTCTGAGAGAAGGTAATATTGTTCAAATTTTAGGGTTTCTTTTAATATGGGTTCTTAATCGTTTTCTTGTGCTTTGCTTTGCTATTCGTGACTTGTTTCTTTGTGGAACCCTAAACAAAGAACTCTTAAGGAAACAAAAAGTGATTTATCCGCCTCTCCAAAGTGTTACACGAATAATGGAAAACATGCGAAAATATATAGAGTATAACAATTGTGGCGGCACTTTATGATTAATGACGCCGTCACCACCGCCATTAGGGTTTCGTCATTTGCAAGTTGCTATTGTAACGTGTCACTTTGAGTCTCGACGCCGTCATGATGTGTCTTGTGTGTCATTTATCAAAAGATCCGAGCCGTCAAGTATAAGTTTTACTTTGAATTATGGTCTTCAAATACAAGTGACGCGTCGGTTTTAGGGTCTTCAAAAGTTCTGAGTTGTCGCTTATAAATTTCTATCAAATCATCACGTCCAAATGCAAGAGACGATCTCGCATGTGAAATGTGACACCGTCTGGTGCCCTTTTCCAGACAGATTTGCGACTTTGTCATTTTCTTCACTTTCTTATCCATTTTAGCCCAAAATACACGCCAGTTTTCATCTTTTGCCTCCCAAGTACATAAAATGTGAAAAGGAACAATTAAGCATAATAATTGATCACAAATGTACGAGTTTAGAGATTAAATTACCCCCTAAAAACGCACATTTTACATTCTTATCAAATATCCCTACAATTGGGATTTGCTTGTAATGTGATTTTATCCAATCAATTTACAAGTTAGGGGGCATTTAACATTGATTTAAAATAGTTTACAACATCCACAAGCTCTACAATAGTCAAAACAAGCATGAAAATTATATACTAGGACCTCACATAAAGTGTTTGGATTCTCTCATCTCTCGGGTGTATAAGTTGTATAACATCTATGGAAACGGGAAAATAAAACACTCTCTATCTGTCATAGCACATAGATTAGCATAGGATTGAGAATAGATCCAACCTCCACCGCTTTGGCGTAAGCACCTAGGATAAGCTATCAAAGAGGGCTTTTAAAGGGTTGTAACGTTAGGTGTAAGGGTATGAAAAACACGGTTTTGGTTGGATATAGGGAATTTTACTGATGGCAAGTAAATCATCTAAGTTAATCACATGTAAAACGTGGCATTGCTAATCCAAGACTCGACTCGCTAACTTCTAACTCTTTTTGTATTTTTTTTCTTGACCTAAACAAAAACAAAAGCTAAAGGATAGAGGCGGGATGGTAGTCCGTATGTTTTCTTTCTTTCTTTTCTATTTTATTATTTTTTTTTTCATTTTTTTGATTTTATTTCATACACTTTGGCCTACCATCCGCAAAATAATACATAATAACTAAGGGATGTATAGTTGCATCCCTATACTCGAACTTTTAAATATATCACAACTAACTAATGACCCGGTGCAATGATCAAAATCGTGGAGTACTTAAACATTTACGTAGATATGGGTATTATAATTGACTTCTTCCCATTACTCCATAATAAATATTACTAAACCCATGATTCCTAATCATCCCAAAGCTGTATACACAAGATTGGGGGTTTTAATTTTAATTTAAAAAGGTTTTTTTTAAAAAAAAAAAAAAAAGGGTTTAAATTTTTTTTAAAAATTTTGGGGCCCTTTTTTTTAAAAAAAACCAAAAAAGGGGTTTAAATTTTGGGGTTTGGTTCTTTTTTAAAAAAAAAGGTTTAAAAAAAAACCAATTCCCTTTAAAATTTTTTTTCCCCTTTTTGGGTTTTTTTTTTTAATTTTTAAAAAACCCCTAAACCCTTTTAAAATTTTTTAAAAATTTTTTTTTTTAAAAAAAAATTTTAAAAAATTTTTTTAAAAAAGGGGAAATTTTAAAAAAAAATTTTTAAAAAAGGCCTTTATAAAAAAAAATTTTAAACCTTTAAAAATTTTTAAAAAAATTTTAATTTTGGGAAAAATTTTAAAAAAAGGTTTTTGGGTTTTTTTTTTTAAAAACCAAAAAAAAAAAAGGGTTTTTTTTCCCCAAATTTTTTTTTTTTAATAAAATTTTTTAAAAAACCCCCTTTTTTTTTTTTAAAAAAAGAAAAAAAAATCCCCTTTTTTTGGGCCGGGAAAATGGGGAAAAACCCCCAAAAAAAAAAGTTTAAATTTTCCCCTTTTTTTTTTAAAAGGGGGAAAATAAAATTTTTTTTTAAAAAAAAAACCCCGGAAAAATTTTGGGTTTTTATTTTTTAAAAAAAAATTTCTTTAAATTTTAAAAAAAACCGAAAAAATTTTTAAAAATTTAAAATTTTAATTTTTTTAAAAAAAAAAACCTTTTCCCTTTTTTTTTAAAGGGGGGGGGAAAAAAAATTTTTTTTTTTTTCCTTTTTTTTAAATTTCCTCCCAAAAACCTTTTTTGGGCCCAAATTTTCCCCAAAAAAAAAAAAAAAAAAATTTTTTTTTAAAATTTTTTTTTTAAAAAAAAAAAATTTTAAAAAATTTTTTTTAAAAACCCAAAATTAAAAGGGGGAAAAAAAATTTAAAATTTAAAAAAAAAAAAATTAAAAAAAAGGAAAAAAAAAATTAAACAAACAAAAAAATTAAAAAAAAAAAAAAAAATTTTAAAACCCCAAAAAAGGGGAAAACCCTTAATAAAATTTAAAAAGGGGTTTTGGGTTCCCTTTTAAAAAAATTTTGGAAAAAAAAAATTTTTTTTTTTTTTTTTTTTTTTTTTTTAAATTTTTGGGGAAAAATTTTTTTTTTTTTTTTTTTCCCCCCCAATTTTTTTTTTTAATTCTTTTTTTTTTAAATTTTAAATTTTGGGGCCTTTTTTAAAAATTTTTTCCAAAAAAAGGTTCCAAAAAGGGTTTCCCGGGTTTTCCCCTTTTTTTTTTTTAAATTTTTTTTAAAAATTTTTTTTTTTTTTTAAAAAAAAACCCAATTAAAAATAATTTAAAAATTTCTTTAAATTAAATTTTTTTTTTTTTTCAAAAAAATTTTTTTGTTGGTTTTTATCCCTTCAATTTCCTTTTTTTTTAAAAACCAAATTAAAATTTAAATTAAAAAACCCTTTTAAAAATAAAAGGGCCCAAAAGGGGTTTATTTTTTTGGGAAAAAACAAAAAAGGGAAAAAAAAATTTTAAAGACAAAAGGGAAAAAATTTAAAAAAAGTTTTAAAACCTTTTAATTTTAAAAAAAAAATTTTTTTTTTTTAAAAAAAAAGGTTTTTTGGTTTATGGTTTTTCCAAAAATTTTAAGGGGGGTTTGGGGGGTTTTTTCCCCTTTTTTTTTTTAAAAAAAACCCCGGGGGATGGGGGGGGGTTTTAAAAAAATTTTTAATTAAATTTTAAAAAAAATTTTAAAAACAATTTTTTTTTTTTTTTTTTTTAATAAATTTTATTTAAAAAAAAATTCCCAAAGGGTTTTAAAAAATTTTTAAAACCGGAATTGAAAATTTTGGGGAAAAAAAAAAAATTTTTAAAAACAAATTTTTTTTTTAAAAAAATTCCTTTTTTAAAAACCCTTTTTAAAAAAAGGGAAAAATTTTTGGGAAATTTGGGTTTTTAAAAAATTTTTGGGGGGGTTTTTAAAAAATTGGGAATTATTTAAAAAAAAAAAAAAAAAATTTTGGGGAAAAATTTGGGAAAAAAATTTTTTTTTTTTCCCCCCTTTTTAAAAAATTTTTTTTTAAAAAAAAAAAAAATTTTTGGGGAAAAAAAAATTTTTTTAAATTTTTTTTTTAAAAAAAAAAAAAATTTTTTTTTTTTTTTTTTTTTTGGTTTTCAAATTCCTTTTAAAAAATTTTGGGGAAAAATTTTTTTCCCCCCTTTTAAATTGGGGGGAAAAAAAATTAAAAGGGAAAAAAAATTTAAAATTTTTTTTAAAGGAAAAAATTTTTTTTAAAATTTTTGGGGGTTTTTTTTTAAAAATTTTTTAAAAAAAAAAAAAAACCCTTAAAAAAAAAAAAAAAAAATTTTTTGGGATTTTTTTTAAAAAAAAAATTTTAAACCTTTAAATTTCCCAAAAATTTTTAAAAAAAAAAATTTTTAAATTTTAAATTTTTTGGTTTTTTTTTTTGGGGAAATTTTTCTTTTAAACCCCCAAAACCCTTTTTAAATTTTTCCCAAAAAAAATTAAAAAAATTTTAAATTTTTTTTTTTTTTTTTTTTTTTTTTATTTTGGGTTTTTTTTAAAGGGGTTTAAAAAAATTTTCCTTTTTAAAAAAATTTTTTTAAAAAAAAAAATTTTTTTTTTAAAAAAAAAAAAAAAAAAAAAAATTTTTTTTGGTTTTAAAATTTTTTTTTTCCCCTTTTTTTTTTTAAAAAAAAAAAATTTTTTTTTTTTTTTTTTTTTTTAAATTTTTTTTTTTTGGGAAATTTTTTTTTTCCCCATTTTTTTTGGGGTTTTAAAATTTTTTTTTTTTTAAAACCCTTTTTAAAAAATTTTCAAAAATTATTCTTTAAATTTTTTTTTGGGAAAAAGGTTTTTTGGTTTAAATTTGGGGAAAATTTTTTTTTTTTGGGTTTTTCCCTTTCCAAAAATTTTTAATTTTTTTAAAAACCCTTGGGGTTTTTTTTTTTAAATTTCCCCTTTTTGGGAATTTTTAAAATTTTTTCCAAAAAAATTTTTTTAAAAAGCTTTTTTTTGGGGGTTTTATTTTTTAAAAAAAAAATTTTTTTTTAAAAAAGAAACTTTTTGGTTTTTTTAATTTTTAAAAAATTTTTGAAATTTTTTTTTAAAAAAAAGGTTTTTTTTTTGGGTTCCCGGGGGAAAAGGGGGGAAAAACCCCTTTTTTTTTGGGGGGGAAAAAAGGGGGTTGGGGGTTTTTTTTTTAAAATAAAAAGGGGTTTCAATTTTTTTTTTTTTTTTTTAAAAGGGGGTTTTTTGGGGGGTTTTTTAAAGGGGAATTAAGGACCCAAAAAAAAAAAATTAAAATTTAAAAAAAAGGGTTTTAAAAGGGTTTTTCCCCTTTTTTTTTTAAAAAAAATTTTTTTTAAAAAAAAAAATTTTTTTTTTTTTAAAAAAAAATTTTAAATTTTTAAACCCTTTTAAGGTTTTTTTTTTAAGGGTTTTTAAATTTTTTTTAAATTGCTTTTTCCCCTTTTTCCCCCTTTTTTAAACCCCAAAAAAGGAAATTTAAAAAAATTTTTTCCCCCCAAATTTTTTGGGGGGAAAAAAAAAAATTTTTTCCCTTTTTTAAAAATTTTTTAAAACCCAACCCAAAATTTGGGGGGGAAAAAAAAAATTTTTAAAAATTTTTTTTTAAAAAATTTTTTCAAAGGGGTTTTTTTTTTTTAAAATTTGGTTTTGGGGAAAAATTAAAGAAAAAAAGGTTTTTTTTTATTTTTTTCCCAAGTTAAAAAAGAACCCCTTTTAACCACCATTTTTTTTTTCCCCCAAAAAGGGGGGAAAAGGGGAAAAGGGTTTTTTTTTTTTTTAATTTAAAAAAGGGTTTTTTTGCTTTTAAACTTTTTTTTTTTTAAAAAAAAGGGGGGTTTTTTCCCTTTGGGTTTCCTTTAAAAAAATTTTTTCCATGGTTTTTAAAGGTTTTTTTTTAAATTTTTTTAAAAAAAAAATTTTTAAATTTTAAAAAAAAAAAAAAAAACCGGGGGTTTTTTTGGTTTTTAAAAAAATTTAAAAAAAAAAAAAAAATTTTTTTTAAATTTAAAAAAAAAAATTTTTTTTTTAAAAAAAATTTTTTAAAAAAGGGGGGAAAAAATTTTAAAGGCCTTAAAAAAAATTGGGGGTTTTTTTTTTTAAAAAAAATTTTAATTTAAAAAGGGTTTTTTTAAAAGGTTTTTATTTTGGGGTTTTTTGGGTTTTTTTTTTGGGGGAAAAAAAATTTTTTGGGATTTAGGGGTTTTTTTTTTTTTTTTTAAAAAATTAAAAATTTTTTTTTTTTAAAAAAAATTTTTTTTTCCCAAAAAAAAAAAAAGGGTTTAAATTTAAGACCCTTTTTCGGTTTAAAACCCCCAAAAATTTGGTTTTTTTTGGGTTTTTTTTTTTAAAAAAAAAATTTTTTTAAAATTTTTTAAAAAAAAAGGGGTTTTAAAAAAGGGGAAAACTTTAAAAAAAAAAAAATTTTTTTAAAAAAAACCCCCAATTTCCTTTTTAAAAAAAAAAAAATTTTTTTTTTAAAAAAGGACTTTTTTACCCAATTTTTTTTTTTAAAAATTTGGGGGCCTTTAAAGGGAAAAAATAAAAATTTTTAAAAAAATAAAAAAAAAAGGGTTTAAATTTTTTTAATCCAAAAAACCCTTTAAATTTTTTTTTTAAATTTTTAAAGAAAAAAAAAATTTTTTTTTTATTGGGTTTTTTAAAAAATTTTTAAAAAAACGTTTTAAAAAAAATTTGGCCAAATTTTAAAAAAAATTAAAAAAAAAAAAATAAAAATTTTTTAAAATTTAAAAAGGGAAAGGGTTAAAATTTTTAAAAAATTTAAAATTTTTTAAAAAAAACAAAAACCCAAAATTAAAAAAATTTTTTTTTTTAAAATTTTAAAAAAAAAAAACCAAAATTTAAAATTTTTAATTTTAAAAACCCAAAAAAAAAAAGGGGAAAATTTTAAAATTTGTTTCAAATTCTTTGAAAAAATTTAAAAAGAAAATTTTAATTTTTAAAAAAAGTTTTTAAAAAAAAAAAATTAAAAAAAACCCTTTTAAAAAAAAAAAAGGGGTTTTTTAAAATTTGAAATTTTCCCCCAAAAAAATTTTTTGGGGAAAAAAAAACCAAAAAAGGAAAATTTTAAAAATTTAAAATTTTTAAAAAAAAAAAAAAAAAAAAAGGTTTTTTAAAAAAACCAAAAAAAAAAGGGGGTTTTTAAATTTTTTTAAAAAAAAAAAAAAAAAAAATTAAAAAAATTTAAAAAAATTTTTTTTTTTTTTTTTTAAAAAAAAAAAAAACGGGTTTTTTTTTTTTTTTTTGGGGAAAAATTTTTTTTTTTTTAAAAAAAAAAATTTTTAAATTTTTTTTTTTTTTGGGGGGTTTTTTTGAAAATTGGTTAAAAGGGGGTTTTTTTTAATTGGCCCCAAAAAAAAATTTTTTAAAGTTTTTTTAAAAAAAAGGGTTAAATTTTGGGGTTTTTTTTTTAAAAAAAAAAATTTTTTGAAAAAGGGGGTTTTTTAAAAAAAAGGGGGTTTTTTTTTGTTTTTGGGGTTTTTTTCCCCAAAAAATTTGGTTTTTTTTTTTTTGGGTTTTTTGGATTTTTTAAAATAATTTTTTTTAAAAAAAATTTTTAAAAAGGGTTTTTAAAAAAAAGGTTTTTTTTTTAAAAAAAAATTTTTTTTAAAAAAAAAAAAAAAAAAAATTTAAAAAAAAAAGGGTTTAAAAAAATTTAAAAAAAAAAAAAAAAAAAAAAAAATTTTTTCTTAAAAAAAAAAAAGCCAACCAAAAAAAAAAAAAAAAGGAAAAAATTTTTCCCCCCTTTTTTTTTAAAAAAAATTTGGGTTTAACCAAATTTTTGCCGGGTTTTTAAAAAAAAAAAAAAAACCCCCCCTTTCAAAGGGGGGGAAAAAAAAAAAAAAAAAATTTAAAAAATTTTAAGAACCCCCCAAAAACCCCCAAAAAAAAATTTTCCCCAAATTTTGGGGTTTTTTTTTTTTAAAAAAAAAATTTTTTTAAAAAAGGAATTTTTTTAAAATTTAAATTCCCGGGAAATTTTTTGGTTTTTTGGGGTTTTGCGGGTTTTTTTAAAAAATTTTTTTTTCCCAAAATTTTTTTTTTTAAAAAGGTTAAAATTTTTTAAATTTCCCCAATTGGAAGGGGTTTTTTATTTTAAAAAAATTTTCCCTTTTAAATTTTTTTTTGTTTTTTTTTTTTTAAAAAAAAATTTTTTAAATTTTTTTTTTAAAAAAGGGTTTTTTTTTTTGGGGGGTTTAATTAATTTTTTTTTTTTGGGGAAATTTTTGGGGTTCAAAACCCCGGGGGAAAAACCCCCTTAAAAACCCCAAAAAAATTTTTTTTTTGGGCCCAAATTTTCCCCAAAAAAAAATTTAAAAAATTTTTTAAAATTAAAATTTAAACCCCTTTTTAAAAAAAAAAAAAAATTTAATTCCCTTTCCCCTTTTTTTTGGTTTTTAAAAAAAAATTTTGGCAAGGGGTTTTTTTTAAATTAAAAATTTTTTTCCCCCCTTTACCCTTTTGGGGGGAACCCCATTTAAAAAAATTTTTTAAAAAATTTAAAAAAACCCAAAAAACCCCCCAAAAAAAAAAAAAAAAAAAAAAGCCTTCCCCTTTTTCCCAAAACCTTTTCCCCAACCGGCAAAATTAAACCCCCCCAAAAACCCCTTTCCCAAAAAATTTTTTTTAAAAATCCCTTTAAAAAAAAAAAAAACCTAAAGGCCAAAAAACCCCCCGGGGTTTTCCCCCTTTTTCCCTTTTAAAAAAAAAAAAAAGAATTACGGTTTTTTTTTTTATTTTTTTGGGGAAAAAAAAAAAACCCCCCCAAAAAACCCCAAAATTTTTAAAATTTTTGGGAAAAAATTTTTCCAAAAAAAACCCAAAAAAAAAAAAAAACCCCCGGGCCCTTTTTTAAACCTTTTTTCCCCCTTTTTTCCAAAACCTTTTTTTTTAAAAAAAAAAAAACCCCCCCCCAACAAAGGGGGGAAACCCAAAAAAAATTTAAAAACCCAAACCCTTTAAAGGGTTTTGGGGCAAAAAACCCAAAAAACCAAAATTTAAAAAAAAAAAAAAAAAAAACCCCAAATTAAAAACCCCAATTTAACCCCCCGGGCCCAAGGAAACCTTTTTTTTTTTAAAAAAAAAAAAAGGGGGTTTAAAAAACCCCCAAAAACCCTTTTTAAACCCCAAAAAAAATTAAAAAAAATTTTTCAAAAAAAATTTTTAAAAAAAAAAAAAAAGGAAAAGGGTTTTTTTTTTTAAAAAAAAAAAAAGCGGGTTGGAAAAAACCCCGGGGAAAAAAAGGGGGAAAAAAAAAAAAATTTTTTTTAATTTAATTAAAAAAGGGGGGTTTTTTTTTTTTTTAAAAATTTTTTAAAAAACCCCCTTTTTAAAAAAAAAACCAAACCCAAAAAAATTTTTTTTTTTTTCTTAAAAAAATTTTTTTTAAAAAATTTTTTCCCCCTTTTAAATTTTTAATTTAAAGTTTTTTTTTTAAAAAAAAAAAAATTTAAACCCCCCCCGGGGGAAAAAAAAAAAATTAAATTTAAAAAAAAAAAGGGATTTTTAACCCAAAAAACCCAAAAAAAAAAAAAAAAAAAAAAGGGGTTTTAAAAATTTTAAAAACCCAAAAACCCTTTTTTTAAAAAAAAAAAAAAAAAAAAAAAATTTTCCCCCCAAAAAAAAAAAAAAAAAAAAAAAAAAAAGGAAAATTAATTTAAATAAATTTTTTTAAGGTTAAAAAAAAAATTTAAAAATTTAAAGGTTAAAGGGAATTTTTTTTTAAATTTAAAAATTTTTAAAAAAAAAAAAGGTTTTTTTAAAAAAAATTTTTAGTTTTAAAATTTTTGGGGGGTTTTAAATAAAATTTATTTTTTAAATTGTTTTTTTTAAAAAAAAAAAAAATTTTAGGGTTTGAATTTTTTTTAAAAAATTTTGTCCTTTTTTAAAAATTTTTAAAGGAAAAAACCAAATTTTTTTTTTTTTTTAAACCCCCCCAAAAAAAAAAAAAAATTTTTTTAAAAAAAAAATCCCAAAAAAAACCAAAAAAAAGGGAAAAAAAATTTTGTTTTTTTTAAAAATTTGGTTTTTTTTTTTTATTTTAAAAAAATTTTTTAAAAAATTTTTTTTTTTAAAAAAAAAAAAAAAAATTGGTTTAAATTTAATAAAAAAAATTTAAAAAAAAGGGGGGAAATTTCCCCCGGAAATTAAAAAAATTTTTTGTTTTTTTTAAAAAAATTTTTCCCTTTTTCCCTTAAATTAAAAAAAAAAAAAAATTGGGGTTTTTAAAAAAATTTTTAAAAAAAAAAAATTAAAAAATTTTTTTTTCCCAAATTCCCTTTTAAATTTTTTCCCCCCTTTTTTAAAAAATTTTTAAAAAACCCTTTTAAGAAAAAAAATTTTTTTTTGGGTTTTTAAAAAAAAAAAAAAACCCCAAATTAAAAGGGGAAAAGGGTTTTGTTTGGGTTTTCAGTTGGGTGCTTGGGATTCTCTGCGCCAAGGGCGACTTGGTGGAGTGGTATCATGTTCTTGGTTTTCCATTGTATCCCGAGGCATGCTATACATTTGTGGCTTGTTATTAAGCAATTAAAGACTCGTGATAGGATGCGCAATGGGATGTTGGTCCTAATGTTGATTTGGACTTGCTTAGATGCGGCTATGTGACTTGGTTCAAACTCTCACTCACTTGTTTTTGAGTGCAGCGCTCTATGCAAGTTTGGTTGCAGTTCGAGTTTTATCCGAATGGATGCATCCCACCTTCTTTGGAGAATGCTATTAATTTCCTTATTCCTATATCAAAGGCGCTCGTTAGTAGCATCATTTCTGTTATCGTCATTGCTACTACGTCATTACATTCAACTTATCATAACATAATATCAAAACAAAGTTCAATCCTTAAAATGAGTAGAGGTCGAATGAGGGATGAACCGAACAAAGAAAGACCAAATTAACATGAGCTTTCTTGAAAATCAAATGATTGAAGCTTGAATCGTGCTCTTATCACCTTGAATTACAAAGCCCCTAACCTAATTTGGAAAAACCTTTACTTGAAAACCCTAGTTCTTGTGAGATGTGGTGTGAAAGTGAATAATCTATGAAAACTTGACCTTTATTTATAGAGTTAATAGAGGCATGGAGCTTCTTGGTGTCTTTGATCTTGTGAATGGTTCACTCCTATTTTGGCATTCGCCTCCTCATCCTTGCCATGTTTGACCATCTTGTGACCCCTATGATAGTAGCTTTCTTCTTGTGGAGTGATGATGGTGATGGAAAAGTGGTTGACTTCAAAGAAAAGGAAGAAAACTTCTACTTTCATGTTTGTGATGTGTCTTGTGGAGTGATGATAGGTAGGAGTAAAAGTGATGTGTCATGTGTGTGAGTGGGATAAAT
This sequence comes from Chrysanthemum lavandulifolium, assembly GCA_022545495.1. NCBI lineage: Eukaryota > Viridiplantae > Streptophyta > Magnoliopsida > Asterales > Asteraceae > Chrysanthemum > Chrysanthemum lavandulifolium. The sequence goes on from CM040242.1 coordinate 132,312,957, forward strand.
TTTATCCCTTTTGTTTTATTATACATACTATATAATTTGTACCCGTGTTTTGTCGATTCGATTCGCATAACGTACTTTCCGGTCCCCGTAAAATATAAAAATTATATTTTAGAAACATTTTGTAAGTGTAATATTATGGTATCGTTATTACGTAAGGATTAAATTATCACTGTTTGCCATTACTAAGTTGGTGTCGGTATGCATGCGGTGCCGTGTTTTTCTAAAACCACGAGATAACCTCTCTTTTTCATTCATAAATCTCCAATTAGTGTTAAAAATGATCATTAAACTTTTATCAATATAAATATCAGTTTTGTGTGTTGCTGCGTAGTGCAATGTGCGGGATAACTTCTCAAATTAACTGTTTAAGCTCACGTAAGCCTAAAATTATAAACCAAAAATAATAAATTCAGAACTATTAGAGTAATCGGTGAAAAATTACCGTATGTCACAATTTCCTCCTAAATCCTCCAAACACTATCAACCACTACTTCCAATGATATAACAGCCACTCTGATTATGACCGGGCACATATTTTTTATCACGGTAAAATAGAGATTTTTAGTCCTTTTTTCTTCCAATTCTTTCTTTGTTAATTGTTTCTTATAAGGTGTTTGGTTTTGCCTCAGAACTATCCCTGTTAGTGCCATATGAAGAGTTATTCGATCTAGACACATGACCATTACTCTTAATACCATAATTGTACACTTTATTTAATTTTGAGTTGGTAAAACCAAGGTTTGCTTTAGTAGCCAAAATAGTACTTTCTTGCATCTTTGCTAAACAAAATACATCTACCAAAATGGTCACTTTGAACATTACGAGGGTATGTTGATTTATTTATTTAAACCCCAAATGAATAAGCTAATTGCATATTCTTCACATCAAATCCACCCTATTCAACAATGCTTCAAACATTTCGGTTTTGTTGCATGAGACTGCCTTGTTTTAGATTTTTCAATTTCATCATAGGATCTTTAAACACCACTCCAAACCTCTTTAAGACTTCTTGTTGATACACTTCCCATGGATTTCTTCCCTAAACATCTTAAGAAAATGTTGATATCACACCAATGCTTTATAATACATGCATTCGAAGCCAATTCACATTCATCTCTTGAGCACACAATCAATTTTAAAGAACTACTTGCATCTATATACCCATTGTTAGCATTAATGAAAGTGATGGTAATTCTACATTTAGGAACCATGTAACGCTGTTATAGTAAATGTAATAGTCTAGTATCAGGTTAACGGGATTACATAAGCTAATAGGCCATATGTTAGTTAACATAGGCTTATGTATCCTAGTCCAAAGCCCACGAACCAAAACCCAAGCCCTAGCCCATTAAGGGTGAGGCATTAGGAGATATAAACACACAAGTGTTCTCATTTGTATGTGTTTGATTATAGGAGGAGTTAATTTGTGAAATACAATCCTTCTCCTTTTGTTTCTTTCTTTCTCTCTCGCTATCTCACGACATCACCACCACCACCATCAAGTCACCATGACTTATGTTTAAGTTCATCATATATGGGAAATGGAAGTAGAGCCATATTCCTAGGGAAATTACAAAACCACAAAAGTTTTACAATCCTCATATGCAGATACCTAATCGTTATGGTGTAGTATATATGGGACACGGGATTAATCACTCTCAAGGAATAGTGTTGTGAAGGTGAAGTGTATGTCAAGATAGGTCTAAATGTGAGGATGAGTATTTTTGTATTTTATATTTTTTTTAGAAAGCAATTTAAAATCTTGAGGTTTGAATAATGGGCAAACACTAACTAGAAAGAAAAGTAAATTGGTGGTAACTTTTATGATAGTATATGTATTTACTTAGATTTCTTTACTCCCTAGTTATCTCTTATTATTAGTCGAATTGTCAAGTCCTTGTTTTAGTTGGAGCATTGTATTTTTTATTATTAGTCGTAGGAGGTGCCAAATGCCCTAACTCTATGAATGTATAAGTCTCCCTAAGAAGCTTAAAGTCTATTAAGTCTCCTAGGATCTACAAGCCGCAATTCATGAAATAAATACAACGAGAAAACCACTAGTGCACTCTAGGTTGCATTTAATAAGATGGACAAGCTAGTTACATATAAGAATTAAGCTAGTTTCTTACCTCAACGCAAGGCAACCAATTAAACAAGAGGCGACAATCAATAATTAATAACTAGGTTTCGTTGGATCTAAGCAAAACTAATAAATCTAGCCTAGCATGTTAAAGTGAAGAAAAGAAAACATATAATCAAACAACACATATACATAATGAATGATTGAAGAGGATTACTTAACTTCAATTCAACATGAGCCAAAGTGGTCAAAAGCTTCACAAAAGCATGAAATTGCCTAGGGTTTTGCCTCTCCAAAGTGTTACGAATAATGGAAAACATGCGAAAATATAGAGTATAACAATTGTGTGGCGTCACTTTATGATTGTGCCGCCGACTCACCGCCATTAGGGTTTCGTCATTTGCAAGTTGCTATTTGACGTGTCACTTTGAGTCTCTGACGACGTCATGATGTGTCTTGACGATTGTCATTTATCAAAAAGATCTGACGAGTCAAGTATAAGTTTTACTTTGAATTATGGTCTTCAAATACAAGTGACGCCAGCCAGTTTAGGGTCTTCAAAAGTTACGAGTTGTCGCTTATAAATTTCTATCAAATCATCACGTCCAAATGCAAGAGATGACCTCGCATGAAATGTGACACCGTCTGGTGCCCTTTTCGAACATTTGCGACTTTGTCATTTTCTTCACTTTCTTATCCATTTTAGCCCAAAATACGCCAGTTTTCATCTTTGCCTCCCAGTACATAAAATGTGAAAGGAACAAATAAGCATAATAATTGATCACAAATATACGAGTTTAGAGATTAAATTACCCCTAAAACGCACATTTTACATTCTTATCAAATATCCCTACAATTGGGATTTGCTTGTAATGTGATTTTATCCAATCAATTTACAAGTTAGGGGCATTTAACATTGATTTAAAATAGTTTACAACATCCACAAGCCTCTACAATAGTCAAAAAGCATGAAAATTATATACTAGGACCTCACATAAAGTGTTTGGATTCTCTCATCTCGGGTGTATAAGTTGTATAACATCTATGGAAACAGGAAAATAAAACACTCTATCATGTCATAGCACATAGATTAGCATAGGATTGAGAATAGATCCAACCTCCACCGCTTTAGTAAGCACCTAGGATAAGCTATCAAAGAGGGCTTTTAAAGGGTTGTAACGTTAGGTGTGGGTATGAAAACACGGTTTTGGTTGGATATAGGGAATTTCTTGATGGCAAGTAAATCATCTAAGTTAATCACATGTAAACGTGGCATTGCTAATCCAAGACTCGACTCGCTAACTTCTAACTCTTTTTGTATTTTTTTTCTTGACCTAAACAAAAACAAAAGCTAAAGGATAGAGGCGGGATGGTAGTCCGTATGTTTTCTTTCTTTCTTTTCTATTTTATTATTTTTTTTTTCATTTTTTTGATTTTATTTCATACACTTTGGCCTACCATCCGCAAAATAATACATAATAACTAAGGGATGTATAGTTGCATCCCTATACTCGAACTTTTAAATATATCACAACTAACTAATGACCCGAATTGCAATGATCAAAATACGTGGAGTACTTAAACATTTACGTAGATATGGGTATTATAATTGACTTCTTCCCCATTACTCCATAATAAATATTACTAAACCCATGATTCCTAATCATCCCAAAACTGTATACACAAGATATGACTCGACTTAGCAACCATGTAATCAACTAGACAATTAACTAAGGGTTTAGCAAATAAAAATAATTCACTAAAAATGAGTGTATACAGGAAGGCTAAGGCGATTTGGGTGTACATTTGGGGGTGGTTTGTAAACAATGCTCTTCATTGATATTCCGAAATTCACCAAAATATTACAAGAACCGCGAAAAGGATAGGCTTAGAGGGGTTAACTAAGGGTATCTTGTACTAAAAATGAGTACGTAACAAGGGTTTGGGGTAATTACTTGACCAATGTAGTCAGTGGAATTATAATAAAAAGGTTTAAAACAAGGGTTATCCTAATTCCTCTTATCATTTAGTTAATCCTAACTACACGAATGTAGTCTCACTAGCGATCTCGGAATGCATCATAAAACAAGTTCTAGAATCTATATACAACCGGTACACTCATAAACAATAAAAGTGGATGCTTTTATCATATATATCTAAAGGAAAACCTCACAATTGTTGGGTGAAATTTGAGTGGAAAGGTTTTGTACTAGCTATATAATTCTCATCCATTAGACGATTTATAAAGACTAAAGTTTTACTCGTAAATGTAATAAAAAATTTAAATTTGGTGCTAAAATACCCTAACAAGTATTTCTTTCGGTTTATTACACAATTACTTAAAAACAGATATCAAGTGAGTGATTAGTTTCTAAGGTGTCTCTTTTCCTCCCTACACTTAAATTGAACATTGTCCCCAATATTCTTAAAAGTACCAAAGATATGATAATGGGAAAATAAAAGAGATAGTGGAAACTAATACTCCCCGATTTTCTCAAGCATGGATGATAGAAATATGGTTAAACCCTCCTCCAAGAAGATTAGATCAATGATACGCTTCTCTACCAATATATTCTTGAATCTTCTTATCAAATATAACTGTCAATTTCTCAGAAAAGCGAACACGAAACCTCGCATAAAATTGGCGGTAAACACTATATATAATAAAACTATTTTAAAGCGAATAAGATATAATGCTTGTAAAATAAATGTTTACAGAACCTGGAATTTTAAAACTTCTGGAAAATTTCAAAAGTTAAGTTTTGACATAAAAAAAAGTCTGGAAAACTGTTGCTACAGCGTAGTCAGGTTGTAAATTTGACGCCGTCAGGATTGACCGGACAGAATTTTAAGTTTCGTTTTGGAAAATTTTGGAAATATCTGTATTTAAAACCTTTAATTTCCTGCAAAACATTCATTGTGACTCGATACAAGCATTTGACTCAAACAAACACACAAACATAATAAAATATATGTTCATCATATATTGTAAATTTTCATGTTCTATTTTCATTCTATTAAACAAAGGTGAACTTCCCTACACTTATCCTTTTGTAAAATACCTTTATATGTGATTAAGACGAGGTTAAAAAAAATTAAACATTTCACAAATTTATTCAAAAAAAGGAAATTAAACAACAAAGATGAAAAATATATATGAAACAAACAAATATAAATTAAAAACAAACAAGCAAATAAATAAAAACATGGTTGCCTCCAAAGAAGCGCTTCTCTTTATTCTGAGTCCTGTCTGCTAGACTCAAATTCATAACGTACTAGCCTATGTGAGTAAGCTCCTCATTGAGGATATCTTTGGATCAAAATTTTCTTTTAGTTTTCTATTAGTACATTTGTTTTGGAATGACTTTTCAAACTTCTCCATCGGGATCATATATTGTCATCTTTATATGCCATTATCCATCTCCTTCTTTGGTGGCTTGTCCCAATTCCATTTCTTCTTTGAACTCTCTTCTTCCACCTATTCATCCCTAAGTTAATTGGCAAGGCTTCTAGAAATTCAATCATCTTCCTAAATACTAAAGGTTCCTCAAATGGGTCCATCTAGGTGTCCCCAGGACAATTGTTGTTTAATAGAGTGTGTTTCATTTATAAATTCTTTTCTAGATAGAATGGGTGTTGAGGTCCTATAAAATCTCCATTAATCCAAGGTCCATATCTAGATGATTTCTTATCCAAATCTATCCCATGAGGTGTTTGTTCCTCATTATTGTCATAAACATGCTTCTTGACATCGTAGATCGACCTAGTGTATCCTCTCATACCATTATTTTGGACATCTTACAATCATTAATATCAATAGTGGTATCTAAGAATCCGCTTCCAACTAACAATGGGCATGTGTTGGGTTTTATATTTGAGTTGATAAGACAAAACACATGAAAGATGAAGGACTTATGAAGACAAAGGATGAAACATTTCAAAAAGAAAAGATTATAGAAGATCTTTTATTATTCTAGAAAATATCCTTTGGAAACCTAATTCTCTATTATATAAAGAGAATAAAGGTTTTATGTCTTATGTGTGTACACAAGATGTAGTCGACTAGAGGTTTGGTGTAGCCCTAAGGTTAAGAGTTTCTTAACCCTTGTTAGAGTAGGTAACACGTCCTACACTTGATCAGGTGGTTAGGGCTTGTTGGTGTAAGTATTTTATGATGATAATGATGATGAAAAACCTTGTATCAATAACAATTATGTTTTGATTTATTACATTTCGTGATATTGTTATAATTGTTATTATTAATCCTAGATGAGACTAGATCGATTCGACTGGTATCGAGACCCAAGGCTATCGATCTAGGATTCGCAAGGTTTTTCGAAGAAAGGTGAAAAATTCAAATCTAGTACATATTTTCATAACTTTACGAAGTCGGTTTTCAAGCGGCGATAGCGCGTTCGTTAACCATTAGATCGAATGAAATTTTTGTTGAAGATTCTTGGTATATCAAGGATGATTTTCACCAAGGATCTTCAATATAAGGTATGAATCATAAGATATTCATTGGTGAAAACTGCTACGAGAGAAGGTAATATTGTTCAAATTTTAGGGTTTCTTTTAATATGGGTTCTTAATCGTTTTATCGTGGCTTTTGTCACGCTATTCGTGACTTGTTTTTTTGTGGAACCCTAAACAAAGAACTCTTAAGGAAACAAAAGTGATTTATCCGCTTCTAAGCACGTAGATCAAGATTATAACATGTAAACAATTTTTGTGTGTGCTTTTACTTGACTTTATTCTTGTGCATGCAAACCGACCTTCTACTCATTCATTAACTGATAAGAATTGATTGGTCCCTTCACAAAGTAGGGTCGGTGGTTGATTAAACCCCGTACTAATATTGATCTTTGATTGGTAATATTGATCACTTTTGTTATTCAATTTCTTTGGTGGCTGATCTCATGTTTAAAAGGAGAGTTTGTTAAGCGATTTGTCATGAGATGTGGATAGGAATGTAACTTCCATTGACAAGTTGATTTGTGAGAAGTATTGGAAACATTAATATTTGATATCTCTGCTTGAGTACACATATTAACACCGATCCATCGTTATTCCTCGCTACGGTGAATTTTAATATCGCCAATACAAGTTTACACACCTTTGATCGCTTGTTCGCATAATCGCTAGTGGAAGGTTAGTCTTGCGTATCGCCTTTGATCGTTATTCATTGCTTCAGATACTTTTAGTAATCGCCAAAGCAAGGTTATCTTGATCCTACATAATTAGTGTCGCCACTTTATTCTTATTGTTGCTAGTTGTGAGTTACTGTTGCTACATGTTGGTTTATAAGCGGTTGCGCTGGCGTTCATGGTGTATGTCTTGCATTTAAAATTTATCTTTGCTATGAAGTTCTTTGAGATGATTGGTGTGATTCTTTGTTAAGATTCAATTATCGTCTCATTACATGGTTCTATCTTCTTTCCGATTTGTTACTAATTTATATATCATGACCTAGGATCATGGGTTGGTGACTTCTTGAGTTTCTTTTAATTCCTTGGTCGGTGATATATTTTATTGGTTGCCATGTGATTTGAAGTTTATATAATGTTGGAAAATTGATATGACAATACAGGTTTTGAAATTTAATATTTTCAATGATAGTATTATTGCTTGTATTTGCTATGGACTTGTGTGATGGATAAAAGTGTTTGATTGAAGCATGGTCATGAGGCCCTAAGATGGGTAAGTTTTGATAATGTCGTTACTCTTGCTTAACCAAAGAAATGTTTTACATTGTTTACTAAAGCTTGATATCGTATATTATTGTTGTCATCTTTCAAACCTAATGCGGAATTAGGATGCTTATTCATGGCACGGTACAACATGGTGTTCGCTATTATTGTGGTTAGTTCTTCGACAAGTTCTTATGGCTACTACATGCATCATTTGAGGGGAAGGATTTTACAACTGCTAGTTGTTATTACTACTACTGGTTTAGGTTTCTTTTTTCTTGAGTTCATTTTTAGCAAGCGTTTTGTTGTTCTTCATCGGGAAGTTCGAGATTTTGGAAGTATGATAGTAGTTTGTGGTTGTCGAAATCAAAGTTGCATTTACTTAGAGTCTCCTAGTGGATTATGGCAAAAAGGGGAAGAAGTAATACATTGAAGCTTTGCAACTTGAAGATCCTTGGTGGTATAGCATGGATTAAGGGGAAGTCTGTTTCTTTCATATATATTAGCTTCAGGGGTAGTTCATGCTTATTTGGTTTTTGTCATTATCAACTAGGGGAAGATTGTTGGGTTTTATATTTGAGTTGATAAGACAAAACACATGAAAGATGAAGGACTTATGAAGACAAAGGATGAAACATTTCAAAAAGAAAAGATTACAGAAGATCTTTTATTATGCTAGAAAATATCCTTTGTAAACCTAATTCTCTATTATATAAAGAGAATAAAAGTTTTATGTTTTATTTGTGCACACAAGATGTAGTCGACTAGAGGTTTGGTGTAGCCCTAAGGTTAAGAGTTTCTTAACCCTTGTTAGAGTGCAGTCACACGTCCTAGGTTCTCAAATCAACCATTGCTTTCACCACTTCTTGATTCAATCACACGGCTTCAACAATTCGAACAACTATTTGAATGTGTAAATCTTCTAATCGATTCATCCGGTTCAATCTTAATCGCATCTATTGAAGTTTTTAGGGTTTCAGCGCTAAATCCCATACTAGAGATTGACACTACCGGATCCAAACATATGTCTTATACATGAACCGATATCTCCATTTGCATGCGCATCCGACGAGGAAATCAGAGTGTTCAACATGAGCCATCTACATCTCATCAAGAAGATAATCAAATGGATATAGTAGTTACATTTGATGATCAAGATGACATTTTGTTACCTTTGATGATCAAGTTGACCCGAGAGTTACATTTGAGGATCTAAATGTTGAACATGTTGATACTTTCATCATTTAGATCCTCAAGTTAAACAAAATGAACCTTCGCTCTAATCCAGATCCGGAGCTCATGACCTTATTTTGACCACCCAATCTCAACCGGAGAAGTGCAATGAGATAAAGAATAATCTTAGTGAAAAAGTGACACTATTGACTAAGGATCTTGAATGCTATATAAGCTACAACTCAAAAAATTTGAAACAAAAGAGAAACGTGAACATAGTTTTGAAATCGCTTTTCAAAAGTCTTACCAATAAGAACAAACATTAGTAAAACCGATAACGTTATCTAGTTGTTTCCAAAATGATTCGATTTCTCAAATAGAACAACAAAAATTTGAACATAAAAAACACGTTAACACACTTACTTCAGAAACTCAAAAAGCCAAGTCTGAGTTGTCTTCGTGTCAAAAAAGAGTTTTAAATTCAAACAAACTTCAACAAAAGAATAGATCTCTATCTTGATGAAATTGTCGATTTACAAAACAAACTTAAAGAGTTTCAAAATGTTGTATATAAACATGGTGAGTCAATCACAATGACTCAAAGTTCACATTAAAGCCAAATCCAAATGGATATGGGCCAGATCTTCGATAACAAACCACGCTATTTTTATAGAGCATTCAAGGCAAATCCAAAGTTGTATAGTGTCAAACATATGCTTGATGAATCTATTGTGTGTGTTGTTGAATATAATAGTGAAGAGGAATGGGATGCTGAAGATGAGAGTCGATTGAAAATGGAAAAAGTTGAATATAACAAACCTTTTGATTACTCAAAAAGACCTCTCACAACTTTTGTTCCACAACAGGATAAAAAAAACACACCTTGGGTTATCACACATGTTAATGAGTCCTCTTCTGATGTTGGTCCCATCAAACCAGTTGCACAAATTAATGGTCCTTTACCTTCTTTGAGTGAAATCACACCATTACCCGAAAGATGTCAAATTCTTAAATATTTGGATACATTCATGTCTGACATTAAACTTTTGGAACGTGAAATTGAACTTAATTCGGAAATAAAAGCTGAGACTTTTCAATTGGCTTATGCCAGAGATCAAAGAAACATTTTTCAAAAACAGCTTTTACCACATGTTTGAAATTTACGTATGTGTGCAACATATTGGGAACGAGATCTTTAGAAAGAAATTGGACAAATGAAAACAATTTTCAATGAAACAGAGGCATGGATTTTGAAAACCAAAAAGAAGAATAAATTTTTTTGAATCATGTTGATCGACTCTTGGAAGATGTTATCTATGCTGATACCATATCAATTGTGTTGTATTATACGGTTGCCTCTACTTTTGATAATATTGCAGCTTAATTTTGTTGATAATGTTGATATTAACCAAAAAAAAGTCTTAAGTACAACGGATGAGAGTGAATCTCACATCGCCGTTACATGGTTAAACAAAACTTTCTAAAAGTAACACGTAACCACTTAAATGGTGTCAAAAGATATGCCAATAATCGAGAACTACTAAACAACCAATTTTACTCCTACCGACCAAGAGACTAACATCATACTTGTCACATATCCTCCAAGTGCCTCGGTAGATGAGAGACTTGTTTAAATCCTCAAAATCTTCAAGATCAAAACACCAAATTGCAAAAATGACGCCATGGGGTTATGGTTTCCAAAACCTCATCTTGCTCAGAACAAGTCACGTTCCCAACTTTAGAAGAGCTTGATTACTTACCATGTGTACACGAGAGGAGGTATTAGGTGCTAATGGAAACATACGCCTCACCAATAACAATCTGAGGGTCCTTACGAGATCCATCAATAGAGTTAGTAGTCTAGAAACTTCCCGGTCGACCGGTATTAGTAGAATAAGTTTAGTAGAATCGACCAAATGTTCTTGCACCGGAATGTTTAAAATTGACACTAGGAAGCCTCTTGAAAAACCACAAGATACTAATGTGATTCCTTCCACTTCTCATGAGAGTAGTTGCCTCTAATCCTAGCGTTAGCACTTCACGACAAGAGCACAAACAAGAAGAATAGGAAGTTTCAGCGTATAGAAGATCGGAGAAGACCCTGTAGTAGAGAAAACACACTAGGACTTTGAATAAAAACATGTTGCACCTACTTTAGATATTGCGTTAGATGAATGTAATAGCAAAGTATATATATATATATATATATATATATATATATATATATATATATATATATATATATATATACATTTTGTAATATTTATGATGCATGGTGTTGTTTTGAAAATAAGAGTTGCACAAACTTGGTTGTTTAGTTTATATATTGTTGTTTTACGTATTTGTGAGTAGTTGTATTAGCGGTTTTTAAAGAAGTTGGCCAAAGATGACGTTTTTGTATTTATGTTTTAGAATATTTATGATGCACGAGTTGTTTTGAAAATAAGAGTTACACAAACTTGGTTGTTTAGTTTATGTATTGCTTATTAATTGGAAGATTTATGATGTATGATTATTTTTTAAATAACAGTTGCATTGCTTGTTTATTTTGTTGTTTACATATTTGTGAGTAGTTTTATTTAGTGGTTTTTTAAGAAGTTGGCCAAAGATGACATTTTGTATTTATGTTTCAATTTAGTTGCATGCATAAATATGGTTTGTTATTTTAAGGACGTGAGCTTTTGGATGTCGAATGAGTGCCATGACGTCGTTACTAAATTACATGATACTGACGCTCTTGGATGTATTGGATGGTCTCAAGCAAAGGTCAATGTTTTTTTTTGGTAAAGGGAGTAATCCCTCTGGTAAATATATAACCAAAAGAAAAGTTTAATACAATGGATATGGGTGAAATCCCATATCTTAGCCGTACATATGTGAAAGAGCATACATAACAAGACACTACCATTTCTTAATAATAAGAATTAGACCACTACCACGAAACAAAACAAGACTATAAAAGATCAACTACTTCCTAGCACGCACGACCTTGGAGTTTGATATCTTCATGAAAGCACCGAATTTTCAGGCATATCGTATAGTTGATCCATGTAGTCATCATAATCATAGTAATCTTCACATCACCTCCACCACCTCATTTAGAGCGTGCCCATAGGCATATCGAATAAATTAGCGGACTCATCATAAGTGTTAAGAACCTCGTCCTCACTATCCGAATCAACAATCTCACCAACCTTAGAAAGCGGGTTGGTTCTTTTTATTAGTAGAAGGAGGCGTATACAAGGAGGAGTTATGCATAGACATTCCTACCTCCTTATCAAGAACACTTACAGGTGGTTCAACCATGCTAGCATTAATAGTAGAAACCTCGCAGGTTTCATATATTCCAAACCTTCCTCCAATCGCATAGCAGATCTTGGGGCTGTTAGAAATCTCCTTATGAATGTGCAATCGGATCCATCTCGAACATCCCCACATTAGAAGAGCTAGAAGCAATATCAAGAACCTTATCCGGCATGAGACAATTTCTCCATAGTACTCCTAAGTTCACCAAGATTAATGCCATCTCCAAAGTAACCATACTCATTCTGACCATGAGATAGCGTGTTAGTCGCCAAAGAGTACCAGTTGGTCATTATGATTCTTCTCATTAGTGATCTTAGGGTAGAATTCAAGGTGTATCACTCCAACCAGCATATCACACGCCAAATTAATCTCCTCCATATGAGTATTCATAGAGTTATCCTTATGTGGAAGTCTAACACGATCCTTTGCACTAGGCTTAGAAGCGGGTCTATAAATAAGTTTAAACTTACAGAGACACCTTAACCTTGGTACCACCTTTGAGTAGCGCTTATTATTACCAAGACCAGCATCCACACTCATATTCCTATTAACTTCCTTGACTTCTTATGGCATTCTTATCCACATGATCAAAAGTTTACATGCGAGCAGTAGGGGGTTTGTATTCAAACTCAATAGCAACTTTAACCATCCGATGCTCTTTAGTCTTTGGTATAGGAACGACCGCAACAAGCGATTCCACAAAATCATTATCCATTGAAATTTCAACTAAAACTCTCGCATATTTAATTCATGCCTCACGATTTAAGAACACATATTACTCGTGTGTTCATCAAACATAATAATTAGTCCCAATTTAGCTCAGTGATCATTTTTAGCCCAACCAATGAATATGCCACCACCGCACATTAGCAGATTTAACCCACACGGGACCTTCTTAATATCCTCTTTAATCAAATCAATTAGGATTCCAAACATGGAGTATTAAAGGATTGACCTAATTCGCCAAGGACCCGATTCGGAGCGTTTTCATACCATCCCTAGTGGAAAATTGAAACATAAAGAACCCTGATGTATCTTGACATGCATAAACCGTATTTCTTCCAAACATTACTAACAAAGTTTTGTACCACATGAAACGAGGTCTTTGTCCGACAAAATAGCCATAAATTGAATTATCAAAGCGTGAAGAAATAATTTCTACTTCTTCTGTGGTGAACGACATCGCCAAGGAAATATCAACCAAACCCGTTGTACCAGCGGCAATATGGCTAATATCATTCACATCGACGTGGTTCTCACACTGACACCTCACAACCATCCATTTTGTCGACACTGCTGTATCCACATTGTCATGAGCCTCGCTATCCTTTTTTCATGACAACAATAGCGGCATCATCAAGTTGACCAATAGATGGTACTTTGTTATTTACACAACGATACGGCATCATAGGTTTACCATCTTTGCCCAATATCTTACCATCAATATTCTTAATCCGTTTTGCCAAGTCACTCAACATTGAACCGCCATCATGCGTCCTTGAAGCCCTATTCGAATCGTTGAGAAAACCTTTATTCATCTCTCTAACCCCAAAGCAAATTCAATACAAAAGAATTCCAACCACTCGACAAACACACAAACCCTAGTGATAGAGTTATGAACCAATCGAAAATAAATGTAACCAAACCTTGAAAAAAGATTTGGTATGACGTTGAACACACAAAAGCAGGGAACCAAACAACCAAAGTTAACGATAAAGAACAAACCCTAGGAAAGGGATTCGAATGTATCAATCACCAGCAACAAGCAAATCACACCACCAATAGATCGCAATCACAAAGAATATAGTCGATTAAAAGCCAACCACTAATAATAAATAACAAGTGCGATAGTAATACCGGTCGGCAAAGAAACCAATTATGCGATCATGAAAACAAAACCTAACAGCTTGTATGATCCAAAAAACCCTAATAACGATTGTTTAAAGCAGCAAAGATAATTAAGTAGAAGATAAACTCACTACGTAATTAATCGTTGAAGAAAAAACAAAGGATTGAGCAGCATTTAGCATGCGTTAATAGTAGGTTTAGGGTTTTTCTTTTTCGCCACCTGAGAGAGAAAACGGGTCCGATACTTACTTAACACAAGACAAAGAAAGGTCAATGTTGGGTATGGTAATGGTTAAAATTTAATTGTAGATCAATTAATTTAGCAACAGAGATTTTAAAATCAATCGATTTCCATTATTGTTAAGTTGATGAACCATTTTCTTGAAAGTAAAAGCCTCAAATTAGATTATTCAAAACAATCGAGATCATTTCGAGCCACATGAATTTTTTTTATCGTAATGCAAATTTTGTCGAAATAATGATTTTCTTAAGAGCACATTGTCTCATAATTTGTATTACAAGTCTTATTTGGTTTTAATAAAATACACCTTATAATCTTAAGTCACTTGCTCGACATCGATTTAAAACATAATATTGATTCTAAAATGAAGTTAATTAAGCTAGCATTTGTATAACCCCATGAATTACCTTCCATTTCAAAACAAAATTGCAAAACTAAACATCAATAGTTTCAGTATATAATGTAGAAAAGTCGTGGAAACCTCTATGTTGGGATTGCTATTAGACATTAAGCATGCATTATTTTATATATAAACTATATATATAAAGCTTGATACACCTTAAAGCCCTTAAATGAAATACATGTGATATAATTTATGACAACATAGGAGTGTATCTTATATTTATGATTTTGCAAGGTTGACGAAATTCCAATCAACCGGAAATCAAAGATAGGACGATCTTTCTTAAGTATTTAGAGTTTTAGACATATCAAGTGTATAGTTATCAAAGGTACCTTATACTAAAAAGTGTCAAGCTTTTAAAATTAAAGTTTATCAAATCTTCCTCTCTATTTCCTTCCGCTTCCTTTCCTCCTTTAAAAAGACTCAAAACACAAAAACTTTCCGCTTCCTTTACTTTCCTCTTCCTTTTCAACTCGAGAACCGAGCATTAGAGTCTCCTAGTGGATTATGGCAAAAGGGAAGAAGTAATACATTGAAGCTTTGCAACTTGAAGATCCTTGGTGGTATAGCATGGATTAAGGGAAGTCTGTTTCTTTCATATATATTAGCTTGTGGGTAGTTCATGCTTATTTGGTTTTGTCATTATCAACTAGGGAAGATTGTTGGGTTTTATATTTGAGTTGATAAGACAAAACACATGAAAGATGAAGGACTTATGAAGACAAAGGATGAAACATTTCAAAAAGAAAAGATTACAGAAGATCTTTTATTATGCTAGAAAATATCGTTTGTAAACCTAATTCTCTATTATATAAAGAGAATAAAAGTTTTATGTTTTATTTGTGCACACAAGATGTAGTCGACTAGAGGTTTGGAGTAGCCCTAAGGTTAAGAGTTTCTTAACCCTTGTTAGAGTAGGTCACACGTCCTAGGTTCTCAAATCAACCATTGCTTTCACCACTTCTTGATTCAATCACACGGCTTCAACAATTCAGAACAACTATTTGAATGTGTAAATCTTCTAATCGATTCATCCGGTTCAATCCTAATCGCATCTATTGAAGTTTTTTAGGGTTTCAGCTTAAATCCCATACTAGAGATTGACACTACCGGATCCAAACATATGTCTTATACATGAACTGATATCTCCGGCTGCATCTGCATCCGACGAGGAACAGAGTGTTCAACATGAGCCATCTACATCTCATCAAGAAGATAATCAAATGGATATAGTAGTTACATTTGATGATCAAGATGACATTTTGGTTACCTTTGATGATCAAGTTGACCCCGAGGTTACATTTGAGGATCTAAATGTTGAACATGTTGATACTTTCATCATTTAGATCCTCAAGTTAAACAAAATGAACCTTCGTCTAATCCAGATCCAGAGCTCATGACCTTATTTTTGACCACCCAATCTCAACTGGAGAAGTGCAATGAGATAAAGAATAATCTTAGTGAAAAAGTGACACTATTGACTAAGGATCTTGAATGCTATATAAGCTACAACTCAAAAATTTGAAACAAAAGAAACGTGAACATAGTTTTGAAATCGCTTTTCAAAGTCTTACCAATAAGAACAAACATTAGTAAAACCGATACGTTATCTAGTTGTTTCCAAAAATGATTCGATTTCTCAAATAGAACAACAAAATTTGAACATAAAAACACGTTAACACACTTACTTGAAACTCAAAAGCCAAGTCCGAGTTGTCTTCGTGTCAAAAAGAGTTTTTAATTCAAACAAACTTCAACAAAAGAATAGATCTCTATCTTGATGAAATTGTCGATTTACAAAACAAACTTAAAGAGTTTCAAAATGTTGTATATAAACATGGTGAGTCAATCACAATGACTCAAAGTTCACATTAAAGCCAAATCCAAATGGATATGGGCGGATCTTGTCGATAACAAACCACGCTATTTTTATAGAGCATTCAAGGCAAATCCAAAGTTGTATAGTGTCAAACATATGCTTGATGAATCTATTGTGCGTGTTGTTGAATATAATCGTGAAGAGGAATGGGATCTTTCAAGATGAGAGTCGATTGAAAATGGAAAAAGTTGAATATAACAAACCTTTTGATTACTCAAAAGACCTCTCATAACTTTTGTTCCACAACAGATAAAAAACACACCTTGGGTTATCACACATGTTAATGAGTCCTCTTCGATGTTGGTCCCATCAAACCGCTTGCACAAATTAATGGTCCTTTACCTTCTTTGAGTGAAATCACACCATTACCGAAGATGTCAAATTCTTAAATATTTGGATACATTCATGTCGACATTAAACTTTTGGAACTTGAAATTGAACTTAATTCGAAATAAAAGTCGAGACTTTTCAATTGGCTTATGCGAGAGATCAAAGAAACATTTTCAAAAACAGCTTTTACCACATGTTTGAAATTTACGTATGTGTGCAACATATTGGGAACGAGATCTTTAGAAAGAAATTGGACAAATGAAAACAATTTTCAATGAAACAGGCATGGATTTTGAAAACCAAAAGAAGAATAAATTTTTTGAATCATGTTGATCGACTCTTGGAAGATGTTATATGTGCTGATACCATATCAATTGTGTTGTATTATACTGTTGCCTCTACTTTTTTTTTGGGTAAAGGGGAGTAATCCTGCACCCTGGTAAATATATTAACCAAAAAAAAAGTTTAAGTACAACGGATGAGAGTGAATCTCTCACATCGGCCCGTTACATGGGCAACAAACACACACTAAAAGTGCACTTAACCAAATAAACATAAGAAAGATATGCCAATCTTATGAACTACCAAACAACCAATTTTACTTCCTACCACGACCTAAGAGACTAACATCATACTTGTCACACATATCCTCCAAGTGCCTCGGTAGATCGTAGACTTGTTCAAAGATAATCCTCAAAATCTTCAAGATCAAAACCCCACCACCCCGAAGCCAAAAATGACGCCATGGGGTTATCTGTTTCAAAACCTCATCTTCACCGTCGTAACAAGTCACATTCCCAACTTTAGAAAACGGATTACTTACCTTGGTAGCAGAGGAGGTCCCAGTCTCCAAGGCTTAGACGCCTCACCAATAACAATACGAGGTCCTTCCCGAGATCCATCAATACCGCTTCCTTAGTAGTACCGAAGACTTCCCGTCTTCACCGTTTTAGTAGAATCAGCCATAATACTTGGGATGCCCGAGTCATCTTCCACCTCAAGAGTCCCAAAAGAATTTGACGTAGTAATAGGTGTATCTTTAACAATACCACTAGCAGCTGCCTGTGTCTTTGTCTTTGCAACATATACCTGCTTCCTAGGTGCAAATCTAGGACCCTTACCCATATTAATACCACCAGTCATCTTCGTACCTTTAGGTTTGGCTTTCCGATTCTGCACCACCTTAAAACCATCATCAGGTTCATCCACATTAGAGGTGGGGGGAACATCATTATTCTCCTTAATACTCTTAGGGCAACAAGCATTATCATGCCCAAACACTTTACATTCCGTACAGTGTGGTGGCTTCCATTCATATTCCACCTTTATACTTGCCGTAGTAAAGCCACTATCATCCTTTTTAGGGATCGCCATAGTCACCACATGTTTAAGCTCGAAATCAGATGATACTTCCACACGAGCACGTGCAAAACTAATACGACCCCATGAATCGACACACATGGAACTAGTAAAAGCATCTAACATAATCGGCTTACCCACTTGAGTAGCAATTAAGCTCAACCCATCTTCCGAATACGCAAGTAATGGCACATTATGCAATTTAATCCAAACGGGAACTCGAGTTACCTCACTTTTAAACAATAGCACATCAGGAGTCCATTTAGTGAGAATGAGAGGAGAATTGCGAATAATCCAAGGGCCCCGTTGAAGAACATTCTCAACACCCTCTTTAGAATCGAATTTAAAGAAGAAAACACCATCATCATTCTTCATTAGTTTCTGAAAACCAAACTTACCCACGTGTTGGAGACGTAGTTCTTAACCAACCGAAAAGCAACATTCTTGCCAACAAAGAAGCCAACAAGAGTATTTTCATACGGTTGAATACACCTCCATAGCAGCCTTTGGAAGCACCGTATCATGATTTTCAATACGTATCTCATTAACCAAGGCACGAAAATTAACTTTCCTAGAGACACGTTCGGATTTAATACATTAGCAAATGACTTCACTTTATTATCACATCCGATCACACTAGGACCAGAAGTAGATGCATTCACCATGTTAGTACACAAGTAAAATTATTCACCTCGTTAGGACCGAATTCACCATCATCAACTTTAGTGCTCGAATCGATCCACCCATGTTAGGACCATCCAACCCACTTACAAACGAAGCACTATAACTTGTGTTATCCAAATTAGTAGTATCCCAAATAGAAGTCGACTCAACATCAGCGTGCTAGGGTTTAGAACAACCCTAGCGACTTTACGCAACTCATGACCAGCTTTGTCACCCTCGATACCACGCTCACCTTTGAGACGTTTAAACCTAGCTTCCAACGCCTGAATATCAACCCTAGGATGCGGATTCATGTCAGTGTTCACACCAACTTGATCGACCAAGTTGGTGGCTGTTTAGAAGCCATCACTGAAGAACCATCTTTGTCAAGAAAACCTTTCTCCATCTCTAAAACCCACAAACAATCCAAACAAACTCCAATACGGACCAATAAGCAAACAGCAAACGACCAAGTACAAGAACGAAACCCTAACTAAAAAGTTAGGGTTTTGAGACGCACCAAATCCTAACCTGCTCCCATGATCAATCAATGTTATAATGATAAGAATAAGACCAACAAGGAGATTAAAACCAGGTAAGGATGATCAAAAACCAACGCAACAAAAAACCAAAAACGTTTTTTTTACAAACCCTAAAATAGCGATTGTGCAAAGCTGAAACAAACCAAGTAAAACTAAGCACGAATTCAGCCAAGGACTAATTAACAATGAATTTAATTAGTAACAAAGATCAATCGATGCAAAGAATCACAAGAGTTGAGGCAGATTTGAAAAAAACGATTATGGTTTCAAAAAACGATTTTCTAAACCCTAATAATAACGAATCACCAAAACTGAACCAAAACAAGAGGAACGCAGCACGAATCCAACCAAGAATCAATTAACAATGATGTTAATTAATAACAAAATCGTAGATGCAAAGAGTTCCAAGTTATGGCCGATTTGAAGAAAAGTCGATTAAGGGTTGTTAGGGTTTTTTCATTGCCTCTACTTTTGATAATATTGCAGTTGATTTTGTTGATAATGTTGATATTGTTGTTAATGTGTCTCAAATCGAAACTTTAAAAGCTGAAAATGAGCGTTTGTTAAATGAACTTTCAAAGGTAACACGTCTACTTAAATGGTGTCAAAAAGATTGTAATAATCGAGAACTTGCTTTGCAAAACAAACTCAACCAGTCAAGTGAAAAACCTTTTGAACCAAAACTCAAACGACTAGATGATGAGAACGCGTCTTTAAAGTATCAAATTTAAAAATATGAACACGAAATTGCAAAAGTCAAAACAAAATATGGTGTCATATTTAATTTGCTCAAAAAGACATGTGCCAAAGCGTCAAAAGATCTTGATGATCATCTTGTGTACACTCGTAAAGTATTAAGTGCTAATGGAAACATACGCTCTGAAAATCAAGATTTGTTACACACTATCATAGAGTTGAAAGAGAAGTTGCGAAAATATGAGAATGATAAGTCTAGTAACACAAATGTTCTTGCACCTGGAATGTTTAAAATTGACACTAGGAAGCCTACTGAAAAACCACAAGATACTAATGTGATTCCTTCCACTTCTACAGGAGTAGTTGCCTCTAATCCTAGCGTTAGCACTTCACAGCTTAAGAGCGCAAACAAGAAGAATAGGAAGTTTCAACGTAAGAGAAGATCAGTAAAGACCCCTATAGTAGAAAAACACACTAGGACTTTGAATAAAACACATGTTGCACCTACTTTAGATATTGCGTTAGATGAATGTAATAGCAAAAGTATATATATATATATATATACATTTTGTAATATTTATGATGCATGGTGTTGTTTTGAAAATAAGAGTTGCACAAACTTGGTTGTTTAGTTTATATATTGTTGTTTTACGTATTTGTGAGTAGTTGTATTAGCGGTTTTTTAAAAGAAGTTGGCCAAAGATGACGTTTTTTGTATTTATGTTTTCGTAATATTTATGATGCACGGAGTTGTTTTGAAAATAAGAGTTGCACAAACTTGGTTGTTTAGTTTATGTATTG
Source organism: Chrysanthemum lavandulifolium (assembly GCA_022545495.1). Taxonomy (NCBI): domain Eukaryota; kingdom Viridiplantae; phylum Streptophyta; class Magnoliopsida; order Asterales; family Asteraceae; genus Chrysanthemum; species Chrysanthemum lavandulifolium. The sequence goes on from CM040242.1 coordinate 132,333,968, forward strand.
CTTTACGAATTGGAAGATTTATGATGTATGATTATTTTTTTTAAATAACAGTTGCATTGCTTGTTTATTTTGTTGTTTTACATATTTGTGAGTAGTTTTATTTAGTGGTTTTTTTAAGAAGTTGGCCAAAGATGACATTTTTGTATTTATGTTTCAATTTAGTTGCATGCATAAATATGGTTTGTTATTTTAAGGACGTGAGCTTTTGGATGTCGAATGAGTGCCATGACAACAAGTTACTAAAGTACATGATACGACGCCCCGGATGTATTGGATGGTCTCAAGCAAAGGTCAATGTTTTTTTTGGGGTAAAGGGAGTAATCCCACCGGTAAATATATAACCAAAAGAAAAGTTTATACAATGGATATGGGTGAAATCCCATATCTCACCCGATACATAGGCGAAAGAGCATACATAACAAGACACTACCATTTCTTAATAATAAGAATTAGACCACTACCACGTAAACAAAACAAGACTATAAAAGATCAACTACTTCCTAGCACGACCTTGGAGTTTGATATCTTCATGAAAAGCACCGAATTTACCCGACATATCGTATAGTTGATCCATGTAGTCATCATAATCATAGTAATCTTCCTGATCACCTCCACCACCTGTCGATGAGAACGTACCCATAGGCATATCGAATAAATTAGCAGACTCATCATAAGTGTTAAGAACCTCATCCTCACTATCCGAATCAACAATCTCACCAACCTTAGAAAACGGGTTGGTTCTTTTATTAGTAGAAGGAGACGTATACAAGGAGGAGTTATGCATAGACATTCCTACTTCCTTATCAAGAACACTTACAGGTGGTTCAACCAAGCTAGCATTAATAGTAGAAACCTCACAAGGTTTCACATATTCCAAACCTTCCTCCAACGCAACAGTACTGGGGCTGTTAGAAATCTCCTTATGAATGTGCAACTCAGATCCATCTCGAACATCCCCCACATTAGAAGAGCTAGAAGCAATATCAAGAACCTTATCCGCTTCAGACAATTTCTCCATAGTACTCCTAAGTTCACCAAGATTAATGCCATCTCCAAAGTAACCATACTCATTACAGCCATGAGATAGCGTGTTAGTCACCAAAGGAGTACCAGATTGGTCATTATGATTCTTCTCATTAGTGATCTTAGGAATAGAATTCAGCGTATCACTCCTAACCAGCATATCACACGCCAAATTAATCTCCACCATATGAGTATTCATAGAGTTATCCTTATGTGTGGAAGTACTAACCTGATCCTTTGCACTAGGCTTAGAAACGGGTCTATAAATAAGTTTAGGCTTACCAGACACCTTAACCTTGGTACCAGCCTTTGAGTAGCGCTTATTATTACCAAGACCAGCATCCACACTCATATTCCTATTAACTTCCTTCAGCTTCTTATGGCATTCCTTATCCACATGATCAAAAAGTTTACACACAGAACAGCGGGGGGTTTGTATTCAAACTCAATAGCAACTTTAACCATCCGATGCTCTTTAGTCTTTGGTATAGGAACAGCCACAACAAGCGATTCCACAAAATCATTATCCGCTGAAATTTCAACTAAAACTCTCGCATACGAATTCATGCCCCACGATTTAAGACACATATTACTCGTGTGTTCATCAAACATAATAATTCGTCCCAATTTAGCCGTGATCATTTTTAGCCCAACCAGCGAATATGCCACCACCGGCACATTATACAGTTTAACCCACACAGGGACCTTCTTAATATCCTCTTTAATCAAATCTGAATTAGGATTCCAAACATGGAGTATTAAAGGGATTGACCTAATTCGCCAAGGACCCTGATTCAGAACGTTTTCCATACCATCCCTAGTGGAAAATTGAAACATAAAGAACCCTTGATGTATCATGACATGCATAAACCCGTATTTCTTCCAAACATTACTAACAAAGTTTTGTACCACATGAAATGCAGGTCTTTGTCCAGCAAAATAGCCATAAATTGAATTATCAAAACGTGAAGAAATAATTTCTACTTCTTCCTGTGGTAGAACGACATCAGCCAAGGAAATATCAACCAAACCCATTGTACCAGCAGCAATATGGCTAATATCATTCACATCGACGTGGTTCTCACACACAAGACCTCAAAACCATCCATCTTGTCGACACTACTGCAGTATCCACATTGTCATGAGCCTCGCTATCCTTTTTTTCCATGACAACAGCAGCATCATCAAGTTGACCAATAGATGGTACTTTGTTATTTACACAACGATACGGCATCATAGGTTTACCATCTTTGCCCAATATCTTACCATCAATATTCTTAATCCGTCTTGCCAAGTCACTCAACATTGAACTGCCATCATGCATCCTTGAAGCCCTATTCGAATCGTTGAGAAAACCTTTATTCATCTCTCTCTAACCCCAAAGCAAATTCAATACAAAAGAATTCCAACCACTCGGCAAACACAAACCCTAGTGATAGAGTTATGAACCAATCGAAAATAAATGTAACCAAACCTTGAAAAAAGATTTGGTATGACGTTGAGCACACAAAACAGGGAACCAGCAACCAAAGTTAACGATAAAGAACAAACCCTAGGAAAGGGATTCGAATGTATCAATCACCAGCAACAAGCAAATCACACCACCAATAGATCGCAAATCACAAAGAATATAGTCGATTAAAAGCCAACCGACCTAACCAATAACAATAACAAGTGATGCGATAGTAATACCAGGTCGGCAAAGAAACCAATTATGCGATCATGAAAACAAAACCCTAACAGTTGTATGATCCAAAAAAACCCTAATAACGATTGTTTAAAGCAGCAAAGATAATTAAGTAGAAGATAAACTCACTACAGAATTAATCGTTGAAGAAAAAACAAAGGATTAGAGCAGATTTAGCATGCGTTAATAGTAGGTTAGGGTTTTTTCTTTTTTCGCCACCTAGAGAGAGAAAACGGGGTCTGGTACTTACGGAACACAAGACAGCAAAGGTCAATGTTGGGTATGGTAATGGTTAAAATTTAATTGTAGATCAATTAATTTAGCAACAGTAGGATTTTAAAATCACTGATTTCCATTATTGTTAAGTTGATGAACCATTTTCTTGAAAGTAAAAGCCTCAAATTAGATTATTCAAAACAATCGAGATCATTTCGAGGGCCACATGAATTTTTTTTATCGTAATGCAAATTTTGTCAGAAATAATGATTTTTCTTAAGAGCACATTGTCTCATAATTTGTATTACAAGTCTTATTTGGTTTTAATAAAATACACCTTATAATCTTAAGTCACTGGCCTGACACTGATTTAAAACATAATATTGATTCTAAAATGAAGTTAATTAAGCTAGCATTTGTATAACCCCATGAATTACCTTCCATTTCAAAACAAAATTGCAAAACTAAACATCAATAGTTTCAGTATATAATGTAGAAAAGTCGTGGAAACCTCTATGTTGGGATTGCTATTAGACATTACATGCATTATTTTATATATAAACTATATATATAAAGCTTGATACACCTTAAAGCCTGTTAAATGAAATACATGTGATATAATTTATGACAACATAGGAGTGTATCTTATATTTATGATTTTTGCAAGGTTGACGAAATTCCAATCAACCGGAAATCAAAGATAGGACGATCTTTCTTAAGTATTTAGAGTTTTAGACATATCAAGTGTATAGTTATCAAAGGTACCTTATACTAAAAAGTGTCAAGCTTTTAAAATTAAAGTATGATGGGACTTGTACATAAATTATGTATTAACATATGTTATAGGGTGATGTGAACATATATAATCATTCAATATTAGGCTCTTGAGTTTGGTGAATACAAATGTCCAAACATTTTTGTTTTACCTATATTCAAATATGCTCACTAAACGGGACAAAAGAACCAAACATTTTTGGCTTATAATTTAGTTCTTTACCTATCATGTATAATCATTCAATATATGGTGATGTGAACAATATATATAATCATTCAATATAGGGTGATGTGATCATATATAATCATTCAATATATGGACTCACTAATAACATACATTAAGATTCTAAAGGCCATTGATAAGGATCCATCTAATTCAGCCATTCGGGATGGGCATGCTCACTATCTTCTTGCGTATAAGAAGGCTACATTAGATGAAGAACGGTTCTTAAAGCAGAAATCAAAAGTTCAATGCCTTCATGAATGTGACTCTAATACGTCTTATTTTCATAATATTGTTAAAAGTAAATGTGCCCGTAATCGAATCGAATTGGTTCAAGGTGCTTTTGTTGCTCATTATGAACAGTTTCTTGGTATTGAAGGGGATTGTAGCTACTTTGATGAGTATGATATATTCTCTAATGTTCTTCCACACCAATTGGCTGATTCGATGGTTCGTCCTGTTACAGAAGCTGATATCTGGGAAGCTTTGTTTTCAATGGGGGATGATAAAGCTCCTGGCCCTGATGGTTACACTGCAGCTTTCTTTAAGAAAGCATGGGATGTTGTGGGTACTGAGGTTACGTGTGCTATCTGGGATTTCTTCACTAATGGTAAGCTTCTTAAGGAAATCAATCATACTGTTATATCCTTGATCCCTAAAGTGTCTACCCCTTCTAAGATTAATGATTATAGGCCTATTTCTTGTTGTAATGTCCTTTATAAATGCATTATCAGAATTATTGCTAATCGTATTAAAGAGGGCCTTGGTGAGTTTGTTAGTATTATTCAGTCTGCATTTGTTCCTGGCCGTCGTATATCGGATAATATATTACTTACCTAAGAACTTATGCGGAATTATCATAGAAGGAGAGGTCCGCCTAGGTGTGCATTTAAAGTTGATATTCAGAAGGCCTATGATACGGTTGATTGGGCGTTTCTTAAGGCTATTCTGACCGGGTTTGGTTTTCACTCCAAAATGGTTGATTGGGTCATGGTGTATCTCGCCTACATCCTATTCTATATGTGTAAATTGAGATCTTCATGGCTGGTTTAAAGGTAAGCGGGTCTTAGGAAAGGTGACCCGTTATCTCCCTACTTGTTTACGTTGGTTATGGAGGTGCTTACTCTTATTTTGCGTAAAAGGTTTCTAATGTAGTGGATTTTCGTTTCATCATTTGTGGGAACAACAGAGAATTATTAACCTTTGTTTTGCGATGACCTCTTCTTGTTTTCCGAGGCCATCCCGATTCTCGTTAATGTCCATTATGCATGCTTTGGAGGACTTCAAGAATGTTTCTTGTTCTTGTCCCAAGTATCCCTAAAAGTATGCCATTTGCAGAAGGTTTTCTTTTGTAATGTTCTACTTTATAGGGATTGTAAATGATTGGCGTAAAATAAGTTTTTATCTCTTGGGTAGGCTTCATTGGTCGTGTCTGTGTTATCGTTGATGCACTTATATTGGGCTTCGCTTTTATTCTTCCTACCGTATTATTCATGAATTAGAGCAGCTTATGAGGGTTTCCTTTGGTGTCAAGGAGAAATGAAAAGGGTAAGGCCTTGCATGGGAGTCTGTTTGTAAGCCTAAGCAAGAAGGAGGTCTAGGTATTCGAGATTGGATGATTTTAACATTGCTCTCATGACTACGCATATTTGGAGTATTTTGACACATAAAGAGTCCTTATGGGTTCAATGGATTCATTCTTATAAACTTCGTGGGAGAAGCTTTGGGATGTCCCTTGCTTGGGTGATGTTAGGCGGGGATGGCGCAAGCTTCTTGCAATTAGAGCCAAGGTTCGCCTTTCATCGGCATAAGATTAATAATGGAAAGGCTACCTCTGTTTGGTTTGATATGTGGTGTGAGTTAAGCCCTATTCGTGATGCGCTTACTGCTAGGGATATTGCTCGGACTGGGTTAAATTTATCAGATTCGGTTTATGATGTGACAGATAATGGTGTTTGGCGATGGCCTCCTGATTGGTTATCTAGGTTTTTTTTTTTTTTTTGGGTAAAGGGGAGTAATCCTGCACCCTGGTAAAGCATATTAACCAAAACGTTTAAGTACAATGGATACGGGTGAAATCCCATATCTCAGCCCGTTATATAGGCACTTACAGACTCAAATATAAGAACGACAAATCATTCCTATAACTACCAATAACCACCATATAAAAGTGACAAACCACTTTTATAACTAATAATTGAACATAAAGCTATAACGACTATGAAAATAACGAATTAAACGCTAGTCAAGTAGGTCACTTGATTCTCCAAAAGTCGTCATAGATGTCCATACAACCATTGGTACACAACGTATACCAAACTTCTCATCAACACTCCAAAACGACCACCAAATCAGAATTCAGCCCAAAGAAAGAGATCGTAGGGAACATGAGAACTACAACCATCCTAACCAAGCATTAGGAACTTAATAGCAGCACACCCAAGACAACATCCAACAGCAGCAGCCAAAACCATGCAAATGGACATGTTGGATAAGAAACTAGGGTTAAAGAACCCTAACATACAATACCATCGTATCACAGATGAAATTATTGAGCCTTCCCAACACAGCAGGTCTGAAATCATACGGTGGTCTCATCAAGGGTTTTTGAACAAGGAACCCTCACAACTTGACTTACATCTCTCTCATAACCCACAAACATAATAACTTACATCAGCTTAGAACTTGCAAAAACACAAATCGACTTCCAGCAATAAACCATTCGCACTTGAAAAATAACAAACCCTGGACCAGGTTACTTGCAAACTGATTGTACCAAACCCAAACAGGTTCAGATATATGTTGTTGAAGCACCCCAGAAAACCCACCAATGATTTGCACGCTGAAAACATAACCCCTAACAAGGTTACAAATAAACATGAAGGCATACAACAGCAATCGAATTCACAAACCAATAGGGATATAAAAGAATGAAATCCAGATCGATTATGGATACAAATCCATTAAAACGATCATCCCACAACAAACGAAACCCTAAATAGGATATCGAATTGAGTGATATAGTCGGTTATGAAAACCGACTTATGGATCAGAAAGCCAAGATCGATTAGAAAACCCTAACAAAAAGGAGAAATCGTTATGAAGATATATACCAAAATAAAGTCTGATCAGACGCCCCATCCATGAATAAAACAACCCTAAAACATGTATTGCATACCTAAGAACAATAACAATCATTCAAAAGTAGACAGGACATTCTTTAGGTTGGATTTTTGGCCAGAATTAGAGAAGGGGAGGGGAGGCCGGATTTCTCCTAGAGAGAGAAGTTTTTTCCTTTAAATTAAAGTCGGTTATCTAGGTTTCCATTGTTAGCTGCGCTTCCGGTTCCTAATCTTAACGATACTGATGATGGAGTACTAGGGCGCAATTTGGATGGTAATCTTAGTCGTTTTTCAGTTTCGGGTGCTTGGGATTCTCTGCGCCTAAGGGCTGACTTGGTGGAGTGGTATCATGTTCCTTGGTTTTTCCATTGTATCCCGAGGCATGCTATACATTTGTGGCTTGTTATTAAGCAGAAATTGAAGACTCAGGATAGGATGCGGCAATGGGATGTTGGTCCTAATGTTGATTTGGACTTGCTTAGATGTTGGCTATGTGACTTGGTTCCGAACTCTCACTCTCACTTGTTTTTTGAGTGCCAGTTTTCTATGCAAGTTTGGTTGCAGGTTCAGGTTTTATCTCGAATGGATGTAGTCCCACCTTCTTTGGAGAATGCTATTAATTTCCTTATTCCTTATCAAAGGGGCGTTCGGTTAGTAGCATCATTTCTCGTCATTCGCTACTACGTACTACATTCAACTTATCATAACATAATATCAAAACAAAAGTTCAATCCTTAAAATGAGTAGAGGTCGAATGAGGGATGAACCGAACAAAGAAAAGACCAAATTAACATGAGCTTTCTTGAAAATCAAATGATTGAAGCTTGAATCGGGCTCTTATCACCTTGAATTACAAAGCCCCTAACCTAATTTGGAAAAAACCTTTACTTGAAAACCCTAGTTCTTGTGAGATGTGGTGTGAAAGTGAATAATCTATGAAAACTTGACCTTTGTTTATAGAGTTAATAGAGGCATGGAGCTTCTTGGTGTCTTTGATCTTGTGAATGGTTCACTCCTATTTTTGGCATTCGCCTCCTCATCCTTGCCATGTTTCACCATCTTGTGACCCCTATGATAGTAGTTTTCTTCTTGTGGAGTGATGATGGTGATGGATAAGTGGTTGACTTCAAAGAAAAGGAAGAAAACTTCTACTTTCATGTTTGTGATGTGTCTTGTGGAGTGATGATAGGTAGGAGTAAAAAGTGATGTGTCATGTGTGTGAGTGGGATAAATTTTATCCCTTTTTGTTTTATTATACATACTATATAATTTGTACCCCGTGTTTTGTCGATTCCCGCATAAACGTACTTTCCCGGTCCCCGTAAAATATAAAAATTATATTTTTAGAAACATTTTTGTAAGTGTAATATTATGGTATCGTTATTACGTAAGGATTAAATTATCACTGTTTGCCATTACTAAGTTGGTGTCGGTATGCATGCGATGCCGTGTTTTTCTAAAACCACGAGATAACCTCTCTTTTTCATTCATAAATCTCCAGTTAGTGTTAAAAATGATCATTAAACTTTTATCAATATAAATATCAGTTTTGTGTGTTGCTGCATAGTGCAATGTGCGGGATAACTTCTCAAATTAACTGTTTAAGCTCACGTAAGCCTAAAATTATAAACCAAAAAATAATAAATTTGTAAACTATTAGAGTAATCAGTGAAAAATTACCGTATGTCACAATTTCCTCTCCTAAATCCTCCAAACACTATCAACCACTACTTCTAATGAATGTAACTGACCACTGATTATGACCGGGCACATATTTTTTATCACGGTAAAAATAGAGATTTTAGCCCTTTTTTCTTCCAATTCTTTCTTTGTTAATTGTTTCTTATAAGGTGTTTGGTTTTGCTGTAACTATCCCGTTAGTGCCATATGAAGAGTTATTCGATCTAGACACATGACCATTACTCTTAATACCATAATTGTACACTTTATTTAATTTTTGAGTTGGTAAAACCAAGGTTTGCTTTGGTAGCCAAAATAGTACTTTCTTGCATCTTTGCTAAACAAAATACATCTACCAAAATGGTCACTTTGAACATTCTGAGGGGTATGTTGATTTATTTATTTAAACCCCAAATGAATAAGCTAATTGCATATTCTTCACATCAAATCCACCCTATTCAACAGTGCTTCAAACATTTCTGGTTTTGTTGCACAGTACCGTCTTGTTTTAGATTTTTCAATTTCATCATAGGATCTTTAAACACCACTCCAAACCTCTTTAAGACTTCTTGTTGATACACTTCCCATGGGATTTCTTCCCTAAACATCTTAAGAAAATGTTGATATCACACCAATGCTTTATAATACACATGCATTCAGGCCAATTCCACATTCATCTCTTCAGGCACACAATCAATTTTAAAGAACTACTTGCATCTATATACCCATTGTTAGCATTAATGAAAGTGATGGTAATTCTACATTTAGGAACCATGTAACGCTGTTATAGTAAATGTAATAGTCTAGTATCAGGTTAACGGGATTACATAAGCTAATAGGCCATATGTTAGTTAACATAGGCTTATGTATCCTAGTCCAAAGCCCACGAACCAAAACCCAAGCCCTAGCCCATTAAGGGTGAGGCATTAGGAGATATAAACACACAAGTGTTCTCATTTTTGTGTGTTTTATTATAGGAGGAGTTAATTTGTGAAATACAATCCTTCTCCTTTTGTTTCTTTCTTTCCTCTCCTCGCTATCTCATGACATCACCACCACCACCATCAAGTCACCATGACTTATGTTTAAGTTCATCATATATGGGAAATGGAAGTAGAGCCATATTCCTAGGGAAATTACAAAACCACAAAAGTTTTACAATCCTCATATGCAGTATACCTAATCGTTATGGTGTAGTATATGTAGGACACGGGGGATTAATCACTCTCAAGGGGAATAGTGTTGTGAAGGCTGAAGTGTATGTCAAGATAGGTCTAAATGTGAGGGATGAGTATTTTTGTATTTTTATATTTTTTTTAGAAAGCAATTTAAAATCTTGAGGTTTGAATAATGGGCAAACACTAACTAGCAAGAAAAGTAAATTGGTGGTAACTTTTATGATAGTATATGTATTTACTTAGATTTCTTTACTCCCTAGTTATCTCTTATTATTAGTCGAATTGTCAAGTCCTTGTTTTAGTTGGAGCATTGTATTTTTTATTATTAGTCGTAGGGAGGTGCCAAATGCCCTAACTCTATGAATGTATAAGTCTCCCTAAGAAGCTTAAAGTCTATTAAGTCTCCTAGGATCTACAAGTCGCAATTCATGAAATAAATACAACGAGAAAACCACTAGTGCACTCTAGGGTTGCATTTAATAAGATGGACAAGCTAGTTACATATAAGAATTAAGCTAGTTTTCTTACCTCAACGCAAGGCAACCAATTAAGCAAGAGGCGACAAACAATAATTAATAACTAGGTTTCGTTGGATCTAAGCAAAAACTAATAAATCTAGCCTAGCATGTTAAAGTGAAGAAAAGAAAAACATATAATCAAACAACACATATACATAGTGAATGATTGAAGAGGGATTACTTAACTTCAATTCAACATGAGCCAAAGTGGTGAAAAAGCTTCACAAAAGCTGTGAAATTGCTTAGGGTTTTGCCTCTCCAAAGTGTTACACGAATAATGGAAAACATGCGAAAATATATAGAGTATAACAATTGTGACGGCCACTTTATGATTGTGACGCGTCACCACCGCCATTAGGGTTTCGTCATTTGCAAGTTGCTATTGTGACGTGTCACTTTGAGTCTCGGCGACGTCATGATGTGTCTTGACGCTCATTTATCAAAAGATCCGAGCCGTCAAGTATAAGTTTTACTTTGAATTATGGTCTTCAAATACAAGTGACGCCGTCGTTTTAGGGTCTTCAAGAGTTCGAGTTGTCGCTATAAATTTCTATCAAATCATCACGTCCAAATGCAAGAGACGACCTCGCATGTGAAATGTGACACCGTCTGGTGCCCTTTTCCGCATGATTTGCGACTTTGTCATTTTCTTCACTTTCTTATCCATTTTAGCCCAAAATACGCAGCTTTTCATCTTTTGCCTCCCAAGTACATAAAATGTGAAATGAACAATTAAGCATAATAATTGATCACAAATGTACGAGTTTAGAGATTAAATTACCCCTAAAACGCACATTTTACATTCTTATCAAATATCCCTACATTTGGGATTTGCTTGTAATGTGATTTTATCCAATCAATTTACAAGTTAGGGGGCATTTAACATTGGTTTAAAATAGTTTACAACATCCACAAGCTCTACAATAGTCAAAACAAGCATGAAAATTATATACTAGGACCTCACATAAAGTGTTTGGATTCTCTCATCTCTCGGTGTATAAGTTGTATAACATCTATGGAAACGGAAAATAAAACACTCTCTATCCGTCATAGCACATAGATTAGCATAGGATTGAGAATAGATCCAACCTCCACCGCTTTGGCGTAAGCACCTAGGATAAGCTATCAAAGAGGGCTTTTAAAGGGTTGTAACGTTAGGTGTAAGGGTATGAAAACACGGTTTTGGTTGGATATAGGAATTTTACCGATGGCAAGTAAATCATCTAAGTTAATCACATGTAAACGTGGCATTGCTAATCCAAGACTCGACTCGCTAACTTCTAACTCTTTTGTATTTTTTTCTTGACCTAAACAAAACAAAAGCTAAAGGATAGAGGCGGGATGGTAGTCCGTATGTTTTCTTTCTTTCTTTTCTATTTTTTTTTTTTTCATATTTTCGATTTTGTTTCATACACTTTGGCCTACCATCCGCAAAATAATACATAATAACTAAGGGATGTATAGTTGCATCCCTATACTCGAACTTTAAATATATCGCAACTAACTAATGACCCGAATTGTAATGATCAAAATACGTGGAGTACTTAAACATTTACGAGATATGGGTATTATAATTGACTTCTTCCCCATTACTCCATAATAAATATTACTAAACCCATGATTCCTAATCATCCCAAAACTCAGATACACAATATATGACTCGACTTAGCAACCATGTAATCAATTAGACAATTAACTAAGGGTTTAGCAAATAAAAATAATTCACTAAAAATGAGTGTATACAGGAAGGCTAAGGCGATTTGGGTGTACATTTGGGGGTGGATTGTAAACAATGCTCTTCATTGATATTCCGAAATTCACCAAAATATTACAAGAACCGCGAAAAGGATAGGCTTAGAGGGGTTAACTAGGGGTATCTTGTACTAAAAATGAGTACGTAACAAGGGTGTGGGGTAATTACTTGACCAATGTAGTCAGTGGAATTATAATAAAAAGGTTTAAAACAAGGGTTATCCTAATTCCTCTTATCATTTAGTTAATCCTAACTACACGAATGTAGTCTCACTAGCGATCTCGGAATGCATCATAAAACAAGTTCTAGAATCTATATACAACCGGGTACACTCATAAACAATAAAAGTGGATGCTTTTATCATATATATCTAAAGGCAAACCTCACAATTGTTGGGTGAAATTTGAGTGGAAAGGTTTTGTACTAGCTATATAATTCTCATCCATTAGACGATTTATAAAGACTAAAGTTTTACTCGTAAATGTAATAAAAAATTTACTTTGGTGCTAAAATACCCTAACAAGTATTTCTTTTTTTTTTGGGTAAAAGGGTAATCTACCGCAAAATATATTAATCACGTAACAAGTTTAGAACAATGGAATGTGGCGAAGTACCACATTAACCTCAAGCACACGCTTGAACAACCCTAACACACTATTCGCTCTTGACAGCCACGAGCTAAAAACTAATCACATACAATAACTAACACACCAATAGGAAACCACCAACGAAGGAAACAGAATCGCCACAAGCATCCATAAACCTCTTCGAGGAGATTGATGAATCGATGAGATCGCCTCCTTAAAAACCTTTCCAAGAAAAAACCCAGTGGGAAAACCTTGGTAAAGGGAAAAAAGAGTACAGCTCTCACCTGAATCTCCCTCGAAATAACCTCCATGCGCCAAACGACAACCAAAGGAACAACGTCCACCGAGCCATCCAAACCTCCATAGAAATAGTAGAACTCATGCGTGAACAAGAGATGTAGGCAACTTCCATACTCGAACCGATTAAGCACGTCATTGCCTTCTTAAATCTGCATGAGAGAAGTTTCAACCGAACGGTAGCTTTAATCACATCTTCAACTTGAGCTTCGGACCTTCGAGCCTTCTTAAAAGCCGATAGTTCCTTTCTTGCCATATAAAGTATGTAGAAGTGCAAAAGAAGTTTCGAGACCACGCTACTAATGACCTAGACTTCGCCGACACAATAAGAGCTCGAGAAAGAGCATCCAACGAAGTAGGTAATGAGCCAAAACCAAGCAAAACTCTTCACGGAGTTCCAAACCCGCATAGAGAAAGAGCAAGAAAAGAAAAGGTGATCATGTGAGTCCGGTTGCCCGCAAAGAGGGCATAATAACGGATCATTGGACAAGCCAAATCTCCCCATCGAATCTTGCGTAAGCCTTCTTTTCATAACAAGCCACAACTGAAACGCATGTCTTGGAATCGATGAGAAAACCAAACCAAATGATACCATTCCACATTATTATCCCGAGGTCTAATGCAATCCCAAACCAAAGAAACCGAAAATGGTTTAAGATCCCATTCAGTCACGCCAATATAAAGAATCTTCCACATTATCAACCAAAAGGGGAACATTGATAGACCCGAGTACGTGATAACGCACCACCCAATCACTCGCCAAGTCCACCCATTCGGATTAATTATATCCCGAACCTTCGTAGTAGGACAAAAATCGCTCGATGAATATCACGAGATGAAACAATATTAGCTAACGGGCTCAACAAACACCATGAGTCAAACCATGCTAACGCCTTATATCCATCACCAAGCTTATACCAAATAAAATTACGGACAAGTGGCCTAAGTCAAGGATCTTCCGCCAACTCCACGACATATTACCCCGAACGGAATTTCCCATAAAGATCGACCCTAAGCTTATAACTATGCACCCATTTCACCCAAAGGACTCTTTACCAATCGAATGCTCCAAATATGGGTTGTAATCAACGATTATTAAATGAACTCACCTCCGATCCCAAGACCACCCTCCTTCCTAGGAAGACAAACAACCTCCCAAGCTACTTTGGACTTTGCCTTATTCCCATCACTCTTACCCCATAAAAACCCTCATGAGCTGCTCTAAATCAAGAATAATCCAAGGGAATAATAAAACCGAGGCCCAATAAATATGCATAGATGATAAAACAGATCAGTATAAGTTGAAGCCTACCCGCAAATGAGAGAAACTTATTTTCCAATCTTTGATCCGATTTGACAATTTCTCAACAAGCTCCTTACAATCACGATAAATCAATCTAGTAGTAACCGGAGGAACACCCAAATATTTAACCGAAGGCATCCTTCAACAAAGGGATAACTCGCAAAATAGCATGCTTAACATAATTCCTAACGTTACAAAAGTAAGCAAGACTTTCTTCGAAGCTCGGGATGAGACAGACGCTTGCTTAAACTCGCCCAAGGTTTCCATGATAACAAGATGGTGAGTCGACATCCCCATAAGAAAATGTAAAAGATCATCAAGAAACATAAGTTAATAATATTAAGGTTAGCGATTGATGATGAAAGGTAAACCGATCGAATTCGAACCCGCCTCCTTAGCATAAGAGTAAGAACCTCCATAACAAGCGTAAATAGATAAGGAGACAACGGATCACCCCGCGGAGACCCTTTTCCCTTGAAATAACCATGAACCGATCCATTTATACTAATGGAAAAGGACGAGACGCCACACACTCCATAATCCATCCAATCATACGAGCATGAAACCCGAACCTATATAAGATACTCCTCAAGAAGTTCCAATCAACCGTATCGTATGCCTTCGAATATCCACTTTAAAAGCACATCTAGATGGACCTCTATCAACATGATAATTATGCATAAGCTCCTCGAGTGAGTAAATGTTATCCGAGATCCTCCTTCCGAATAAATGTCGATCGATTTAAACTAACCAACGATGTTAACACATTCTTAATACGGTTAGCTATAATCTTACTAATGCATTTAAACAAGACATTACAAAGAAGAAATAGGCCGATAATCAAGAATCCGAGTAGGAGATGTAACCTTAGGCAATAGAGCAAGAACAATATGATTGACTTCTTTTAAAAGTTTACCATTAGTGAAAAATTCTTGCACCGCCTTAATAATATCCGGTTACAATATCCCACGCCCTTTAAAGAAAGTCAGTAAAGCCATCCGGACTGGCGATTTGTCATCACCCATGAGAATATAGCTTCCTTAACTTCGAGCCGAGACATTCCGTATCATATCCTCCGCAATATTAGGATCAAGAGTAGCCTCAAAAGATTATGATCATCAAACGAACAAGATGTCCCTCCCGTCCAATAAATGCAAGATAGTAACTAACAAACGATTAGGAACATCCTCCCTTCAAAACGCATACCATCATTATTGGTGATAACATCAATCCGGCTTCTAGCTTTTCGACTCTTCACAACCTTATGAAAATAGGCCGAATTAGAATCACCAGCCCTTAGCCACTCCACTTTAGCTTTTTGCTTCAAAAATTGTTCCTCAGTAAAAAGAGCATCATTATACGCATTAAGATAAGCAGCCTCCTCCTCCCGAATATCAATATTAAAAGGATCAGCGTCCAACGCTCGTTGAACCATATCAAGCTCATGCCGAAGTTTAACAACTTTCACATGAATATTCCCTTCATTATACAAGAGCTTACGAAGCGGTTTCTTCAAAGATTTCAACTTACTTACGACTTTGTACATATGAAAACCACTCACGCCCCTTTCCCAATATTCCTTAACCTTCACTTTAAATTGAGAATTCGCACAAGAATGTTATAGAACTTAAACGGCCTCGGGATGAACTTATGAGATGTAGGAATAGTAAGAATAGCCGGTGAATGGTCGGATATTCTATAAGGCTGAAAAATAGCATGAGCACCCACAAAACCATCCGCAAGCAAGGTTAGCCATAATCCGATCAATCTTCTTGAGTTTACCATCCGTTCCTCTAGGCTTTTGATTCCATGTGAATTGCAAACCGATCGATTTACACCAAAACTTCAATCTCCTCAACACACTCCTTAAACTCTCGCATAGCAATATCAATAACCCACGAACCTTCCACTCTATCCTCCAAATTCAGCGCAATTAAAATCACCAAGTAAACACCAAGGTCGATCCGGACATAATGTTTATGAAAAATCGACACGCCAAAGAGGACGTCTTTGAATATAGCGATTATGAGCATAAACAAAAGAGCAAAATAATTCTTTCTTGTCAATCTTAAACCGAATGCACGTATGAATAACTTGATCATCCATAGCAACCACCGTCAAGTCAACATCATTTTGATTCCAGCCAACAATGATGCGTGACCCTTTATGACATAAATGACCATTAGAAGTCCATTCCCAATATCTAAACACCTTCTTGCATAAACCCTCCAAACGTGACATAGCAACATGAGACTCAAGAATAGCACACACTGAAAGTTTATTCTCACTAATAATTTGCCGAACCTCACTTTGTTTAGGGGAAAGGTTCATACCCCTAATATTCCATGAGGCTATGCTATACATGAGAAACATCATCTGAGGAAGTGCTTGCTTCCTTTAATTTGTCAATAATACTCATACCTGCAGATGATGATTGTGTCCCTTTACCATGCGTATTCCCCTTTGCTGGTCCACCCATATCGAGATACTCATCCACCTCATCATCGCTATCATTATCCACAACATTCACTCCTCGGTCCCCATGAAACATTAAATCATCATACCCTAAAACCGCATCATTCACATCCTCACTAAGAGCTCCAAAAGGATTCTTAGTGGTTATGTCACTCAAATCATCATGAATAAACGTTCTAGGAGTAGCATTCTCACGTCCCACCTGTTTCCCTTGGCCATTATGACCATTACCTATATTAGGAACACTACGTTCCTTACTCATACCATTAACGTGCAGACCTGACTTAGCATGCTCCCCCCCCTCCTTAAATTCACTCGAATTGTTATTAGCGACATCACCCTTAGAAGACGAAGCACCATCAGTCCCTTTACTTGTCGTTTTAACCGGCTGCCAACGATAATTAATAGTCACTTTAGGTTTAGCGACTCGAACACCTTCATTGACCTTACCACTAACAGTCCCTTTACCCTTTCCTTTGCGAGTAGCTTCAACAAAACCCTCCTCATCCATATTGGTCGTCACATTAGCTTGTTTCACCCGTTTAGGACATGCCCCATCATTATGATCAAAAATCTTACACAAAGCGCATCTAGGGGGTTGCCATTCGTACTCAATCTCTATGCGCACCAACGAATGTCCCGAACCATTTGGAAATGGAATAGCAACAACCACATGGTCCATAAGCTCCTTAAGGGAAGACACTTCAACAAGTGCCCGAGCATAAGTATTCCTTCCCCAAGACTTCACACACATAGTACTGGTAAAAGAATCCAGCATTATAGGCTTACCAAGTTGTGTCGTGATCAGACTAAGTCCAACCTCCGTGTAAGCAACAATCGGCACATTATACATTTTCACCCAAACCGGAGCTGATGTAACCTCTTCCTTTGCAAGTGTAGTATTAGGCGTCCAAATATTCAGAAAAATAGGAATAGACCGGATCAACCACGGCCCTGCCTCTAACACGTTATCCATCCCCTCTTTACTTGAAAATTGGAACAAAAAGAACCCATTGTTTAACATAACGCGTTGAAGACCAAATTTTGCCCAAGTGTTTTTAACATAACTCGCCACAATAGGGAAAGCTAAACGTTTTCCTATAAAATACCCATACAACGTATTAGCAAACCTTGCCGAAACATCATCAACCTCTTTCAACGGAATAGCAACATGAGCTCCATCAACATGCTCCTCATTCCTAAGTTCACATATATTAATGGATTTGAAAGCATTCTTACTATGGAACATAGATGCATAGGAAAGTTTAGAGTCAAGTTGCATCACCCTCCATACACACCTTCCCCGGATCACTACCAAAAGCACCCACACCTGTCACGTTACCTTGTTGATTAGTCACGTTGTTACCAGCCCCCAAATTGACATTATCATGTCTTTCACCACTGGATACTTGGCTAGCATCATTCATAGTAACATTAGGTGCACAAGTACTTTCGCATGACCCTTTAACCAGCTCATCCAATTGAGTCACGATTGGTACACTAGTGGCTGATGTATCCTTAAACCCCGTACCATTAATAGGCTCACCAGCAACATTATTCTTAGCATGAACTGTTCGAACAGCCTTTCTCAATATTGACTTAAGTAAAGGAGCATCAGCAAGTAATGAGTTATCTTGTTCCCTCGACATGCCCTTGTTAAAAGTTCTTTCTTATTCGAATCCAAACCACCAGCCATTTGTACTCCTTTATACTTATTTGTGTTACCCTCATTATCATTCGCCATAATTGTGTTACCAAAAGGAGTTACGAAACCCTAAAATAAACGAATGGAAAAACTCAAAAAACCAGCGACCAAATGACCAAAAACAAAGATGCAAACCCTAAATCGTAATTAACCCCAACAGCTAACCGACAAACATTAATGACTAAGAATCATTAAATACCCAGCAGCTAACCGACTTTCATCATGAATTGGATCAATAAATGCAGCGCCAAAGAAACCCTAACAAGCGAAACCCTAACTAGCGATTTACCAGAAACCCAAGAAGCAATCGTTACACTAACAGAATCAGGCCCGAATCCAAATAAAAATAATGTTAGAGACTGAATTAAACTCGTTAACCGTCAACAACACGATTGTTATAAGGATTGAGAGCCAAGATTGAAGATTAGAGAACGAATTAGATGTTATTAGGGTATGGAACCAGGAAATCGCCCATAGTTAGCCCTAACAAGTATTTCTTTCGGTTTATTACACAATTACTTAAAAAAACAGATATCAAGTGAGTGATTAGTTTCTAAGGTGTCTCTTTTTCCCTCCCTACACTTAAATTGAACATTGTCCCCAATATTCTTAAAAAGTACCAAAGATATGATAATGGGAAAAATAAAAGAGATAGTGGAAACTAATACTCCCCTGATTTTCTCAGCATGGACGATAGAAATATGGTTAAATCCTCCTCCAAGAAGATTAGATCAATGATACGCTTCTCTACCAATATATTCTTGAATCTTCTTGTCAAATATAACCTGTCAATTTCTGAGAAAACGAACACGAAACCTCGCATAAAATTGGCGGTAAACACTATATATAATAAAAACTATTTTAGAAAGCGAATAAGATATAATGCTTGTAAAATAAATGTTTACAGAACCTGGAATTTTAAAACTTCTGGAAAATTTCAAAAGTTAAGTTTTGACATAAAAAAAAGTCTGGAAAACTGTTGCTACAGTGCCTGACGTAGTCAGGTTGTAAATTTGACGCCGTCAGGATTGACCGGACAGAATTTTAAGTTTCGTTTTCTGGAAAATTTCTGGAAATATCTGTATTTAAAACCTTTAATTTCCTGCAAAACATTCATTGTGACTCGATACAAGCATTTGACTCAAACAAACACACAAACATAATAAAATATATGTTCATCATATATTGTAAATTTTCATGTTCTATTTTCATTCTATTAAACAAAGGTGAACTTCCCTACACTTATCCTTTTGTAAAATACCTTTATATGTGATTAAGACGAGGTTAAAAAAAATTAAACATTTCACAAATTTATTCAAAAAAAGGAAATTAAACAACAAAGATGAAAAATATATATGAAACAAACAAATATAAATTAAAAACAAACAAGCAAATAAATAAAAACATGGTTGCCTCCAAAGAAGCGCTTCTCTTTATTTACGAGTCCTGTCGCTAGACTCAAATTCATAACGTACTAGCCTATGTGAGTAAGCTCCTCATTGAGGATATCTTTGGATCAAAATTTTCTTTTAGTTTTCTATTAGTACATTTTTTTTGGAATGACTTTTCAAACTTCTCTCCATCGGGATCATATATTGTCATCTTTATATGCCATTATCCATCTCCTTCTTTGGTGGCTTGTCCCAATTCCATTTCTTCTTTGAACTCTCTTTCTTCCACCTATTCATCCCTAAGTTAATTGGCAAGGCTTCTAGAAATTCAATCATCTTCCTAAATACTAAAGGTTCCTCAAATGGGTCCATCTAGGTGTCCCTGCACAATTGTTGTTTAATAGAGTGTGTTTCATTTATAAATTCTTTTCTAGATAGAATGGGTGTTGAGGTCCTATAAAATCTCCATTAATCCAAGGTCCATATCTAGATGATTTCTTATCCAAATCTATCCCATGAGGTGTTTGTTCCTCATTATTGTCATAAACATGCTTCTTGACATCGTAGATCGACCTAGTGTATCCTCTCATACCATTATTTTGGACATCTTAAAATCATTAATATCAATAGTGGTATCTAAGAATCCGCTTCCAACTAACAATGGGCATGTGTTGGGTTTTATATTTGAGTTGATAAGACAAAACACATGAAAGATGAAGGACTTATGAAGACAAAGGATGAAACATTTCAAAAGAAAAGATTATAGAAGATCTTTTATTATTCTAGAAAATATCCTTTGGAAACCTAATTTCTATTATATAAAGAGAATAAAGGTTTTATGTCTTATGTGTATACACAAGATGTAGTCGACTAGAGGTTTGGTGTAGCCCTAAGGTTAAGAGTTTCTTAACCCTTGTTAGAGTAGGTAACACGTCCTACACTTGATCGTGTGGTTAGGGCTTGTTGGTGTAAGTATTTTATGATGATAATGATGATGAAAACCTTGTATCAATAACAATTATGTTTTGATTTATTTGCATTGCGATATTGTTATAATTATTATTGTTAATCCTAGATGAGACTAGATCGATTCCGAATTGGTATCGGACCCAAGGGCTATCGATCTAGGATTCGCAAGGTTTTCAAGAAAGGTGAAAAATTCAAATCTAGTACATATTTTCATAACTTTCTGAAAGTCAGTTTTCAAACGGCGATAGCGCGTTCGTTAACCAGTAGATCGAGCTGAAATTTTTGTTGAAGATTCTTGGTATATCAAGGATGATTTTCACTGAAGGGATCTTCAATATAAGGTATGAATCGTAAGATATTCATTGGTGAAAACTGCTACAGAGAAGGTAATATTGTTCAAATTTTAGGGTTTCTTTTAATATGGGTTCTTAATCGTTTTTACTGTGCTTTGCTGCTGCTATTCGTGACTTGTTTTTGCTGTGGAACCCTAAACAAAGAACTCTTAAGGAAACAAAAAGTGATTTATCCGCTTCTAAGTACGTAGATCAAGATTATAACATGTAAACAATTTTTTTGTGTGTGACTTTATTCTGCATTACTCATTCATTAACCGATAAGAATTGATTGGTCCCTTCACAAAGTAGGGTCGGTGGTTGATTAAACCCCGTACTAATATTGATCTTTGATTGGTAATATTGATCACTTTTGTTATTCAATTTATTTGGTGGCTGATCTCGTGTTTAAAAAGGAGAGTTTGTTAAGCAGATTTGTCATGAGATGTGGATAGGAATGTAACTTCCATTGACAAGTTGATTTGTGAGAAGTATTGGAAACATTAATATTTGATATCTACTGTTTGAGTACACATGTTAACACTGATCCATCGTTATTCCTGCTACCAGTGAATTTTAATACTGCCAATACAAGTTTGCACACACCTTTGATCGTTTGTTCGTTAAGTACTGCTAGTGGAAGGTTAGTACTGCGGTACTGCCCTTTGATCGTTATTGCTGCTCGTATACTTTTAGTACTGCCAAAGCAAGGTTATACTGATCCTACATAATTAGTGCTGCCACTTTATTCTTATTGTTGCTAGTTGTGAGTTACTGTTGCTACATGTTGGTTTATAGCGGTTGCGAGGCGTTCATGGTGTATGCTGCTGCATTTAAAATTTATGCTGCTATGAAGTTCTTTGAGATGATTGGTGTGATTCTTTGTTAAGATTCAATTATCGTCTATTACATGGTTCTATCTTCTTTCTGATTTGTTACTAATTTATATATCATGACCTAGGATCATGGGTTGGTGACTTCTTGAGTTTCTTTTAATTCCTTGGTCGGTGATATATTTTATTGGTTGCCATGTGATTTGAAGTTTATATAATGTTGGACAATTGATATGACAATACAGGTTTTGAAATTTAATATTTTCAATGATAGTATTATTGCTTGTATTTGCTACGGATTTGTGTGATGGATAAAAAGTGTTTGATTGAAGCATGGTCATGAGGCCCTAAGATGGGTAAGTTTTGATAATGTCGTTACTACTGCTTAACCAAAGAAATGTTTTACATTGTTTACTAAAGCTTGATATCGTATATTATTGTTGTCATCTTTCAAACCTAATGCGGAATTAGGATGCTTATTCATGGCTGGTACAACATGGTGTTCGCTATTATTGTGGTTAGTTCTTCGACAAGTTCTTATGGCTACTACATGCATCATTTGAGGGAAGGATTTTACAACCGCTAGTTGTTATTACTACTACTTGGTTTAGGTTTCTTTTTCTTGAGTTCATTTTAGCAAGCGTTTTGTTGTTCTTCATCGGGAAGTTCGAGATTTTGGAAGTATGATAGTAGTTTGTGGTTGTCGAAATCAAAGTTGCATTTACTTAGAGTCTCCTAGTGGATTATGGCAAAAAGGGGAAGAAGTAATACATTGAAGCTTTGCAACTTGAAGATCCTTGGTGGTATAGCATGGATTAAGGGGAAGTCTGTTTCTTTCATATATATTAGCTTCAGGGGTAGTTCATGCTTATTTGGTTTTTGTCATTATCAACTAGGGGAAGATTGTTGGGTTTTATATTTGAGTTGATAAGACAAAACACATGAAAGATGAAGGACTTATGAAGACAAAGGATGAAACATTTCAAAAGAAAAGATTACGTAAGATCTTTTATTATGCTAGAAAATATCCTTTGTAAACCTAATTTCTATTATATAAAGAGAATAAAAGTTTTATGTTTTATTTGTGCACACAAGATGTAGTCGACTAGAGGTTTGGTGTAGCCCTAAGGTTAAGAGTTTCTTAACCCTTGTTAGAGTAGGTCACACGTCCTAGGTTCTCAAATCAACCATTGCTTTCACCACTTCTTGATTCAATCACACGGCTTCAACAATTCGTAACAACTATTTGAATGTGTAAATCTTCTAATCGATTCATCCGGTTCAATCCTAATCGCATCTATTGAAGTTTTTAGGTTTCACTTAAATCCCATACTAGAGATTGACACTACCGGATCCAAACATATGTCTTATACATGAATCGATATCTCCGGTGCATCCGCATCCGACGAGGAACAGAGTGTTCAACATGAGCCCATCTACATCTCATCAAGAAGATAATCAAATGGATATAGTAGTTACATTTGATGATCAAGATGACATTTTGGTTACCTTTGATGATCAAGTTGACCCGAGGTTACATTTGAGGATCTAAATGTTGAACATGTTGATACTTTCATCATTTAGATCCTCAAGTTAAACAAAATGAACCTTCGTCTAATCCAGATCCAGAGCTCATGACCTTATTTTTGACCACCCAATCTCAACTGGAGAAGTGCAATGAGATAAAGAATAATCTTAGTGAAAAAGTGACACTATTGACTAAGGATCTTGAATGCTATATAAGCTACAACTCAAAAAATTTGAAACAAAAGAGAAACGTGAACATAGTTTTGAAATCGCTTTTCAAAAGTCTTACCAATAAGAACAAACATTAGTAAAACCGATACGTTATCTAGCTGTTTCCAAAAATGATTCGATTTCTCAAATAGAACAACAAAAATTTGAACATAAAAAACACGTTAACACACTTACTTCAGAAACTCAAAAAGCCAAGTCTGAGTTGTCTTCGTGTCAAAAAAGAGTTTTCAGAATTCAAACAAACTTCAACAAAAAGAATAGATCTCTATCTTGATGAAATTGTCGATTTACAAAACAAACTTAAAGAGTTTCAAAATGTTGTATATAAACATGGTGAGTCAATCACAATGACTCAAAAGTTCACATTAAAGCCAAATCCAAATGGATATGGGCCAGATCTTGCTGATAACAAACCACGCTATTTTTTATAGAGCATTCAAGGCAAATCCAAAGTTGTATAGTGTCAAACATATGCTTGATGAATCTATTGTGCGTGTTGTTGAATATAATAGTGAAGAGGAATGGGATGTCAAGATGAGAGTCGATTGAAAATGGAAAAGTTGAATATAACAAACCTTTGATTACTCAAAAGACCTCTCATAACTTTTGTTCCACAACAGATAAAAACACACCTTGGGTTATCACACATGTTAATGAGTCCTCTTCTGATGTTGGTCCCATCAAACCAGTTGCACAAATTAATGGTCCTTTACCTTCTTTGAGTGAAATCACACCATTACCCGAAAGATGTCAAATTCTTAAATATTTGGATACATTCATGTCTGACATTAAACTTTTGGAACTTGAAATTGAACTTAATTCGGAAATAAAAGCTGAGACTTTTCAATTGGCTTATGCCAGAGATCAAAGAAACATTTTTCAAAAACAGCTTTTACCACATGTTTGAAATTTACGTATGTGTGCAACATATTGGGAACGAGATCTTTAGAAAGAAATTGGACAAATGAAAACAATTTTCAATGAAACAGAGGCATGGATTTTGAAAACCAAAAAGAAGAATAAATTTTTTTGAATCATGTTGATCGACTCTTGGAAGATGTTATCTGTGCTGATACCATATCAATTGTGTTGTATTATACTGTTGCCTCTACTTTTTTTTTTTTGGTAAAGGGGAGTAATCCTGCACCCTGGTAAATATATTAACCAAAAAAAAAGTTTAAGTACAACGGATGAGAGTGAATCTCTCACATCGGCCCGTTACATGGGCAACAAACACACACTAAAAGTGCACTTAACCAAATAAACATAAGAAAGATATGCCAATCTTATGAACTACTAAACAACCAATTTTACTTCCTACCACGACCTAAGAGACTAACATCATACTTGTCACACATATCCTCCAAGTGCCTCGGTAGATCGTAGACTTGTTCAAGATAATCCTCAAAATCTTCAAGATCAAAACCCCACCACCCCCGAAGCCAAAAATGACGCCATGGGGTTATCTTTTCAAAACCTCATCTTCACCGCCGAACAAGTCACATTCCCAACTTTAGAAAACGGATTACTTACCATGGTAGCAGAGGAGGTCCCAGTCTCCGAAGGCTTAGACGCCTCACCAATAACAATACGAGGTCCTTCCCGAGATCCATCAATACCGCTTCCTTAGTAGTACTAGAAGACTTCCCGCCTTCACCGCTTTAGTAGAATCACCGTTTAGTAGAATCACCAAATGTTCTTGCACCTGGAATGTTTAAAATTGACACTAGGAAGCCTACTGAAAAACCACAAGATACTAATGTGATTCCTTCCACTTCTACAGGAGTAGTTGCCTCTAATCCTAGCGTTAGCACTTCACAGCTTAAGAGCGCAAACAAGAAGAATAGGAAGTTTCAACGTAAGAGAAGATCAAGAAAGACCCCGTAGTAGAAAAACACACTAGGACTTTGAATAAAACACATGTTGCACCTACTTTAGATATTGCGTTAGATGAATGTAATATATATATATATATATATATATATATATATATATATATATATATACATTTTGTAATATTTATGATGCATGGTGTTGTTTTGAAAATAAGAGTTGCACAAACTTGGTTGTTTAGTTTATATATTGTTGTTTTACGTATTTGTGAGTAGTTGTATTAGCGGTTTTTTAAAAGAAGTTGGCCAAAGATGACGTTTTTTGTATTTATGTTTTTGTAATATTTATGATGCACGGAGTTGTTTTGAAAATAAGAGTTGCACAAACTTGGTTGTTTAGTTTATGTATTGCTTTACGAATTGGAAGATTTATGATGTATGATTATTTTTTTTAAATAACAGTTGCATTGCTTGTTTATTTTGTTGTTTTACATATTTGTGAGTAGTTTTATTTAGTGGTTTTTTTAAGAAGTTGGCCAAAGATGACATTTTTGTATTTATGTTTCAATTTAGTTGCATGCATAAATATGGTTTGTTATTTTAAGGACGTGAGCTTTTGGATGTCGAATGAGTGCCATGACAGTCGTTACTAAATTACATGATACGACGCTCTTGGATGTATTGGATGGTCTCAAGCAAAGGTCAATGTTTTTTTTTTGGTAAAGGGGAGTAATCCCACCCTGGTAAATATATAACCAAAAGAAAAGTTTAAGTACAATGGATATGGGTGAAATCCCATATCTTAGCCCGTTACATAGGCGAAAGAGCATACATAACAAGACACTACCATTTCTTAATAATAAGAATTAGACCACTACCACAGAAACAAAACAAGACTATAAAAAGATCAACTACTTCCTAGCACGACCTTGGAGTTTGATATCTTCATGAAAAGCACCGAATTTACCCGGCATATCGTATAGTTGATCCATGTAGTCATCATAATCATAGTAATCTTCCTGATCACCTCCACCACCTGTCGATGAGAACGTACCCATAGGCATATCGAATAAATTAGCAGACTCATCATAAGTGTTAAGAACCTCATCCTCACTATCCGAATCAACAATCTCACCAACCTTAGAAAACGGGTTGGTTCTTTTATTAGTAGAAGGAGACGTATACAAGGAGGAGTTATGCATAGACATTCCTACCTCCTTATCAAGAACACTTACAGGTGGTTCAACCAAGCTAGCATTAATAGTAGAAACCTCACAAGGTTTCATATATTCCAAACCTTCCTCCAACGCAACAGTACTGGGGCTGTTAGAAATCTCCTTATGAATGTGCAACTCAGATCCATCTCGAACATCCCCCACATTAGAAGAGCTAGAAGCAATATCAAGAACCTTATCCGCTTCAGACAATTTCTCCATAGTACTCCTAAGTTCACCAAGATTAATGCCATCTCCAAAGTAACCATACTCATTACAGCCATGAGATAGCGTGTTAGTCACCAAAGGAGTACCAGATTGGTCATTATGATTCTTCTCATTAGTGATCTTAGGAGTAGAATTCAGTGTATCACTCCCAACCAGCATATCACACGCCAAATTAATCTCCTCCATATGAGTATTCATAGAGTTATCCTTATGTGTGGAAGTACTAACCTGATCCTTTGCACTAGGCTTAGAAACGGGTCTATAAATAAGTTTAGGCTTACCAGACACCTTAACCTTGGTACCAGCCTTTGAGTAGCGCTTATTATTACCAAGACCAGCATCCACACTCATATTCCTATTAACTTCCTTCAGCTTCTTATGGCATTCCTTATCCACATGATCAAAAGTTTACACACGAGCAATGGGGTTTGTATTCAAACTCAATAGCAACTTTAACCATCCGATGCTCTTTAGTCTTTGGTATAGGAACAGCCACAACAAGCGATTCCACAAAATCATTATCCGCTGAAATTTCAACTAAAACTCTCGCATACGAATTCATGCCCCACGATTTAAGACACATATTACTCGTGTGTTCATCAAACATAATAATTCGTCCCAATTTAGCCGTGATCATTTTTAGCCCAACCAGTGAATATGCCACCACCGGCACATTATACAGTTTAACCCACACAGGGACCTTCTTAATATCCTCTTTAATCAAATCTGAATTAGGATTCCAAACATGGAGTATTAAAGGGATTGACCTAATTCGCCAAGGACCCTGATTCAGAACGTTTTCCATACCATCCCTAGTGGAAAATTGAAACATAAAGAACCCTTGATGTATCTTGACATGCATAAACCCGTATTTCTTCCAAACATTACTAACAAAGTTTTGTACCACATGAAACGCAGGTCTTTGTCCAGCAAAATAGCCATAAATTGAATTATCAAAACGTGAAGAAATAATTTCTACTTCTTCCTGTGGTAGAACGACATCAGCCAAGGAAATATCAACCAAACCCGTTGTACCAGCAGCAATATGGCTAATATCATTCACATCAGACGTGGTTCTCACACACAGCACCTCACAACCATCCATCTTGTCGACACTACCTGCTGTATCCACATTGTCATGAGCCTCGCTATCCTTTTTTTCCATGACAACAGCAGCATCATCAAGTTGACCAATAGATGGTACTTTGTTATTTACACAACGATACGGCATCATAGGTTTACCATCTTTGCCCAATATCTTACCATCAATATTCTTAATCCGTCTTGCCAAGTCACTCAACATTGAACTGCCATCATGCATCCTTGAAGCCCTATTCGAATCGTTGAGAAAACCTTTATTCATCTCTCTCTAACCCCAAAGCAAATTCAATACAAAAGAATTCCAACCACTCGGCAAACACAAACCCTAGTGATAGAGTTATGAACCAATCGAAAATAAATGTAACCAAACCTTGAAAAAGATTTGGTATGACGTTGAGCACACAAAACAGGAACCAAAGAACCAAAGTTAACGATAAAGAACAAACCCTAGGAAAGGGATTCGAATGTATCAATCACCAGCAACAAGCAAATCACACCACCAATAGATCGCAAATCACAAAGAATATAGTCGATTAAAAGCCAACCGACCTAACCAATAACAATAACAAGTGATGCGATAGTAATACCAGGTCGGCAAAGAAACCAATTATGCGATCATGAAAACAAAACCCTAACAGTTGTATGATCCAAAAAAACCCTAATAACGATTGTTTAAAGCAGCAAAGATAATTAAGTAGAAGATAAACTCACTACAGAATTAATCGTTGAAGAAAAAACAAAGGATTGGAGCCGATTTAGCATGCGTTAATAGTAGGTTAGGGTTTTTCTTTTTCGCCACCTAGAGAGAAAACGGGTCCGGTACTTACGGAACACAAGACAGCAAAGGTCAATGTTGGGTATGGTAATGGTTAAAATTTAATTGTAGATCAATTAATTTAGCAAATGAGGATTTTAAAATAACGATTTCCATTATTGTTAAGTTGATGAACCATTTTCTTGAAAGTAAAAGCCTCAAATTAGATTATTCAAAACAATCGAGATCATTTCGAGGGCCACATGAATTTTTTTATCGTAATGCAAATTTTGTCGAAATAATGATTTTCTTAAGAGCACATTGTCTCATAATTTGTATTACAAGTCTTATTTGGTTTTAATAAAATACACCTTATAATCTTAAGTCACTGGCCTGACACTGATTTAAAACATAATATTGATTCTAAAATGAAGTTAATTAAGCTAGCATTTGTATAACCCCATGAATTACCTTCCATTTCAAAACAAAATTGCAAAACTAAACATCAATAGTTTCGTATATAATGTAGAAAAGTCGTGGAAACCTCTATGTTGGGATTGCTATTAGACATTAAGCATGCATTATTTTATATATAAACTATATATATAAAGCTTGATACACCTTAAAGCCTGTTAAATGAAATACATGTGATATAATTTATGACAACATAGGAGTGTATCTTATATTTATGATTTTTGCATGGTTGACGAAATTCCAATCAACCGGAAATCAAAGATAGGACGATCTTTCTTAAGTATTTAGAGTTTTAGACATATCAAGTGTATAGTTATCAAAGGTACCTTATACTAAAAAGTGTCGAAGCTTTTAAAATTAAAGTATGATGGGGACTTGTATATAAATTATGTATTAACATATGTTATAGGGTGATGTGAACATATATAATCATTCAATATTAGGCTCTTGAGTTTGGTGAATACAAATGTCCTGTATTCAAATATGCTCACTAAACGGGACAAAAGAACCAAACTTTTTTTGGCGTTTTACCTATCATTGTTCAAACCAACCACCGCCTAGAGATGTCGCAAAACTCTAATTAAACATCGACTAAAAGATGAAACGAAATCAAACAACTTCAAAGACAATTAAGAAGGAGATATGACTTGCATTGTATATGTAAACTCGGACTTATAATTTAGTTCTTGTACTTTGTGTTTATCATATAACGCCTACAATATATCATTCAAAAATATTGTTGGTATTTACCTCTAAATGTAATGCAAAGAAACTTCAGTTATACAACATAATAGAAGTCGCACCACAAGTCAATATAACAAACGTAAATGGTATACTTCACCTTGGCCTGTAGTAAGCCACCATCTTTCGTGTTGATGGGAAGTCGCACCACAAGTGGTTGGCCTTTGATCATTACCTCTAAATGTAATGCAAATAAACTTCAGTTATACAACATAATAGAATATATTATAAGTTAGACACCATGGACTCACTAATAACATACATTAAGACTCTAAAGGCCATTGATAAGGATCCATCTAATTCAGCCATTCGGGATGAGCATGCTCACTATCTTCTTGCGTATAAGAAGGCTACATTAGATGAAGAACGGTTCTTAAAGCAGAAATCAAAAGTTCAATGGCTTCATGCAGGTGACTCTAATACGTCTTATTTTCATAATATTGTTAAAAGTAAATGTGCCCGTAATCGAATCGAATTGGTTCAAGGTGCTTTTGTTGCTCATTATGAACAGTTTCTTGGTATTGAAGGGATTGTAGCTACTTTGATGAGTATGATATATTCTCTAATGTTCTTCCACACCAATTGGTGATTCGATGGTTTGTCTCATTATGTGTCGATATCCGGGAAGCTTTGTTTTCAATGGGGATGATAAAGCTCCCGCCCCGATGGTTATGCTGCAGACTTTCTTTAAGAAAGCATGGGATGTTGTGGGTACTGAGGTTACGTGTGCTATCTGGGATTTCTTCACTAATGGTAAGCTTCTTAAGGAAATCAATCATACTGTTATATCCTTGATCCCTAAAGTGTCTACCCCTTCTAAGATTAATGATTATAGGCCTATTTCTTGTTGTAATGTCCTTTATAAATGCATTATCAGAATTATTGCTAATCGTATTAAAGAGGGCCTTGGTGAGTTGGTTAGTATTATTCATGCGCATTTGTTCACGGTCGTCGATATCGGATAATATATTACTTACCCAAGAACTTATGCGGAATTATCATAGAAGGAGAGGTCCGCCTAGGTGTGCGTTTAAAGTTGATATTCAGAAGGCCTATGATACGGTTGATTGGGCGTTTCTTAAGGCTATTCTGACTGGGTTTGGTTTTCACTCCAAAATGGTTGATTGGGTCATGGTGTGTATCTCGTCTACATCCTATTCTATATGTGTAAATTGAGATCTTCATGGCTGGTTTAAAGGTAAGCGGGGTCTTAGGAAAGGTGACCCGTTATCTCCCTACTTGTTTACGTTGGTTATGGAGGTGCTTACTCTTATTTTGCAGAAAAAGGTTTCTAATGTAGTGGATTTTCAGTTTCATCATTTGTGGGAACAACAGAGAATTATTAACCTTTGTTTTGCAGATGACCTCTTCTTGTTTTCCAGAGGCCATCCTGATTCTGTTAATGTCCATTATGCATGCTTTGGAGGACTTCAAGAATGTTTCGGTTCTTGTCCCAAGTATCCCTAAAAGTACAGCTTTCTTTTGTAATGTTCCTAATGCTATGAAAGCTGCTATTCTCCAGTCTATGCCATTTGCAGAAGGTTCTCTCCCTGTCAGGTATCTTGGGGTCCCCCTTATATCATCTAGACTACTTTATAGGGATTGTAAGATTCTTGTGGAAAAGTTGGAAGGCCGTGTAAATGATTGGCGTAATAAGTTTTTATCTCTTGCGGGTAGGCTTCAGTTGGTCAGGTCTGTGTTATCGTTGATGCACTTATATTGGCTTCTGTTTTTATTCTTCCTACCCGTATTATTCATGAATTAGAGCAGCTTATGAGGGGTTTCCTTTGGTGTCAAGGAGAAATGAAAAGGGGTAAGGCCAAAGTTGCATGGGAGTCTGTTTGTAAGCCTAAGCAAGAAGGAGGTCTAGGTATTCGTAGATTGGATGATTTTAACATTGCTCTCATGACTACGCATATTTGGAGTATTTTGACACATAAAGAGTCCTTATGGGTTCAATGGATTCATTCTTATAAACTTCGTAGGAGAAGCTTTTGGGATGTCCCTTGCTTGGGTGATGTTAGTGGGGATGGCGCAAGCTTTTGTAATTAGAGCCAAGGTTCGTCTTTCATCCGGCATAAGATTAATAATGGAAAGGCTACCTCTTGGTTTGATATGTTGTGTGAGTTAAGCCCTATTCGTGATGCGCCATCGCTAGGGATATTGCTCGGGTGGGTTAAATTTATCAGATTCGGTTTATGATGTGACAGATAATGGTGTTTGGCGATGGCCTCCTGATTGGTAATCTAGGTTTTTTTTTTTTTTTTTTTTTTTTGGGTAAAGGGGAGTAATCCTGCACCCTGGTAAAGTATATTAACCAAAACGTTTAAGTACAATGGATACGGGTGAAATCCCATATCTCAGCCCGTTACATAGGCACTTACAGACTCAAATATAAGAACGACAAATCATTCCTATAACTACCAATAACCACCATATAAAAGTGACAAACCACTTTTATAACTAATAATTGAACATAAAGCTATAACGACTATGAAAATAACGAATTAAACGCTAGTCAAGTAGGTCACTTGATTCTCCAAAAGTCGTCATAGACGTCCATACAACCATTGGTACACAACGTATACCAAACTTCTCATCAACACTCCAAAACGACCACCAAATCAGAATTCAGCCCAAAGAAAGAGATCGTAGGGAACATGAGAACTACAACCATCCTAACCAAGCATTAGGAACTTAATAGCAGTACACCCAAGACAACATCCAACAGCAGCAGCCAAAACCATGCAAATGGACATGTTGGATAAGAAACTAGGGTTAAAGAACCCTAACATACAATACCATCGTATCACAGATGAAATTATTGAGCCTTCCCAACACAGCAGGTCTGAAATCATACGGTGGTCTCATCAAGGGTTTTTGAACAAGGAACCCTCACAACTTGACTTACATCTCTCTCATAACCCACAAACATAATAACTTACATCAGCTTAGAACTTGCAAAAACACAAATCGACTTCCAGCAATAAACCATTCGCACTTGAAAAATAACAAACCTCGACCAAAGTTACTTGTAAACCGATTGTACCAAACCCAAACAGTTCGAGATATATGTTGTTGAAGCACCCTTAAAACCCACCAATGATTTGCACGATGAAAACATAACCCCTAACAAGGTTACAAATAAACATGAAGGCATACAACAAAGAATCGAATTCACAAACCAATAGGGATATAAAAGAATGAAATCCAGATCGATTATGGATACAAATCCATTAAAACGATCATCCCACAACAAACGAAACCCTAAATAGGATATCGAATTGAGTGATATAGTCGGTTATGAAAACCGACTTATGGATCAGAAAGCCAAGATCGATTAGAAAACCCTAACAAAAAGGAGAAATCGTTATGAAGTACCAAAATAAAGTCTGATCAGACGCCCCATCCATGAATAAAACAACCCTAAAACATGTATTGCATACCTAAGAACAATAACAATCATTCAAAAGTAGAGAGGACATTCTTTAGGGTCGATTTTTGGCCAGAATTAGAGAAGGGGAGGGGCGGCCGGATTTCTCCTAGAGAGAGAAGTTTTTTCCTTTAAATTAAAGTCGGTTATCTAGGTTTCCATTGTTAGCTGCGCTTCCGGTTCCTAATCTTAACGATACTGATGATGGAGTAATAGGCGCAATTTGGATGGTAATCTTAGTCGTTTTCGTTTGGTGCTTGGGATTCTCTGCGCCTAAGGGCTGACTTGGTGGAGTGGTATCATGTTCCTTGGTTTTCCATTGTATCCCGAGGCATGCTATACATTTGTGGCTTGTTATTGCTGAAATTGAAGACTCGTGATAGGATGCGGCAATGGGATGTTGGTCCTAATGTTGATTTGGACTTGCTTAGATGCCGGCTATGTGACTTGGTTCGAACTCTCACTCACTTGTTTTTGAGTGCCGTTTTCTATGCAAGTTTGGTTGCGAGTTGAGTTTTATCCGAATGGATGCGCCCCACCTTCTTTGGAGAATGCTATTAATTTCCTTATTCCTATATCAAAGGGGCGTTCGGTTAGTAGCATCATTTCTCGGTTACTGCTCGCTGCTACTACGTACTACATTCAACTTATCATAACATAATATCAAAACAAAAGTTCAATCCTTAAAATGAGTAGAGGTCGAATGAGGGATGAACCGAACAAAGAAAAGACCAAATTAACATGAGCTTTCTTGAAAATCAAATGATTGAAGCTTGAATCGGGCTCTTATCACCTTGAATTACAAAGCCCTAACCTAATTTGGAAAAACCTTTACTTGAAAACCCTAGTTCTTGTGAGATGTGGTGTGAAAGTGAATAATCTATGAAAACTTGACCTTTATTTATAGAGTTAATAGAGGCATGGAGCTTCTTGGTGTCTTTGATATTGTGAATGGTTCACTCCTATTTTTGGCATTCGTCTCCCTCATCCTTGCCATGTTTCAGCCATCTTGTGACCCCTATGATAGTAGTTTTCTTCTTGTGGAGTGATGATGGTGATGGAAAAGTGGTTGACTTCAAAGAAAAGGAAGAAAACTTCTACTTTCATGTTTGTGATGTGTATTGTGGAGTGATGATAGGTAGGAGTAAAAAGTGATGTGTCATGTGTGTGAGTGGGATAAATTTTATCCCTTTTTGTTTTATTATACATACTATATAATTTGTACCCCGTGTTTTGTCGATTCCCGCATAAACGTACTTTCCCGGTCCCCGTAAAATATAAAAATTATATTTTTAGAAACATTTTTGTAAGTGTAATATTATGGTATCGTTATTACGTAAGGATTAAATTATCACTGTTTGCCATTACTAAGTTGGTGTCGGTATGCATGCGGTGCCGTGTTTTTCTAAAACCACGAGATAACCTCTCTTTTTCATTCATAAATCTCCAATTAGTGTTAAAAATGATCATTAAACTTTTATCAATATAAATATCAGTTTTGTGTGTTGTTTGCGTAGTGCAATGTGGGATAACTTCTCAAATTAACTGTTTAAGCTCACGTAAGCCTAAAATTATAAACCAAAAAATAATAAATTCGTAAACTATTAGAGTAATCAGTGAAAAATTACCGTATGTCACAATTTCCTCTCCTAAATCCTCCAAACACTATCAACCACTACTTCCAATGAATGTAACTGACCACTACAGTTATGACCGGGCACATATTTTTTTATCACGGTAAAAATAGAGATTTTTAGCCCTTTTTTTCTTCCAATTCTTTCTTTGTTAATTGTTTCTTATAAGGTGTTTGGTTTTGCCTGTAACTATCCCCGTTAGTGCCATATGAAGAGTTATTCGATCTAGACACATGACCATTACTCTTAATACCATAATTGTACACTTTATTTAATTTTTGAGTTGGTAAAACCAAGGTTTGCTTTGGTAGCCAAAATAGTACTTTCTTGCATCTTTGCTAAACAAAATACATCTACCAAAATGGTCACTTTGAACATTCTGAGGGGTATGTTGATTTATTTATTTAAACCCCAAATGAATAAGCTAATTGCATATTCTTCACATCAAATCCACCCTATTCAACGATTGCTTCAAACATTTCGGTTTTGTTGCACAAGATCGCCTTGTTTTAGATTTTCAATTTCATCATAGGATCTTTAAACACCACTCCAAACCTCTTTAAGACTTCTTGTTGATACACTTCCCATGGGATTTCTTCCTAAACATCTTAAGAAAATGTTGATATCACACCAATGCTTTATAATACACATGCATTCGTGCCAATTCCACATTCATCTCTTGAGCACACAATCAATTTTAAAGAACTACTTGCATCTATATACCCATTGTTAGCATTAATGAAAGTGATGGTAATTCTACATTTAGGAACCATGTAACTGTTATAGTAAATGTAATAGTCTAGTATCGAGTTAACGGATTACATAAGCTAATAGGCCATATGTTAGTTAACATAGGCTTATGTATCCTAGTCCAAAGCCCACGAACCAAAACCCAAGCCCTAGCCCATTAAGGGTGAGGCATTAGAGATATAAACACACAAGTGTTCTCATTTGTGTGTGTTTGATTATAGGAGGAGTTAATTTGTGAAATACAATCCTTCTCCTTTTGTTTCTTTCTTTCCTCTCCTCGCTATCTCACGACATCACCACCACCACCATCAAGTCACCATGACTTATGTTTAAGTTCATCATATATGGGAAATGGAAGTAGAGCCATATTCCTAGGGAAATTACAAAACCACAAAAGTTTTACAATCCTCATATGCAGTATACCTAATCGTTATGGTGTAGTATATGTAGGACACGGGGGATTAATCACTCTCAAGGGGAATAGTGTTGTGAAGGCTGAAGTGTATGTCAAGATAGGTAATCTTGTTGTTCAACGCTTAAAGGGGCTGAAATCTCCTTTTCTTAAGCTTTTGCACAGTCAAGGTAATCTTCATGAGCGGGTAGTTAGGATTCGACAGGAGTTAGATGACGTCCAAAAGGCTATTGATACAGATCCGTCTAATTCTGAATTACGGGATGAACATGCTCACTATCTTCTTGCATATAAGTAGGCTCGTTAGATGAAGAACGGTTTTAAAGCGTAAATCTAAAGTTCAATGGCTTCATGCGGGTGATTCTAATACGGCCTATTTTCACAATATTGTTAAAATCAAATGTGCCCGTAATCGAATTGAATTGGTTAGAGATGCAAACAATGTCTTGTACGAGGGTAATCAGGTTGCAAGCAGGTGCTTTTGTTGCTCACTATGAACAGTTTCTTGGTATGGAAGGAAATTGTACTCTATTTGATGATTATGGTATATTCTCTAATGTTCTTCCTCATCAATTAGATGGCTCGATGGTTCGTCATGTTACGGATGCGGAGATTAAGGATGCTATATTTTCTATGGGGATGATAAAGCTCCCGGTCCCGATGGTTACACGGTCGCTTTCTTTAAGAAAGCATGGGATATTGTGGTGCCGAGGTAAGGATCATGCGTGACTTTTTCATTAATGGTAAGCTTCTCAAGGAGATTAATTATACCATTATATCTTTGATTCCTAAAGTGTCTACCCGTCTAAGATTAATGATTATCGGCCTATTTCTTGCTGTAATGTCATGTATAAATGCATTAGCAAAATCCTTGCTAATCGTATTAAAGAAGGCCTTGGTCAGTTGGTTAGTATTAATCAATCGACATTTGTTCCTGGTCGTCGTATATCTGATAATTACTTACCCAAGAGCTTATGCGGAATTATCATAGAGGAAGAGGTCCTCCTAGATGTGCGTTTAAGGTTGATATTCAGAAGGCCTATGATACGGTTGATTGGAATTTTCTTAGGGCTATTCTGATTGGTTTTGGTTTTAACTCCAAAATGGTTGATTGGATCATGGTTTGTGTCTCATCTACGCCTTATTCCATATGTGTTAATGGTGATCTTCATGGCTGGTTTAAAGGTAAGAGGGGCCTTAGACAAGGTGATCCGTTATCTCCATACTTTTTACTTGGTTATGGAAGTGCTAACTCTTATATTGCGTAAAAAGGTTTCAATGCGGTTGATTTTCGTTTCATCATTTGTGTGAGCAACAAATAATTATT
The DNA here is from genome assembly GCA_022545495.1 of Chrysanthemum lavandulifolium. Lineage (NCBI taxonomy): Eukaryota > Viridiplantae > Streptophyta > Magnoliopsida > Asterales > Asteraceae > Chrysanthemum > Chrysanthemum lavandulifolium. The sequence continues at coordinate 132,371,692 of CM040242.1, forward strand.
AACCTTTGTTTTGCGGATGACCTTTTTGTTTGCTAGAGGCCATCAGATTCTCATTAATGTCATTATGCGAGGCTTTGGAGGATTTCAAGAACTTTTCGGTCTTGTCCCAAGTATCCCTAAAAGTCTGACTTTCTTTGTAATATTCCAAATGCTATTAAAGTCGCTATTCTCCGCCTATGCCGTTTGCGAAGGTTCTCTCCTGTTAGGTACCTTGGTGTCCCCTTATATCATCAAGACTTCTTTATAGGGATTGCAAGGTGCTTGTTGAAAACGGAAGGTCGTGTGAATGATTGGCGCAATAAGTTCTTATCTCTTGCGGGTAGGCTTCAATTGGTGAGATCTTTCTTATCTTCGATGCATTTATACCGGGCTTCGCTTTTATCCTTCCTATCAGATTATCCATGAGCTTGAGCAACTTATGAGGGGTTTCCTTTGGTGTCAAGGAGAAATGAAAAGGGAAAGGCTAAGGTTGCTTGGGAATCTGTTTGTAAGCCAAAGAAAGAAGTGGCCTTGGTATTCGCTGTTTGGAGGATTTTAACATTGCTCTTATGACTACTCACATTTGGAGTATTTTGACACATAAAGAGTCGTTATGGGTGCAATGGATCCATTCGTATAAACTTCGTGGGAGAAGTTTTGGGATGTCCCTTGTTTGGGATGTTAGCTGGGGTTGGCGCAAGCTTCCGCCATTAGACCCAAGGTTCGTCCTTTTATTTGGCATAAGATCAATAATGGGAAGGACACTTCGGTTTGGTTTGATATGTGGTGTCAGTTAAGCCCGATTCGTAATTTACTTACTGCTAGAGATATTACACGAGCGGGGTTTAATTTATCTGACTCGGTTTATGATCTTATTGAATCTGATGGTTGGCGATGGCCGTTGGATTGGTTATCTCGATTTCCATTGTTAGATGCTCTCCCGGTTCCTACTCTAAATGATATTGATGATGGATTATTATGGCGCAACCTGGATGGGAATTTTAGTTGTTTTTCAGTCTCGGGTGCATGGGACTCTCTGCGTCTTAGGGCTGATTTGGTTGAATGGTGTAATGTTCCTTGGTTCTCTCATTGTATTCCAAGGCATGCAATACATCTGTGGCTCGCTATTAAACAGAAGCTAAAGACTCAGGATAGGATGCGCCAATGGGATGTTGGTCCTGACGTTGATTTGGCCTTGCTTAGATGCCCGCTTTGTGAATTGGTTCCGGATTCTCATCCTCATTTATTTTTTGAGTGCCAATTTTCTATGCAGGTTTGGTTTCAGGTGCGGATTTTATCTGGTATGGATGCGGTCCCACCTTCGTTGGAGAGTGTTGTTACAGTTCTTATTCCTTTATCTAAGGGGCGGTCGGTTAGTAGTATCATTTCTAGATTATTGCTTGCTGCTACTACTTACTTCGTTTGGATGGAACACAATTCTAGGCTGTTCAAGCGTAAGAAGTCTTATGTTGCTGAAGTGGTTAGCACCATTGTCTCTACTATTCGGTTGAAGCTGGTTACTTTCAAGTTCAAGAAGCTAACCTCGAGGTCTCAATCGATTTTGGATAAATGGAAGATTCCAAGTATATGTATACACGAAGGAGTGCCGGGTAAGGGTTTTACTCTTTTCCCTACTCCAAGGTTTTTCCTTTGGGTTTTTCTTGGAAAGGGTTTTTAAGGAGGCAAACTTCTGGTTAACTTGCTCCCTCGTGGAGTGGCTGGATGCGGATGCTCGCTTGTTACAAGTTTTTTACTTGTTTATGCCTATTTTGTTGATGTAATATAGCTAGGTTTTTTTTTGTGTTTATGGCATGTCATAAACACGAGTTTTATCAAGCTCTTCGCTTGAGGTTAATGTGGTACTTCAGCCACATTCCATTTGTACTTAACATTATTTTTTGGTTATATATTTACCGGGGTAAACCCCTTTACCCAAAAAAAGTATGTCAAGATAGGTCTAAATGTGAGGGATGAGTATTTTTGTATTTTTATATTTTTTTTAGAAAGCAATTTAAAATCTTGAGGTTTGAATAATGGGCGTTTTAACTACTAACTAGCAAGAAAAGTAAATTGGTGGTAACTTTTATGATAGTATATGTATTTACTTAGATTTCTTTACTCCCTAGTTATCTCTTATTATTAGTCGAATTGTCAAGTCCTTGTTTTAGTTGGAGCATTGTATTTTTTATTATTAGTCGTAGGGAGGTGCCAAATGCCCTAACTCTATGAATGTATAAGTCTCCCTAAGAAGCTTAAAGTCTATTAAGTCTCCTAGGATCTACAAGTCGCAATTCATGAAATAAATACAACGAGAAAACCACTAGTGCACTCTAGGGTTGCATTTAATAAGATGGACAAGCTAGTTACATATAAGAATTAAGCTAGTTTTCTTACCTCAACGCAAGGCAACCAATTAAACAAGAGACGACAATCAATAATTAATAACTAGGTTTCGTTGGATCTAAGCAAAAACTAATAAATCTAGCCTAGCATGTTAAAGTGAAGAAAAGAAAAACATATAATCAAACAACACATATACATAGTGAATGATTGAAGAGGGATTACTTAACTTCAATTCAACATGAGCCAAAGTGGCTGAAAAAGCTTCACAAAAGCTGTGAAATTCGTCTAGGGTTTTGCCTCTCCAAAGTGTTACACGAATAATGGAAAACATGCGAAAATATATAGAGTATAACAATTGTGACGGCGTCACTTTATGATTGTGACGCCGTCAGCTCACCGCCATTAGGGTTTCGTCATTTGCAAGTTGCTATTGTGACGTGTCACTTTGAGTCTCTGACGCCGTCATGATGTGTCTTGACGCTGTCATTTATCAAAAGATCTGAGCCGTCAAGTATAAGTTTTACTTTGAATTATGGTCTTCAAATACAAGTGACGCCGTCAGGTTTTAGGGTCTTCAAAAGTTCTGAGTTGTCGCTTATAAATTTCTATCAAATCATCACGTCCAAATGCAAGAGACGACCTCGCATGTGAAATGTGACACCGTCTGGTGCCCTTTTCCAGACAGATTTGCGACTTTGTCATTTTCTTCACTTTCTTATCCATTTTAGCCCAAAATACGCCAGTTTTCATCTTTTGCCTCCCAAGTACATAAAATGTGAAAAGGAACAATTAAGCATAATAATTGATCACAAATGTACGAGTTTAGAGATTAAATTACCCCCTAAAAATGCACATTTTACATTCTTATCAAATATCCCTACAATTGGGATTTGCTTGTAATGTGATTTTATTCAATCAATTTACAAGTTAGGGGGCATTTAACATTGGTTTAAAATAGTTTACAACATCCACAAGCTCTACAATAGTCAAAACAAGCATGAAAATTATATACTAGGACCTCACATAAAGTGTTTGGATTCTCTCATCTCTCGGGTGTATAAGTTGTATAACATCTATGGAAACGGGAAAATAAAACACTCTCTATCTGTCATAGCACATAGATTAGCATAGGATTGAGAATAGATCCAACCTCCACCGCTTTGGCGTAAGCACCTAGGATAAGCTATCAAAGAGGGCTTTTAAAGGGTTGTAACGTTAGGTGTAAGGGTATGAAAACACGGTTTTGGTTGGATATAGGAATTTTCTTGATGGCAAGTAAATCATCTAAGTTAATCACATGTAAAACGTGGCATTGCTAATCCAAGACTCGACTCGCTAACTTCTAACTCTTTTGTATTTTTTCTTGACCTAAACAAAAACAAAAGCTAAAGGATAGAGGCGGGATGGTAGTCCGTATGTTTTCTTTCTTTCTTTTCTATTTTTTTTTTTCATTTTTTTGATTTTGTTTCATACACTTTGGCCTACCATCCGCAAAATAATACATAATAACTAAGGGATGTATAGTTGCATCCCTATACTCGAACTTTTAAATATATCACAACTAACTAATGACCCGAATTGCAATGATCAAAATACGTGGAGTACTTAAACATTTACGTAGATATGGGTATTATAATTGACTTCTTCCCCATTACTCCATAATAAATATTACTAAACCCATGATTCCTAATCATCCCAAAACTGTATACACAATATATGACTCGACTTAGCAACCATGTAATCAACTAGACAATTAACTAAGGGTTTAGCAAATAAAAATAATTCACTAAAAATGAGTGTATACAGGAAGGCTAAGGCGATTTGGGTGTACATTTGGGGGTGGATTGTAAACAATGCTCTTCATTGATATTCCGAAATTCACCAAAATATTACAAGAACCGCGAAAAGGATAGGCTTAGAGGGGTTAACTAGGGGTATCTTGTACTAAAAATGAGTACGTAACAAGGTGTGGGGTAATTACTTGACCAATGTAGTCGGTGGAATTATAATAAAAGGTTTAAAACAAGGGTTATCCTAATTCCTCTTATCATTTAGTTAATCCTAACTACACGAATGTAGTCTCACTAGCGATCTCGGAATGCATCATAAAACAAGTTCTAGAATCTATATACAACCGGTACACTCATAAACAATAAAAGTGGATGCTTTTATCATATATATCTAAAGGCAAACCTCATAATTGTTGGGTGAAATTTGAGTGGAAAGGTTTTTGTACTAGCTATATAATTCCTGTCCATTAGACGATTTATAAAGACTAAAGTTTTACTCGTAAATGTAATAAAAAAATTTTAATTTGGTGCTAAAAATACCCTAACAAGTATTTCTTTCGGTTTATTACACAATTACTTAAAAAAACAGATATCAAGTGAGTGATTAGTTTCTAAGGTGTCTCTTTTTCCCTCCCTACACTTAAATTGAACATTGTCCCCAATATTCTTAAAAAGTACCAAAGATATGATAATGGGAAAAATAAAAGAGATAGTGGAAACTAATACTCCCCTGATTTTCTCAGCATGGACGATAGAAATATGGTTAAATCCTCATCCAAGAAGATTAGATCAATGATACGCTTCTCTACCAATATATTCTTGAATCTTCTTGTCAAATATAACCTGTCAATTTCTGAGAAAACGAACACGAAACCTCGCATAACATTGGCGGTAAACACTATATATAATAAAACTATTTTAGAAAGCGAATTAGATATAATGCTTGTAAAATAAATGTTTACGAACACGGAATTTTAAAACTTCGGAAAATTTCAAAAGTTAAGTTTGACATAAAAAAGTCCGGAAAACTGTTGTTACAAAGGTTCTGACGTAGTCGTTGTAAATTTGACGCCGTCAGATTGACGGACGAATTTTAAGTTTCGTTTTCGGAAAATTTCGAAATATCGTATTTAAAACCTTTAATTTCTGCAAAACATTCATTGTGACTCGATACAAGCACTTGACTCAAACAAACACACAAACATAATAAAATATATGTTCATCATATATTGTAAATTTTCATGTTCTATTTTCATTCTATTAAACAAAGGTGAACTTCCCTACACTTATCCTTTTGTAAAATACCTTTATATGTGATTAAGACGAGGTTAAAAAATTAAACATTTCACAAATTTATTCAAAAAGGAAATTAAACAACAAAGATGAAAATATATATGAAACAAACAAATATAAATTAAAACAAACAAGCAAATAAATAAAAACATGGTTGCCTCCAAAGAAGCGCTTCTCTTTATTTACGAGTCCTGTCGCTAGACTCAAATTCATAACGTACTAGCCTATGTGAGTAAGCTCCTCATTGAGGATATCTTTGGATCAAAATTTTCTTTTAGTTTTCTATTAGTACATTTTTTTTGGAATGACTTTTCAAACTTCTCTCCATCGGGATCATATATTGTCATCTTTATATGCCATTATCCATCTCCTTCTTTGGTGGCTTGTCCCAATTCCATTTCTTCTTTGAACTCTCTTTCTTCCACCTATTCATCCCTAAGTTAATTGGCAAGGCTTCTAGAAATTCAATCATCTTCCTAAATACTAAAGGTTCCTCAAATGGGTCCATCTAGGTGTCCCCAGACAATTGTTGTTTAATAGAGTGTGTTTCATTTATAAATTCTTTTTCTAGATAGAATGGGTGTTGAGGTCCTATAAAATCTCCATTAATCCAAGGTCCATATCTAGATGATTTCTTATCCAAATCTATCCCATGAGGTGTTTGTTCCTCATTATTGTCATAAACATGCTTCTTGACATCGTAGATCGACCTAGTGTATCCCTCTCATACCATTATTTTGGACATCTTACAATCATTAATATCAATAGTGGTATCTAAGAATCCGCTTCCAACTAACAATGGGCATGTGTTGGGTTTTATATTTGAGTTGATAAGACAAAACACATGAAAGATGAAGGACTTATGAAGACAAAGGATGAAACATTTCAAAAGAAAAGATTATGAAGATCTTTTATTATTCTAGAAAATATCCTTTGGAAACCTAATTTCTATTATATAAAGAGAATAAAGGTTTTATGTCTTATGTGTGTACACAAGATGTAGTCGACTAGAGGTTTGGTGTAGCCCTAAGGTTAAGAGTTTCTTAACCCTTGTTAGAGTAGGTAACACATCCTACACTTGATCGGTGGTTAGGGCTTGTTGGTGTAAGTATTTTATGATGATAATGATGATGAAAAACCTTGTATCAATAACAATTATGTTTTGATTTATTCTGTTGCGTATATTGTTATAATTGTTATTCTTAATCCTAGATGAGACTAGATCGGATTCCAGAATTGGTATCAGACCCAAGGGGCTATCGATCTAGGATTCGCAAGGTTTTTCAAAGAAAAGGTGAAAAATTCAAATCTAGTACATATTTTCATAACTTTCTGAAAGTCAGTTTTCAAACGGCGATAGCGCGTTCGTTAACCATTAGATCGAGCTGAAATTTTTGTTGAAGATTCTTGGTATATCAAGGATGATTTTCACTGAAGGGATCTTCAATATAAGGTATAAATCGTAAGATATTCATTGGTGAAAACTGCTACAGAGAAGGTAATATTGTTCAAATTTTAGGGTTTCTTTTAATATGGGTTCTTAATCGTTTTTACTGTGCTTTGCTGCTGCTATTCGTGACTTGTTTTTGCTGTGGAACCCTAAACAAAGAACTCTTAAGGAAACAAAAAGTGATTTATCTGCTTCTAAGTACGTAGATCAGTATTATAACATGTAAACAATTTTTTGTGTGTGCTTTTACTTGACTTTATTCTTGTGCATGCAAACCGACCTTCTACTCATTCATTAACTGATAAGAATTGATTGGTCCCTTTACAAAGTAGGGTCGGTGGTTGATTAAACCCCGTACTAATATTGATCTTTGATTGGTGAGATTGATCACTTTTGTTATTCAATTTCTTTGGTGGCTGATCTCGTGTTTAAAAAGGAGAGTTTGTTAAGCAGATTTGTTATGAGATGTGGATAGGAATGTAACTTCCATTGACAAGTTGATTTGTGAGAAGTATTGGAAACATTAATATTTGATATCTACTGTTTGAGTACACATGTTAACACTGATCCATCGTTATTCCTGCTACCAGTGAATTTTAATACTGTCAATACAAGTTTGCACACACCTTTGATCGTTTGTTCGTTAAGTACTGCTAGTGGAAGGTTAGTATCATGATGATCGCCTTTGATCGTTATTGCCGCAGTATACTTTTAGTACCGCCAAAGCAAGGTTATCCGATCCTACATAATTAGTCCGCCACTTTATTCTTATTGTTGCTAGTTGTGAGTTCTTGTTGCTACATGTTGGTTTATAGCGGTTATGGCGTTCATGGTGTATGTCGCTACATTTAAAATTTATGTCGCTATGAAGTTCTTTGAGATGATTGGTGTGATTCTTTGTTAAGATTCAATTATCGTCTATTACATGGTTCTATCTTCTTTCTGATTTGTTACTAATTTATATATCATGACCTAGGATCATGGGTTGGTGACTTCTTGAGTTTCTTTTAATTCCTTGGTCGGTGATATATTTTATTGGTTGCCATGTGATTTGAAGTTTATATAATGTTGGACAATTGATATGACAATACAGGTTTTGAAATTTAATATTTTCAATGATAGTATTATTGCTTGTATTTGCTATTGATTTGTGTGATGGATAAAAAGTGTTTGATTGAAGCATGGTCACGAGGCCCTAAGATGGGTAAGTTTTGATAATGTCGTTACTACTGCTTAACCAAAGAAATGTTTTACATTGTTTACTAAAGCTTGATATCGTATATTATTGTTGTCATCTTTCAAACCTAATGCGGAATTAGGATGCTTATTCATGGCTGGTACAACATGGTGTTCGCTATTATTGTGGTTAGTTCTTCGACAAGTTCTTATGGCTACTACATGCATCATTTGAGGGGAAGGATTTTACAACTGCTAGTTGTTATTACTACTACTGGTTTAGGTTTCTTTTTTCTTGAGTTCATTTTTAGCAAGCGTTTTGTTGTTCTTCATGGAGGGAAGTTCGAGATTTTGGAAGTATGATAGTAGTTTGTGGTTGTCGAAATCAAAGTTGCATTTACTTAGAGTCTCCTAGTGGATTATGGCAAAAAGGGAAAGAAGTAATACATTGAAGCTTTGCAACTTGAAGATCCTTGGTGGTATAGCATGGATTAAGGGGAAGTCTGTTTCTTTCATATATATTAGCTTCAGGGGTAGTTCATGCTTATTTGGTTTTGTCATTATCAACTAGGGAAGATTGTTGGGTTTTATATTTGAGTTGATAAGACAAAACACATGAAAGATGAAGGACTTATGAAGACAAAGGATGAAACATTTCAAAAAGAAAAGATTACAGAAGATCTTTTATTATGCTAGAAAATATCCTTTGTAAACCTAATTCTCTATTATATAAAGAGAATAAAAGTTTTATGTTTTATTTGTGCACACAAGATGTAGTCGACTAGAGGTTTGGTGTAGCCCTAAGGTTAAGAGTTTCTTAACCCTTGTTAGAGTAGGTCACACGTCCTAGGTTCTCAAATCAACCATTGCTTTCACCACTTCTTGATTCAATCACACGGCTTCAACAATTCAGAACAACTATTTGAATGTGTAAATCTTCTAATCGATTCATCCGGTTCAATCCTAATCGCATCTATTGAAGTTTTTTAGGGTTTCAGCTTAAATCCCATACTAGAGATTGACACTACGGATCCAAACATATGTCTTATACATGAATCGATATCTCCGGTTGCATCTCGCATCCGACGAGGAACAGAGTGTTCAACATGAGCCATCTACATCTCATCAAGAAGATAATCAAATGGATAGTAGTTACATTTGATGATCAAGATGACATTTTGGTTACCTTTGATGATCAAGTTGACCCCGAGGTTACATTTGAGGATCTAAATGATGAACTTTCATCATTTAGATCCTCAAGTTAAACAAAATGAACCTTCGTCTAATCCGGATCCGAGCTCATGACCTTATTTTTGACCACCCAATCTCAAGTGGAGAAGTGCAATGAGATAAAGAATAATCTTAGTGAAAAGTGACACTATTGACTAAGGATCTTGAATGCTATATAAGCTACAACTCAAAAATTTGAAACAAAGAGAAACGTGAACATAGTTTTGAAATCGCTTTTCAAAAGTCTTACCAATAAGAACAAACATTAGTAAAACCGATACGTGATCTAGTTGTTTCCAAAATGATTTGATTTCTCAAATAGAACAACAAAAATTTGAACATAAAAACACGTTAACACTCTTACTTGAAACTCAAAAGCCAAGCTTGAGTTGTCTTCGTGTCAAAAGAGTTTTCAAAATTCAAACAAACTTCAACAAAAGAATAGATCTCTATCTTGATGAAATTGTCGATTTACAAAACAAACTTAAAGAGTTTCAAAATGTTGTATATAAACATGGTGAGTCAATCACAATGATTCAAAAGTTCACATTAAAGCCAAATCCAAATGGATATGGGCCGATCTTCCGATAACAAACCACGTTTTTTCCATAGAGCATTCAAGGCAAATCCAAAGTTGTATAGTGTCAAACATATGCTTGATGAATCTATTGTGCGTGTTGTTGAATATAATCGTGAAGAGGAATGGGATGCAGAAGATGAGAGTCGATTGAAAATGGAAAAAGTTGAATATAACAAACCTTTTGATTACTCAAAAAGACCTCTCATAACTTTTGTTCCACAACAGGATAAAACAAACACACCTTGGGTTATCACACATATTAATGAGTCCTCTTCGATGTTGGTCCCATCAAACCAGCTTGCACAAATTAATGGTCCTTTACCTTCTTTGAGTGAAATCACACCATTACCCGAAAGATGTCAAATTCTTAAATATTTTGATACATTCATGTCTGACATTAAACTTTTGGAACGTGAAATTGAACTTAATTCGGAAATAAAAGCAGCGACTTTTCAATCGGCTTATGCCAGAGACCAAAGAAACATTTTTCAAAAACAACTTTTACCACATGTTTGAAATTTACGTATGTGTGCAACATATTGGGAACGAGATCTTCAGAAAGAAATTGGACAAATGAAAACAATTTTCAATGAAACAGAGGCATGGATTTTGAAAACCAAAAGAAGAATAAATTTTTTCAAATCATGTTGATCGACTCTTGGAAGATGTTATCTGTGTTGATACCATATCAATTGTGTTGTATTATATTGTTGCCTCTGCTTTTGATAATATTTTTGTTGATTTTGTTGATAATGTTGATATTGTTGATAATGTGTCTCAAATCGAAACTTTGAAAGCTGAAAATGAGCGTTTGTTAAATGAACTTTCAAAAGTAACACGTCGTCTTAAATGGTGTCAAAAGATTGTAATAATCGAGAACTTGCTTTGCAAAACAAACTCAACCAATCAAGTGAAAACCTTTTGAACCAAAACTCGAACGACTGGATGATGAGAACGCGTCTTTGAAGTGTCAAATTTAAAAATATGAACAAGAAATTGCAAAAGTCAAAACAAAATATGGTGTCATATTTAATTTGCTCAAAAGACACGTACAAAGCGTCAAAAGATCTTGATGATCATCTTGTGTACACTCGTGAAGTATTAAGTGCTAATGGAAACATACGCTCGAAAATCAAGATTTGTTACACACTATCATAGAGTTGAAAGAGAAGTTGGTAAAATATGAGAATGATAAGTCTAGTAACACAAATGTTCTTGCACCGGAATGTTTAAAATTGACACTAGGAAGCCCACCGACAAACCACAAGATACTAATGTGATTCCTTCCACTTCTACAGAGTAGTTGCCTCTAATCCTAGCGTTAGCACTTCACGACTTAAGAGCACAAACAAGAAGAATAGGAAGTTGCAACGTAAGAGAAGATCACTAAAAGACCTCGTAGTAGAAGATCACACTAGGACTTTGAATAAAACACATGTTGCACCTACTTTAGATATTGCGTTAGATGAATGTAATAGCAAAAGTGATGTAACGAATGTTGAATCTTCGAGTACTTTGAATGTTATGTTTGAAGCATCTTGTATTGTTTGTCGTAAAAGCATGTTTTCTGGTTGTCATGATAATTGTGTTGCTAAATCTATCTTATCTCGTAGGCGGAAACATAGAAATGGAATTACCTCTAGGCCCACTAATGCTTCTAAGTCTGTGCTAGGTAAACCGCCTTCTATAGTTTCTGAGAATATCATTGATGTACCCATAGCACCCTCATCACCTCCTAGGAAGAGAATATCACCTAGTGCATTCACTAAGACCAAAGCACAAACTAGTTGGACTTGGTAGAGATGGTTACAAAATACACCTGGATTTCAATGGTTACCCAGAATTATTAACATGTGTGTTTCATCTGTAACTATATCGGAACCCTCTAACTCTTCGGGTTCCAACTCTACCTCTATTCCACCATGTGTCGTGTGTGTGTATTGCAGGTGATACAAATCATTCTCTGGATTGTTGATAGCGGATGTTCCCGCAACACATGACAGCAACCTCAAACTTCTATCAAACTTTGTTTCAAAGTTCATTGGCATTGTCAAGTTCGGGAATGATCACTTACCGCTATCATGGGCTATGGAGATTACATCAATGGGAACATAGAAATTAGCGAGTTTATTATGTGGAAGGTCTTGGACACAATCTTTTCTCAGTCGGTCAATTTTGTGATGGTGATTTGGAAGTTGCTTTTGGGAGAAAACTTGTTTCATCCGTGATCTACAAGGAAACGATCTCATGTCAGGATCCCGCTCATCAAGCCTTTACACAATCTCAATGCAAGACATGATCGCTTCATCTCCCATCTGTCTACTCTCTAAAGCAACATCTACAAAATCTTTGTTGTGGCACAGAAGGCTTTCACATTTAAACTTCCAAACCATGACTAATCTTGCACGACACAAACTAGTTGAAGTTCTTCCAAGGTTTCGGTATTCAAAAGACCACTTATGCTCAGCTTGTGAACAAGGTAAAAGCACTCGTGCTCATTTTCCTTCGAAAGTTAAAGAAAACACTCAACGTGTTCTTCATCTTCTTCACATGGATTTGTGTTGCCCGATGCGTGTGCAGACGATAAATGGCAAACGCTACATCCTCGTAATCGTTGATGACTACTCCAGATGGACTTGGGTTTATTTTATACGAAGTAAAGATAAAGCTCCACCAATGATCATCACCTTTCTTACGAAAATTCAAGTTCCGCTTCGCAACACGGTTAGACAAGTCAGAACAGACAGAGGAACTGAATTTGTGAACCAAACTCTTCGGGAATATTATGAGAAAGTGGGAATTGAGCATCAGACATCAATTGCAAGAACACCATAACAAAATGGAGTTGTCGAAAGACGAAACCGTACGTTAGTGGAAGTCGCAAGAACGATGTTGATAAATGCAAAACTTCCAGATTACTTATGGGCGTAAGTCATGTCAATCGCATGCTACACTCGTAACTATTCTATGATAACCAAACACCACAACAAAACACCTTATGAGCTTATCCATAACGTAAAACCGAACCTAAAACACTTTCATGTATTTGGTGCTCTCGTTATCCAAATAATGATCGTGATGACTTTGGAAAGCTCAAGGCCAAAGTCGATATTGGAGTCTTTGTTGGATATTGTGAAAACTCAAAAGGATACCGGATCCGAATCTTCGTACAAAGGAAATTATGGAAACTATTCATGCTAATTTTGATGAGCTCACAAAATGGCTTCGAGCAAAATAGCTTAGAACCCGGACATAACCATCTCAACTTCCTCAATCATCACCGATCAAACCTTTCAACTCACTCGTCGTCCGATGGAAACGTTGTTTGCTCCTCTATTCAATGAAGACTTTGATCAACGTGCTCCGGATGTATCAACTTCTTTCACCGCTCAACCCGATAATATTCCAATACCGATACACTGAAACAACAACAACGGTTGTTGATGCACCCCGATTGAATCTCCAACAACAATTGAACAAACCGCTTCTAATGACACCGACCCAACCGATGATCCTCTAAACCACAATGTACATGCACTGCGGATTATGATGGAAATGCGTTCTTCAACCCTTTCTCAATAGAAATGGCAAATCCAGATGTTGTTGAATCTTCTACCACCATCGAATCCACCTAATATGCACAATGTATACCAACACCAACCTTCCACACACCGATGGACCAAAGATCATCCTCTTGTTAACATTATTGGCAACCCAAACCAACCGGTCATAACTAGACAACGCCTTCAGATCGACGGAGAACATTGCATTTATGCACTCACCGTCACCAAACCGAACCCAAAACATTAAGGATGCAATAACTCATGATAACTGGATTGAATTCATGCTAGAAGAGCTGAATCAGTTCAAACATTTAGAAGTATGGGAATTGGTTGAAAGACCGACCGGGGTCTACATCATAGGTCTAAAATGGATTTGGAATAATAAGTTAGATGTTGAAGGCACGGTTATTCGAAACAAGTCTCGTCTGGTGGCTAAGGGTTACAGACAGGAAGAGGGTATCGTCTTTGAAGAATCATTTGCATCGGTTGCTAGACTTGAGGTCGACGGATTTTTTCGGCATTCGCGGCTCACATGAACATCACCGCTCACCAAATGGACGTCAAACCGCTTTTCGAATGGTCAACTTAAGGAGACAATGTATGTTAGCCACCGGAAGGATTCGTTGATCCAAAGTTCCCTAATCATGTCTACAAACTAAACAAGGCTCTCTATGGTCTCAAACAAGCCCCTCGGGCGTGGTATGATAAGTTGTCATCCTTCCTCCTTGCTAATAATTTTATCAAAGGATCGGTCGACCCAACACTGTTTATTCAATATCATGGGGCACACATTTTAATTGTTCAGATTTATGTGGATGATATCATCTTTGGTTCTACCCACAAAAAGTACTCAAACGCTTTTTCAAGACTAATGAAAACAAATTTTGAAATGTCAATGATGGGTGAACTTACGTTCTTCTTAGGACTACAAGTTCATCAATCACCCCGTGGTATTTTCCTCAGTCAGTCCAAATATGCTCTTGAAATATTGAATAAACATGGAATGCAAACCTGTGATACCTATAATACACCAATGGCACATACCAACAAACTGGATGCTGATTTACATGGAAATTGGTTGACCCTACCAAATACCGTAGTATTATTGGGTCTCTCATGTATCTAACAAGAGACCCGACATAGTATTTGTTGTATATCTTTGCTCCGTTATCGGTCAAGACCAACGAAAAACACCTCTCGAGGCTAAAAGAATCCTCCGATACGTCAAGGGAACCATTAACTTGGGGATCCGTATCCGAAGGATTCGGTTTTGAACTAATAGCTTTTTCGACACCGACCATGCAGGATGCTTAGATTCATGGAAAAGTACTTTCGGAGGTTTACAATTCCTTGGTGATAAATTGGTGTCATGGCAATCAAGAAACAAGGCGTACATCGTTGTCATCAACTAAAGCGAATATGTAGCCATGTCTGCGTGTTGTGCTCAAGTCATTTGGATGAGAACACAACTCAAGGATTATGGTTATGTATTCGACAAGATTCCGGTGTACTGTGACAACAGAAGTGCTATTGCGATCTCGTGCAACACCGTTCAACACTCAAAGTCAAAGCACATCGATCTTCGATACCATTTCATTAAAGAGCACGTGGAAAAGGGAACGGTGGAATTATACTTTGTAGGTACAGAACATCAATTGGCGGACCTTCTCACTAAAGCCTTGCCTCCCGCAAGATTTATTGACTTGGTTCACCGAATTGGTATGAGGTGTTTGACTCCAGAAGAACTGGATGAATTTTTAAAACTCACTTGAAAAGTCAAACACCAAAACCTCTTTTGTAAATATATTTCAAAAACAAAATACAAAAAAATATAAAATCTTATAAAATCCAAAAACATTTTTTATTTAAATTTTATCTGAAAAACAAACATTGCAAGTACAAAACTTCCATTAACACCGTGTTCCATCAAACATTTCACCATTTTTCCCGAACAAGTGTTGAGGGGGAGAAAGTAAATATTCTTCCGTTTCATAAAACCTTGTACTTGCATGTTACCAAAAATAAGTTGTTTCTTATAAAGTGTTGGTTATTTATCATGCAAAATACGCTCCTCGGACTCAAATGATTATAAAATTCATTATTTCAAAAGTCAAAGGGAGTATCGTCAAGTTTCTTGCCAAAAAAGTGTTGTGTTTAACCAAAGTGTGAGTTAAAGGACCTTGCTTGGAACTTCTTTGAGGTTAAGGGACTGAATGTGTAAATTTTGAAAAAATAATTTTAACAAAACAAAAAAAAACACATTCAATGCATATCAACTTGCATTTACTCCTTCCCAACCACCAAGATCCACGGCCAAAATTCAACCTTCAAATCCGTTCATCTTTTTTAAAATCAGTAAGTGCAAAACTGTGTTGATCATGATTCTAAACAAGGGTTTCAAAAATCTTTAAGATCCAACGGTTCAAACTTTCTTAAAATTGATTTTGAAATTTTCGTTCATATGAACGAATTGGGGGTTTACATTTAAAGGTGTTTTGATTGAAATGAGTTATGTTAAAAAATTTCTTATTGATTTTAAACATGTTTCAATCATCCAAAACCACCCATAATCTCCAATTGAACGATTTTTGATTCTATGGTTCATGCGTACCCAATTGGGGATTTTCAATTCGTGATATTCGATGTTATTAGGTGTTCAAGAAAGTGTTATAAAGGGTTTATAAACATGTTTACAACCTCTAATTAGCCCGAAACAACAATTGAGTCAAAATTAAGTTTTAGGGTTTAGGGTTCGTTCCACATGAATCTTTTGATTACGTGGTTTGAATTATGTTAAAACTTGTTTAGAACACTCCTATGCACTCTAAGATATCCCGAAACAAGTTTGATTGATTTTGTATGGACAAATTTGTTACACGTAAAATGAGGGTTTAGGGTTTAAGCAATTTTACGCCTAAGTCTTTATGTGTTGAGATGATCTGTTCTTGTGCCTATTTTGTGATATTTAGGATGTTTGGACTGAATTGTAAACAAATTTATCATGTTTGTGTTAACAGGTGGTTTACTCGTAAAGATTCAAAAGGTGTTCAACCTTACGCATAATACCAGTTTTCTAGTAAACCTTACGCATAAGTGAAACGTTACGCGTAACTTGTTACTCATAAAATGTCTACAGTGGTCTATGGATTTCTTGGAAAGAAATTCATAAACAAGGGTTGTTACATATAAGCTTTACTCTTACGAGTAAGCCTTATGCGTAACATTTAGCCTATCCCTACGCTTAAAGCCTTTGAATATGTCTTACGCGTAAGAAATTCTTACGCATAAGCATAGTCTTACACTTTAGCTTATTCTTATGCATAAGCTCCCATCCTTACGAATAAGGATCCAAGGTTACTCATAAGCTACTATTCATCTGTTTTTGGCCTGTTACGCATAAGTCACTTCTAAAAATGTTACGCATAAGTCATAATACTAAGTTTACGCATAAGCAAACAAAAGTGAAAAGGTTGTGTGCTAAGTGATAAATGGACTTTAAAACTTCAATATTAACACGTTCACGTAACTTATCACCACAACTTTAGTTAATTGGACAAATGTGACTTAGGACTTGTAACAAACATAAACATGATATCATCAAACAAGGTGTTAGATAATTAATCAGACTTAACTAACACAATGTGTTTCCATATGTCTGTTTCTTTGTCTAATAACTTTCAGATCACAAAATGGTTGCAAATCAAGCAATTATCAATACCCTAGCTGAACTCAACATGGAAAACACATATCCTGCTGATTAAAACAAAACCATTGGCAAGAACAACTTACGAGTTGATTTCCACAACTTCACCTGCTCAGAATCGTCATGCAGAGTTGCTGTGGACATTCTTCAGCAACATCCCTACAACCTCATGCTCACCAACTCAGCCACAGCACCAAGATCGAATTTTACATCCATCAATTCTAGCACACTATGGAGAAGATTGATGGACAAGATGCTCGTGAAAGTGACCCTTGACACTCGTGAAGTCACAGTCACAGTTGATGATCTTCGCACCATTCTTACGCTACCACCATTTCTCTGCCGAATACACAAGGACTCCTACCGAGGCGGAGGTTATGGATTTCTTGGTCAACATTGGGTATGACGAAGAATCTGGGGTCATTTCTACACATTCCAGTCGACGTCAAAAAAATCCCACAACCATGGAGAACTCTCTATCTGATGATCGCCAAGTCAGTCTCGGGAAGAGATAGCGGTCATGAACACCAAGCTGATGCACTTACAAATCTTCTGGGGAATGGTCCATGTTAACCATATAGACTATGCAAGCCTCATTTGGGAGGACATGATGCAACATCTCAAGAAACCTGGCTCCAAGGTTCCTTTCATCCGCTACACAAAGTTACTAATTCACTACCTTCTCGGGAAGCACGAAAGTATCCCAAAGAGACTGAATGACCCTAACAAGCACATGATGCTAGACGAGCCTACATTCAATGCAGTCAGGTTTAAAGGAACATCCACTCGCAAACAAGGAGTGGAACTCCCTGCATACCTGCTGACTGATGCAATCAAAGATCTTCCATCTTACAGACTCTACAGGGAAGCACTGATTGCAAGGCGCGTTGGTTTCATGGATGAGAAAAGTTACTCCAAAGTTAAGACAAGGGCCAAGAAAGTGGAAGTTCGCAAGCTCTACAAAGACTAAGAAAAGAAAACCAAGCAGAAAGATCGGGAGGAAAATTCCTACCAACATCGTCAAACCGAACACGAACTCGTGCAAACATCTTTACATGATGATGATTCTGAAACAGAGTCAGATGAAGTTGTCGTCTATAGTGAGGCTCGTGCTGATGATTCAACTATCGAGAAGAAGAAAGAGAACAAGCCTAAAAGTCCTACTTATGAACAACTTGACCAAGACATTGATGAGTTCTAACCTTCTGCCGATGACGAAAACAAATGTGACAAAGGGAATAAACCTCTTGAGGTAGAAGAACAAGAAGACTCGATTGGGAGTATGATCCAAAAGTCAAGAAAACAACCGCAAAAACTCTCAAGCAACAAAGAATGGAAAAGCAAGCAATGCCTTCTCGGTTAATCAGCCCGAAGGGCTAGGTGGTTCAAGCTGTGGTGCTCCACCCTCTACAAAACCCGTTACCGATCCGGTGAATCAACCCGGTAAGGGCACTGGTGACATCACCAAACCAGCCATTCAGGAAGAGAAACCATTAGAAGAGCAACAACAAGATGAAGATGAGCAGATGTTAGATTATGGAGAAGACGATCATGATAAAGTTGAAAGAGTCACCGACAAAGATGTTTTGGAAGTCAAGAAGAGATGAAAAGAAAGAGGGCCAAGAGGAAGCGCCAAGGCCAAAGAAGAAGTCGATAGAGTCGAGGAACAAAGGTTAAAAGAGGAAGTCGACAACTACATAGTTGACAATCCTACACATAAACCTCAAAAATCTTCTGAAACACCTCTCGACACATACAAACCAGAATCATCTTCACACTCATCACCACCACCAAACAAAGAAACAACTAAATCAACATCGAAATCAATCAAGAAGAAGGCTGATACGTAGGCATCTCGTATCAAAGCAAAGATCCAGAAAGTTGTGCATCATTCACGAACCCGAAAACAAAATCTTCTTCAATCTCAAATGAACACAGTGGCCGACGTGGTCATAGATCTTTCAAAACAGATGTACACGTTTCAAGGCGAAAGAGAACAGATTCAGGAGTTTCTCTCTACGGACGTTCAAGATGAAATGAATGAAAAAATCAGGAACTACACTCACATTTTTCTTTTAACACGGTTCCGGTGTCACTAGAGAGATGTTCAAGAATCAATTCTATCCAATGGTTAAAACCATGGTTCATCAGATCATTACTACAACACCGGTGGTCATGCAAACAAGACCTGTCAAGCCCCCAGTTGTCTCTGAAGATGAGTTAATTACAGAATTGGTGAAAAAAATGGCTACTCGAGCTCCATCTTTCACCCCAGATGACGTAAAGCTATATGATCTACTTCTTGAACGACAACTCAAAACAACTTGCAAAGAAGTTGTAGGGCAAGACAACAGGCCACGAAATGATAATGACAAGGATGAGGATCCAAACGAAAAAATACAAAAGAAGACCGGTGAGTCATCATTATCCATACCACCACCACCTGCTAAGACAACCACCACTCCCTCACAAAAAGCAACCTAACCACCACCATCTGAGCAACCACGTGATACAACATCCACACCACCTTAGCAGAAAACCAGTGATCACTTCACATACACCGGTGGTGAGGATCATGATATTCCCAAGCCCCAACATCAACCAACTGCCCAACCATCACCTCGACCAGAGTCATCCTCCAGATCGAAGAAGAAGAAACCTTCAGTCATCTCCTGGTTAGATGAAGATAACGCAGAGGAGTTTGAATGGTTTAGCAACATAGTTGAGGCGCAACCACGCCTAGAAGAAGGTCAAGAACCGGTAGATGGTCGAACTCTGGAGCAGGTTCAGATTCTCAAAGATGAATTCAAGGTTAAAAAGATGACTAAACGGGAACTCCGCAGGATCAAGCATGATACATTCAATCTACTCAAAGAAAGATCCTACAGTGCAATTGAGCTAGAATACCACTTGGATAACATTGCCCGTGCAATGTCCAACAATATAGACTAGCTCAACCCAGAATCCAACATCGACTATACAAGAAGGGACAATGAACCATACTACACAGATTGGACCAAACCCTTACCGACGATCGGAAAACCTGAGAAACTAAGGATCCCATTCCGTTTCTTCTTCAACAACGATTTGGAACTTCTTCAACACGGAAGCAGTATTAGTAAGAAGTATGCTACATCTCTGATGTTCAACATACCAGCTGTCTCATTCTCCAACAACAAAGCCATTGAAGAAGATGCCACACACCTGTTCGCCGACAAGGTTCTGGAGTATGACATTGATGCAAAGTTTGGAATTCATCATTGGCCGGAAAGGAGAAGGCTTTACTACAGGAGTTGCAGAGTTGGAAAGTCGAACAAAGATGTGAAGCATGACCAAAGAATAGTTGTTGTCACATCGGTTAAATTGGAAACCAAGTGGGATTACTCCTTCTTGTCCAAGATAGTCGTCAAAAGACAAGATAAAAAGAGTATGATTTCTCTCAAGTCGACTTTCCGGATTTGTCGCTCAACGACATTGAAGATATGTATCTCCTAAAGGTACAAGGAAGGATGCGTCGGTTACTCGATGGATGGATTTAGTTCTCAAGTACATCAGTACGCACTTCTCATTTTCATCCAAGCAAAATTATTCAGAACGTGTTGAAGATTTACAACTGGAGTCGAATCGTACTAGAAACAACTCAATCTCACCGCACCACTTCTACACTTCAACGAGCTCAACCAAGAACCTCAAGACAAACTCTTGCATAAACCAAAGTTTGGGATCGTCTATCAAGTGAAAATCATCATACGTGTTTCATGGCGTTTGATGAAATTCACAAGTTCTATGACGCCACATCGAAGATGGTTCGAGATGGATTGGCGTATCGCTTGAAGGACATTGAGATAGGTATGGTTCACCGAAGAGATGGAATTCTAAGGATCGCAAGGATGTTCATCGGTTCATTACTAGGATTGATGAAAGGTTGATTCACAGGGACCAGATGCAAAGGTTGGAAAGCTATATGGGAGAAAGACCAAGCTTCTTTATTCTGACATACCAACGTCCAGATAAAGTTCCTGGTTGTTTGTAAACCATTGGGTACTCTTAACATTCTTGATTGTGATTTTGATTGTTTGATTTATTAATTTATATTCATTATGGTTTATGCATAAATAGCAGTGTACAACCCGATCTTGTCTAGAAAGGAACCTGTCGTACGCTTCAGTGCCACAATCCTTATAAAAGGACCGAAAGCTTCTTACTTTTGAGTAAAATTAATCAAATCTTTAAACATTTTCATAATTTTGCTCAAAAGAACAAGTATTCTCTCTCGTGTTTTCTAAAACCTCAAAAGTTAATATTATTTGTCGAGGGGGGTATATGCAAACAAATTGTTCAAATACAAATTTTTTGTGGAAATCTTCCCGCAAAACTCGGAATGGTCATATTTTTAATCAATATTTCATCAAAAATAACATCAATATGCCATTTTTGAGGGGAGAAAAATACGTGATTAAAATATGTTGGAGTGTAAATGAAATCTCGGTGTGCAAAGACTTAACTCACGAATTGATGAAATGTCAAAAATCAAAAATCGAAAAGACTTGTCTTAGTAGATCGTACCAATTCGAGAAACTCTTGATAGACATGAACTTTGACGGGTTTGACAACCTTTTCAAGGTTTGTTCACATCTTCAAGGTAGTTATTAGAGCTAGTTGTCACCTAAAAGCTGACAATGTATCTCTTTAACTATACAACGTAACCGTGTCTCGTGGGAATTTTCTATCTTGAGTCGATCAATTCAAAAGTGCGCGCTCTACCCTCAATGTGCAGATTTCTGTCAAAACTCATAAGCACATGTGGAGGGGGAGTATTTCTGAAAATACAAAACTCTCGGAGTGTTTCAAACATGTTTTCATTCATAAACACTTTGAGAGATTTTCAAGCAAATGGTTTTATGGCAACGTAGGATAGTCATGGAGTTATAAGGTGACTAAGTTTAGGAATAAACGTCCTATGATCCGCCAGAGCCGGAGGGATCTACCCAAGGACACCACCAATAGTTAGTATTTAGAAGTCCTTAGGTATGATTGAAAAAGGAGAAAATGAGAAATGGAGAAAGAAGGAGTTGAAGAATTAAAAAGAAAAGTTAAAGAAAAGGGTGAAAAGAAATAGCCCTCCATATGATTCAACTTAGGGCAGACATCGGGTTCAATTCATATGCTACTGGATGTCACAAGATGACACCGGTATTGAAGACAAAGTCATCATGGACCCAGTGACGCAATGCACTAAACCTTCTAAGCCACTCAAGTTCTCTCAACAGAACTTGTTTCATTCTCACAGGGAACCCTACGTAATCTATCGACTTTCTCTTAGAGATTGTTGGTATTGAAGAAGGAGACCCTCTCCTAGTCTCCGCTTAGGAAAACCAAAGCGCACTAATCGAGTCTAGAGCCACGAGATTCATCAAAAGATCTCTTAGGAACACTTGATTTTTCATCACTTGTTGTTCAACAATAAGGACACAAGTGATGCATTCTAGATTCCTTCGCAGATCTTAGCAATCTGCCAAGAACATTTATGAGGGGATTCACAATTATGATCCTCAGTAATTGATTGGAAACTCCTGCCAGGGTCAACATCAAACAACCCTAACAGCAGGTCATTTCGGTAACTCCTTGTGGGTTACGCTTAGTGTGTCTCAAACGGTCTACATTCGCGAGGTGATGCTTGGTGTACCTCAGCGACTCACCTGAACTATAGATATACTTCAGTATATCGTGTGAGGGCCTCCAATTCAGGAACAACCTTTGTAAGAATTAGAGATGTGTTTCACACTATGTTGTTAACACCCTCGACATTCGAACTTTTAAGTGCTGGAAATCCCGCTAAGGAGATTACTTTCAAGAATCGAGTCCTAAAGATGTGGCCATTACTTGAACATTCAATGTAATGCCAACTGTCCCTCAACGGGATTAGGACAGATGATTCACCCGACCAAGGTGAATGTAATCAAGACATTCATCAGTAGAACAATCATAGTGGCTAATTCTTTAAGAAAAGTCCACAATGATCGATTAGTGTTTTTCACTAACCTATTCATGCAGGAACTGATGATTGATCTTTGGAGGAAAGACCGTGCCAATCTCCACATGCTCATACCAACAACATCACACATGAAGTTCTCTCATACTCAAAGGCAACACAAAAGTCAAACCGATTCTTCTTCAAAGTTAAAGAATCTACAAAGTTTAAAGAAGAACTAATCAATTTGGAAATCAAAGTCAAAAGATGTATGAGCATGGTGGAGAAAATGTGGAGACACCTAATCAACGAAGCTGACAAATGGTAGACAACAACATACAATCACAACATCCACAAAAGAACAATGAACAAAGAAAACAACGACGTCAAAGCTGATAAAGTCAAAAGAATCAAAGCATCTCTACTCACAAGAAAGAAGAATGCTAGAAAGACGTCAAGCAACCACAATTACGTTATAACTAACACTTAGGGGGAGATTGTTGGAATCACTTGTAACTAGTATTATCAAGTGTTAGTCATTTACTTGTAATAGGTTGCTTAATTAGGCTTATAAGTATGTAATTAAGACTAGGCTTATGTAGTAAGCCCATGAGCCTATGCAAAGGCCCATAAGGCCAAGGGAAGGGATGCCCTAGCTCCCTTGCCTATTTAAAAATTGTAAACTCTCATTTGAGAGTTGTTGGTTCTTTCATAATATACTTAACCTTTCATATTGTTTATGTGTGAGAATCCGACCATCCCTCCTCCTCTCATTCATTCTTTATACCTCATACATATTTTTGTTCATATTATGGTGTGTGATTATGCATCATAAAATCTTTTACTAAACCCTAATCCTTGGGGACACCGTCTTCCTTTTTTCTAAAACTATCCTAAAATCTCTAAATAACCTCTAATTTCTTAGTGGTATGCAATACATCAAACATACTTGTGTTCATATTATGGTGACCTAATTGTATTCTTTGGTACGATCATTGAACCCCAAGTCTCCTCAATAACTATGAAGATCAAGACTTAAAGAATGAAGTAAAGGCGGGACAAGGCGGGGAAAAGTTTGAAACGAATATGGGGAGTCCTTATCAAGCAAAGGTCAAACTTTTCTTGAAAGTATAAAAACCAAGAGTGTGACATCACTATTGATCAGAAAGCACCATTGTCCTATACCTAACGTAGCTCTTTGTAACAAAGACTAAATACGTAAGTCTTTTGCCCAAATAAGTAATGTCATTTGATGATATCAAATAACAACAGTTTATTGGCATCATTTATCCTATATATATTGCTTGTTTTGTATTATTTTATATAAGAATTGATACTTAATCGCTTACTTTTGTAAATCTCAGTTGAAAACAAGCATTTGGTAAAAGTTAGCTATTTTGGACGTAAAATGGAGCAAAACAGACATACTGGTAAAGTCTGCTAAACTGAAAGAAGACACGCTATATCATTCTAGATAGATACGCCGTACATCAACACTTAGACGAATGTGAAGACCATTGCTTTACTTTGAAGAATACGCCGCATGGAATTCTTCCATGCATGGTATATGAAACCTTGGTCAACACAGGGATACTTATCTGCTCAAGATACACCACATAACTACTTCTACATGCACCGTATCACCCTGAAAACTTCACCAAGAAATATCAAGATTACAAGACACATGCGCAGTATCAAGACTAAAGATCCACCGTATCATATGGTGTACGGATATTCTAGAATAAAATAATCTTGGACCCCACGCGAAGTTACCTAGATATTGCATATCAAGTAAACTGATACGCCATATCGATGCCGTTTCCAGAATGTATAAATATCGAAACAGCAGCCTCATTCGATATATACATTCAAGGAGAACAAATTCCACAGAAAAACCAGGATACAACCAGACCACACTAGACACGACCAAAAGAAGGATTCAGATGCATAAGTAGGTCCTGTTAGTTCTTTTTCATTCATAAGTAGATTTCCCTTTATTTGTATTAGTGCTCTTTAATACATCAGGATTGCGTGCCTTGTCTCCAACGTTTGACTCGCATTTAATTAAAGCTTTCCCATCGATTATAAGTTTATTTGATGTTTATTGATGTTCATGTGTATGCTTTGATTACCTCTTAATTATCGTGGCTTGTTTGCGCTGCCATACGCCTCCCACAATTACTTCATTAACATCTTAGGATAGTTGATGTAAGCCCTAACGAGATAAATAATTTAACTAATCATTAAGTTTGCACTTAATACAGATTTGCGATTAGTTGTGTGATAACGCTCAGATTGTACATGTTTTCAGTAGCGTTATGTGTGCTTTTGTATATGTTATTTGGTTATTTTTGTATGATTTCAGTGCTTAATCGCATCAAAAGATGTTTGTCTAGAATTTATAACCAAGTGCAGGGAAACGGAAGTAAAAGTAAAAGAATGTTCAACAAATAGAAGATTTCCATTTCAGTGAAGCATGTCAAGCACAGATAAGTATTTCAAGTACCATAGAAGATCAAGATGATTGAAGAACCAAGCTTTACAAGTCAGAATAAAGTAAAGGTCTATTTTCCGTCACTCTGGAAGACCAACCAAATCGGTTGCAACCGCAACCGGATCAGTTGGATGAAGGTCAAAAGGTGCCTGTGAAGCCGGACCAACCGATCGGTTGCCACCCGCAACCGATGCAGTTGGATCACTAGTAGAAGACCAACCGATCCGGTTGGTTATGCGACCGATCCGGTTGGAAGACATGTTTCTGCCAAATCTTCATCACTAAGTTTCCCCTTTGTATCCAAACAATTCTAGGTCCTTCCCTTGGTGTATTCTAGTCCCTTCCTAACTCCTTGAGGGCCAAGTTCAGCAATTAATACCCTAGGCCTTGGAACTAGTGTAAATAGAGACCTCTTGTGAGCATATGAGACACACACTTCAATATAACTCTCTCTACTCATCAAACAAAGCTCTTAGCTCTTAAATTCGTCCTTAGAAGTCCATGAAAGTTTGGAGTTCCATAAGTACCATATTTGGAGGCCAAAACCTCAAGGAGTCTACCCCAATACTTTGGGAATCATTACTTCACCATTTGTAATCTTATTCGAAGCATTGTAAGACTCTTAATCATGTTTTCTAATGTTCAAAGTTATGAGTTTATGTTTATGTTTGCTATGAGTGGCTAGTTTCTTTATACACTTGCTTAAATGATGTTGATTATCATATGATTAGTTTGTGATTGTGTTAACATGTTTTAATTCAATTTCAAGTTGATTCTAAGATCCAATTGTGCTAAAGTTTCATAGTGACATTTGTTAATCAAGTTTGACTAGTTGATAGTAATCGTAGAGGTCGAAAGAACTTATTGTCATTCAACTAGTTATAATCATTTTGTCTATGGATGATTGTTTTTACCCATTATTCTTGATTAAACAAAGGAACTAAGGCGTGGTTGTAATAAGAACGCTTTTTGATTATCAAGTTGGATTGATTGGAAACATCTAAAAGGTCGTAAGATTAGTTGTTGACAATCAATTGTAACCTTTTGTCTATAATCGGTTACCTTTTGTATTGACCATTTCTTAAGCAAATTTGATAAAGCAAATGGATGTTTTTGTGTTTATGTTTGTGAAATAAAACTTATGAAACTTGAATTGATTGGTTAAACTTAATGCTTGTTTTTATGAACTAAAATCTTGACGAAGGTTTAACTTGTAAGAATAATAGATTAGTATACCAACTAATTATCATAACCAACATGTTAACAGGTTAACACAATCATACTAATCAAGGATAAGAAACTAGTTTAAGCAAGTGTAGTTTTTAATCTTCTGAATTTCATTATATTTATTTTCGTTGTTATATGCTTTTGGATTACCTTAGTTGATTTAGACTTGTTTATCAGATTCACTCAAATCTCTGCGAACGATCCCGACTTACCTTCAAAATCTTCCTATAACGGACGAGTGCACTTGCTCGTATGTGTTATTGGTAAAATTGGTAAATTGTCTTTATAAATTTAAAACTTGTACACACGTAGCACATCAAGTTTTTGGCGCCGCTGCCGGAGATTTGATTGTATTTCAGCAAGTTTTGAATCCACGTCAGTCGATCCATTCCAAAAAAAAATTTCAAAAAGCTTCAACCGATCGGTCATCTCATAACTGATCCGGTTACGCCTAAACCACAACCCAATTGATCTAACCGATCAGTCGCTCCTCGCAACCGATCCGGTTACTCGTTTCTATCCAGCAAACTGTTTTCTTTGTTTATCCGTGTGTTTAGATATTTCCTGGATTCTCTAGGTCATTGTATGAACACTCATGCAGCGGGAATAGAACCAATCTCACCTCTTACCAACCCCGAACGTTTGATTCGAAGAAGAAGAACATCTTTCATACCCTTAGCCAATCGTGTACCTATAGTACCAAACCCACCATTTGATAACCTTGTAGAAGCCAAAATCATTTACAACCCTTTCACCAATTTACCTTTTCCCATGGCGGACGGTCAACCCATGTGGGGAACCAACCGAGCCGTAGCACCAACCCCTGGGAGTGTTGTTGTTGCTGTCAACCTTGGTGACAACTTTACCGTGAAGGGTCATCTCTTTCTATGATCAAAGACCGTCAATTCGATGGCCGCGTGGGCCGATCCGATAAGCACATTGTCAATTCATCAAAATTTGCGGCATGTTCCGTTATGGCGACACCGATGTCAATGCCATCAAACTCAAACTTTTCCATCATCACTCGCGGAGATGCTAAAGTATGGTACAATGAATTGACCCCATGAATTATCAACACTTGGGAGGAGATGAGGCAAGCATTTGTAAGTCGATTCTTTCCACCGCCATGTTTGATCGATTAATGGGAGAAATTCGTGCTTTCACACAAAATTCCAACGAATCACTTGTCGAAGCTTGGCTTCGGATGAAAGATTTGCTTCAGAGTTGTCATGGACATGGATTATCCAAAGGAACCATTATTCAAATCTTTTACCATGGGCTAGATGAAATCTCTCAAGGCATCCTTGATGCCAAGGAATTTTCTCTATAAGACTCCTAACGATGCACACCAATTACTCAAGATCGAGTACCCTCAAACTCGATTGGTCTAAAGATTCCAAAACCAAACCTCTTCGGAAAACCGTTGCTTTTGTCGAAAACACCGATACCTCAAAACTCATGGAGAAAATGGAAGCCTTAACCTCAAAAATAGACTCGCAATACAAAGATATCAAAGAAGAAATGAAGGAAATGCGAGACGGATGCAACAATTGTGGAGGAAATCACCCATCGTCTGAGTGCGATGATAAGCCCATGGTTGAACCTAACGAAGGAGAAGCAAATTATGTCCAAGGAGGATATCGTGGAGGTGGATATCGTGGTAATTATTACGGTAGAAATTCTAGAAATTGGCAAGACCGCCGACCAAGGTACGACAACCGTGATTCTCAACCTCGAACTGACAATCCGCCCCCACAAAACTCCGAGAAAAAGATGGAAGAATCCAATTCGAGAAAACCATGAGAGAATTCATGGTCGCTCAAAATCTACAAATGATTTCATCAAAATCAATTTTTCAATCTCAAAGCCAAAGTTGAGCAGAGATGTAAAAATCATCAAGCATCTATCCAAGATCTTGAAAACAAATTTAGTAGATTTTCCGACCAACATTCCTCTTGACCATCTGGTTCGTTACCATGTAACACCCAATCCAACCCAAAACCATCAAATGATAAAACGTACCGTCCACCACAAACAAGAAATGAGCATATCAATGCTATCTTCACAAGAAGTGGTCTCTCGTACGAACCACCACCAAATCCTAATGAAAATACTCCTATTACCCAAGATAGTGAGGATGAAGCTGAGGAAACCAACCCGACTCAAACCACCAAAAAGAAAACCATCCCATCTGTCAAGGCGTACACACCAAAAATTCCATATCCTCAACGCCTTAAGAAAGAAAAATGGAAGAGCATTATAAGAAGTTCATTGAAATAATCAAAGAGATTAGACTCAATGTTCCTCTCGTTGATGTCTTAGCCGAATGCCCAATTACGTGAAATTCTTGAAAGAACTTCTTAATAACAAAAGCAAGCTAGAGCAAATATACCTTCCTTAACGAAGAATTATTGTTCAAACCAAAATCCTGCCAAAGCTCGGAGATTCTGGGAGCTTTCTTATTCCATGTACTTTCGGGAATAATATTCAATGCGATGTTTTAGCCGACCTTGGCGCAAGTATCAATTTGATGCCTTATTCACTCTATTCCAAATTATGCAACAACAGCCTTAAACCAAGAAAAATGAGCATTCGATTAGCAAATCATTCTTATCAATATCCTGTTGGTATTGCCGAGAATATGCTTGTTCAAGTCTGTAAATTCATTTTTCCCGTGGACTTTGTAATTCTGGAAATGAAAGAAGATAGTAAAGTCCCACTCATCTTAGGAAGACCTTTTCTAAATACCGCTGATGCAATCATCAAAGTGAAAGGAAAAGAACTCAACCTTGGAGTTGGAGAAGATCAAATCACCTTTCTAATTGATAAAGCAATGCGCTATCCACGTTCCAGTGATGACACTTGTTTCAACATCGATGTTATCGATGAAGTCACTGGCGAAGAATTGGATGCCTTACTTAACGAGTCTGATCCATTCATGACTACTTCCAAAAAAATCAATGAAACAGACTTTGACAAAGAGTTTTTTGATTTCATGAAAGTAGAGTTCGAAGGAGATAACACGGAGGAGGAAGAAATGGAGGAAGAGAATTTTGAAGAAATAACTTTCGATTACGAGATGAGAATAAAATCTTCTCTTGAAGAACCACCAACAGATCTCGTGTTCAAACCTCTCCCTGATCATCTTGAATATGCTTACCTAGAGGAAAACTCACTTCTTCCAGTAGTCATATTTTCATTACTCGAGGCCAATAAGAAAGAAAGTTTAGTTTCTGTCCTCAAAAATCATAAACAAGCTTTCGCTTGGAAAACATCTGACATCCCAGGAATTAGTCCCAATATCTGCAAACACAAAATCAATTTCGAATATGGGATTAAACCTGTTGTGGAACGTCAACGTCGACTCAATCCCAACATGAAAGAAGTTGTCAAAAAGGAAATCATAAAACTTCTCGATGCTGGTATCATTTACCCAATCGAGGATAGTCCTTGGGTGAGTCCCGTTCACTGTGTTCCCAAGAAAGGAGGAATCACGGTTGTAACTAATGAACGGAACGAACTAGTCCCTAATAGAACTGTCACTGGCTGGCGCGTTTGTATTGACTATCGTAAATTGAATAAAGCCACCAGAAAAGATCATTTTCCATTCCTGTTGATGGATCAAATGCTTGAAAGACTAGCAGCGAATAAATTCTTTTGTTTCCTCGATGGATTTTCAGGATACTTTCAAATTCCAATCGATCCTAATGACCAAGAAAAGACCACATTCACTTGTCCTTTTGGAACCTACGCATATCGGTTTATGCCTTTTAGTCTCTGTAATGCACCTGCAACTTTTCAAAGGTGTATGATAGCCATATTCAAGACATGCTCGAAACCTCCATGGAAGTTTTCATGGATGACTTTTCGATCTTGAAACTCATTTGAAGCTTGTCTTTCCAATCTTGATAAAATGCTCGAAAGATGCGAAGTCGCACATCTTGTCCTTAACTGGGAAAAATGTCACTTCATGGTGACCGAAGGAATTGTACTTGGCCACAAAATCTCTAGTGCAGGCATGGAAGTAGATAAAGCAAAAATCGACGTTATCACGAAACTTCCACCACCAACTTAACGTTAAAGCCGTTAGAAGTTTTCTAGGACATGCCGGTTTCTACCGCCGCTTTATCAAAGATTTTTCGAAAATATCCCGTCCGATGACAAAACTTCTTGAGAAAGATTCTGTCTTTGACTTCAATGCTGATTGCATAAAAGCCTTCGAAACATTGAAATCTCAACTAACTAGTCCTCCGATCATGGTTTCACCTAATTGGTCACTACCCTTCTAGCTTATGTGCGATGCCAATGATTTTGCTGTCGGAGCCATCTTAGGCCAACGAGAAGGAAAACACTTTCGGCCCATATATTTTACTAGCAAGACACTGAACAGTGCTCAGCAAAATTATACAATCATAGAAAAAGAATTACTGGCCATACTTTTCGCATTCGACAAATTCCGATCCTATCTCGTACTCTAAAAAACAGTCGTGTTCACCGATCACTCGGCACTCAAATATCTGTTCACCAAGCAAGATGCTAAACCACATCTTATCCGGTGGATTCTGCTACTCTAAGAATTTGACATCGAAATCAAAGATAAGAAAGGAGCAGAGAATCTAGCCGCTGATCATTTATCACGCCTTGAAAATCCAGATCTTGAGGAGTTGAAGGAAGAAGAAATCGATGACTACTTCCCTGATGAAACCCTCATAACCGTTGATGGAAATGACGATCCTTGGTTTGCTGACTTTGCGAACTATCTCGCCGGAGGAATTCTCAGAAAAGGTTTAACTCACGCTCAAAGGAGCAAATTCTTTTCGGAACTTATATACTACTTTTGGGAAGAACCTTATCTTTTCAAAATGTGCCCTGACGAAATGATCCGAAGATGTGTTTCTGGTTCCGAAACCCACAAGATTCTTGACGAATGTCATCATGGCCCAACTGGGGGACATTATGGTCCTTCCACCACAGCTAAAAAAGTTTTTGATGCTGGATTCTATTGGCCAACTATATTCAAAGAAGCACATACACTTGTTCAGAACTGTGATGCTTGCCAACGAACCACCAACCTTTCATGCAGAGATGAAATGCCATTGACAAGCATTCAAGTGTGTGAAATATTCGATATTTGGGGAATTGATTTCATGGGACCATTTCCTAAATCCCACAAATACGAATACATTCTCGTTGCTATAGATTATGTGTCAAAATGGGCAGAAGCTGAAGCTTTACCAACAAACGATGCTCGTGTCGTTGTTAATTTTCTCAAAAAGCTTTTCGCTCATTATGGAATCCCCAAATCCTTGATAAGCGATCGAGGACCCATTTCAGAACCGAAAATGGAGAAACCATGAAAAGATATGGGGTTCATCATCGATTCGCGACGACTACCATCCACAAACCAAGGCCAAGTTGAAAACACCAATGAGCTTTTAAACGAATACTCGAAAAATCAAGAAAGAACAATCCTTCAAATGTGGTCGAAGAAACTTGATGATGCTCGTGGGCGTTTTCACGGCTTACAAAACTCCTATTGGCACAACTCTTACAGACTCTATATGGAAAAACTTGTCATTTGCCGCTCGAAGTTAAACATCGTGCTTCTCGGGCTCTTAGAAACCTGTAACACCGATCTCAAAATAGTCGGAGAAAAGAGATTTTTGCAATTGCACGAACTCAATGAATTAAGACTCGAGCTTATGAAAATTCCAAACCGTATAAGGCCGTAACAAAAGCTTATCACGACAAAAGTCGAGAATTGAAAAGAATTCAAAGCGGAGATAAAGTTCGCTTTTCAACATGAAATTCAAATTCAAAGCTCATAAATTACAACCAAGATGGTTTGGACCATATATCGTTAAACATGGATATCCATCCGGTTATGTCGAACTTTATGACAAACAGGGTGGAAGTTTCATCGTTAATGGGCACCGAATAAAATTATACTACGATAAGGAGCAAATGAATGAAATATCAGTTGAAACAGTTTCACCTGAAAATGAATTCAAAACCATCACCTTAGTAGCACCTTTTCCAGGAAGAATCTCACAAAGTGTTCCTTGGAAACCATTTGCCGAGTTCATCTGGAGCGATATTGATGCAACTTGTGAAGAATTCATGTATATCCCCGAACTTTTCAAAATGTTCAAGGCTGCTACCGTGGCCAAGTAAATTCAGGAAGATTCGAGTCAGGCTGATGACTCGTTAATACGACAAGCGCTTCTCGGGAGGCAACCCCGTGTGTTTCAGTTTTGATTTTCTGTGGTCACGCCCCAAAGTTTAAACCTTTGGTTGAACTTAACTGTGAGGGGGTTCCACATCTTAATAAAACTCTTTTTGTTTGTATATAAGATTTTGTGCATGTAATGATTACTCCAGTGGATGCTTGGATAAAGAAAATTAAGCTGAAAAACTCATTGGAATATCTGGTTTTATCTCTATTTCCCTATTCCTATACTTTGAAGTTCATTTTTCACATTGAGGAAAATGTTTAACTTAAGTGTGGGGGGTTGAATAGGAAAATTAGAGTTTTCAAGCTTAAATTTAAAATTTTGTTTGCCCTTGTGATCTAGTTATTTTTCAAGCTTTTAGGATAATATATTAGAATAACTGGATCAAACTGGTAATATTTGAAACCGTGAGATGTGCTCCGATTAATATTGCAATCCATTCTGAGATCGATAAACATTTGCTAGCACAAATTATAGCCCTTACCACTAAAATTGTGAGAAGTTGAGCCTGTTTCATATATAGCATACATCTTTTATGCTTGAATTATTTTGCTATGAGTGTGCTGGTGATTTTATTTATTCTAGAACTTGTGCTTGTAAATTCGTGTGATAAAGAGGCACCTTAGGATTTAACCCAAACGGCCTTCCATTTTTCATATTATGCAATATTAGCTAGCCACATCGGTTAGTTAACCACCCACATGGACCCATTTGTAGCGCTCATCTTTAGCGCTCATCTTATTTGTTTAAATTCGCGGTCTCGTTTGGAATGGTTGGAAGTTGTTCGTGGTATTCAAGGATTTCCAATTTGATGTTGGATGCGGGTCGATGTCTTCCTCATCTTCTTCTTCTTCTTCTCCGGCCGAGGAGTCCGAGAGAGCTTCGTGTTTCTCCATTGACCATGAACCGCTTAGAGGGTTGTTTGGTAAGAGGTACCATGACGTGATCGGAAAGGTAATGATCATCGTTGATAGGGATGGTTGCAATGCACTAACATACTTACAAAGTCGTGTTAGGAGCATACCATATGGGAGTACCATGTTGGAAGATTTGAATACCCCACCATTCTCCTTACCATGTAGTAGGCAAGATTAAATGGCCTTTGGTGGGTAAGACAATAGATCATTTGCACAAGACATGCGTTTGGATGATCTTTGTTTCCAACTAGGCTAATGATGTTTTCCTAAGAATTTCTTCCCATTTTCTAAACATGGGATGCATTTCAAAAGTTCCATTTTAAAGGGATCACGGTGAATGAGCTTTTGTTACGATCGTAACGGGATTGGTCGGTCCTAATTTTAAAGATAGTATCACGAATGGTTTCGGATCGTCGAGAGGAGTGTTATAGAGGCTTGGGATCAAGTGCATGGTTTTGAGAGTTAATTTCCCAATCTTGAGAGTACATACAAATTCCTCACAAGGAATGCGAAGAATTTGAGCAAAGGTGTTGAGAGGAAAAATAAAGTTTTGTTTGTTGATGATGAAGGCGATTGAGATGCTATTTTCGGTGTTTCTAATGATCCTAAAGCTTTTGTAAAATTCAAAAATGAAGACCGGACAAATTTGTTCATCTATGTCAAGGAGACAATCAAAATTGATTGTCCAGAAAACTTAAAGAATGTCGGTATCTTCAAGGAAACATTCCTTGACTACACGACCTTCGTGGATAAGTCGCTTTACAAGGCTTTTGAATATTTTACGGTCGGTTTGGTCAATCCCTTTTACGATAGTAGTGAGTAAGGTAATGGACGGTGTCATGGTGATCTTGTTGAGTGGCTTTGGGCATGGTTGTTCCTAAAAATACAAATTTTCAATTAAGATAAATTAGTTGGAATGGGTTTATGGTTTTGATTTGTATTAACAATGTTGTGAACACAAAGTGATTTTGTTAAAATCCCCTTTTCATGATTAGTTTGAAAACCCTAATTGAGTTAATTGATTAGATATTAAGAAACCATAAACCCTAGGATGAGGATGATGAAAGTTACAACAAGTTAATGTAATTACTTACAATGGTGTTCTAGGAGGATACTTGAAAGTATGGAAGCCAATGAGGATGAATTTTGTAGCTTGGTCGTTTTTTGTTTTTGTGTGAATAGAGGGAAAACAATCGGTGGTGAATTTTTGAAAGCGTATAGTGAGTTACATTCCACGGTTCCCGGATCCTTTATGTTTGGGATCCGCTAGTACAACTAGGGGATCCGCTACTATGGATAGAAAAGAGGTTGTTTGACATTATTTTTGTAGTAGGCTTATAAATTAGCTTACTAAAAGATAGTTCGAGGTATTAGATGAAGATTGTTTTGGATGACGGCTTTTGATGAATCACATATCGAAGGTTCATATGTGATGACGGCGTTAGTTTGACGAATCAAAAGGAGTATTATTCCCGATGATGAAAAAGACGAAAAAGTGACGAAAGAGACTTCTAATGATGTTAGAGATAAATAAGCAAAGAAAACTTATGAAAAATAAATTGAACTCATGTAACCTATCTAATGAAAAGTAAAACATACCTCTATGCTTCTTGGTTTGGCATAATGCCAAAGATACTTCATGAGCTTTTAAAGTAATCCTTTGTACTTGGTGTACGTGAGTTGTGATTACTTTTTAGATCCTTCCTTGAATGTTGACTTCATTATTCTTTGAATGAAGATTTTCGAGAGATTCTAGCATGAAGATTTCTTAGAAACAAAAGTTGTTAGAGTCATCTATCAATGTCCAACAAAATGATTTATAAAAAATATGACCCAAAAAAAATCCTTCTTTGTAGTTTTCAAACATACACGGATCGTATCAAGTCTTTAAAGTACAACATACTTTAAGAAACTTGGTAATGAAGCTCGATGCCAATTGTGGAAAACTAGAAGGGGGTTGAATAGTTTTACCAATTTAAAACTTCCTTTTAAATATTTAGATCGACTTATGTCAATCTATTTGATTGTTTATGTTGGACGTTGATAGATAGGTATATATAAACGTGTAATGAAAGATAAAGAGTAAGAAGCACATCACCACGACACAAGTATTTATAGTGGTTCGGCCACAAGGACACCTTCCTTGCCCTACTCCACTCCCCGAGTCACCTACTCGAGAGTTCGTAAACACTACACCAACTCCTTATGGCGGAGAAGCCTTCACAACGTCGCTTAACCTTTTCCGGTACAAAGCTAAATACGAGTTCTTTCACACCAAGGCGAACCACACCTAACACAACGTCGCTTACCCTTTATACGGTGCTAGGCTAACCACGAGTTCTTTCACACCTTAGAGAACTAATCCTTCACAACATCGCCTACCCTTTATTAGGTACTAGGCTAAGCACCTAGTTCTTTCACACCTTAGGTGAACTACACCTTCATGACACAACACCTAATCTTAAGGAGATCTACTCCTTGTTACAACACCATCAAGGATATCACCATCCTTGTATATAAATAAATACATATATGTATAACGATGCACCTCATCGATTATACGACCTAGGCATTCTTCCCAAATGCTACTTGATTTGATTCTTTGGCATCCTTCACTAATGCCTTTGACACAACGCTTGGCACCCTTCACTAATGCCTTCATCTTGACATCTTTAGCATCCTTCACTAATGCTTTGACACGGATGATGAGCACCTTTCACTAATGCTTTCATCTTGACACTTTCGGCATTCTTCACTAATGCCTTCAACCCAACATCTATGGAGAAAGGAAGAACTATCAACAAGAGAACCTTAGTAGTCTTGATGATGACGAAGCATGGCAACTCATGGACTTTGAGCTTGCACGTCTTCAAGAGGTGGTGATCTCTCCTTTAAGAGGAACCTAGTAGATCACACAAAACAAAAGACAAACTACATAGATCACTTAGATCCGAGGTTAGAGGTTAGAATACTTTGGGAAGTATGTGTGTAAAAAGTACACCTAGAGAGGAAGAAATGGCTCTCATTTATAGAGGAAATTCTCTTGCTTCCCGGATCCCACGGATCCCTACCACAAGGGATCCGCTAGCACAAAGCTAGGGATCCGTGGTCCGCTCCTCTTTGCCCATGGGTATTTTTGGTTATGGGTCATGGGTCATGGTTTATGGGTTGATCCATGGTTTCTTTCTAGATACAATGTATCTTAAGGATACAATGAACTTGGTTAAGTGGTATAAATAAAACCATGGGTTATGGGTCAAAACCATTTGCTAGTTTTACCTATTTAGTATATACTTATTTTTACCCATTTTAGTATATACTTGTTTTACCCATTTTGGTATACTTAGTTTAAGTATATGTTTAACCCAATATGTAAACACTAGTTGTTGTACATATGTATCTAAGTCATAAAATCACTTATACTTGTTTTAGTGTTTTATGTGAAAGCGTAAGTGTGTTAGAGAACTATTAGTCCAAACCATTTACGTATTCTATTTGTTTCGTTAAAATGATTTTACGTTTGTTATCGACAAAACATTAGAAGATCGTAAAATATAAATAAACGTTTTCACGGCTTATTTGTATTAACAGGTTCCTTCATAGTATTCCTGGATGGATGTTGATTGTGAAAGTTTGTGTAAGGTTGTACTTGAAGACTAGGGGGTGGTTGAATCATTTGTGGTTGAATTGCTCCTTGAGGAAATTGTTGTTGAAATTGTTGTTGTTGTTGTTGTTGAATTTGTTGATAAAATTGTTGTTGTTGATTGAGTTGTTGTTGTTGTTGTTGTTGAGGATACACATGAGGGAAGTAGCTAGAGTATGGTGGTTGAGACATCTTGAAACTTGTGTTGTGAAATGGATCTTTGTAGTTGAATGTAACTTTATTGATGAAGAATGCGTATGCGTAGAAATCAAGCTTAGGCAAAGAAAACCTTATGCGTAAATACACCAATTTACGCGTAAGAAGAGATCTTACGCGTAGGATTAGCTTACGCGTAGGGTGTAGGAGACCTTAGCTTATGCGTAATCCAAAAGCTTAGGAGTAGAATGGTTGTGCGTAAGAATTGCTTATGCGTAAGACAAGGCTTAGGCGTAACGCAAGACTTAGGCGTAAAGATTCTACGCAGAAGTTTTAGCTTAGGCGTAAAACTAGGGTTTTGCCCAAAATCCTTTACACTTATTGCGATGTAAAAGATATCCAAAGTCGAGTGTTTTCGTGCTTATCCAAGCAAGAAAACACTAAGTAAACCAAGAACATGAAGATCAAACCAAGGAAACCTTATCGTGAGACTTTGATATCTTACGCGTATAACTAGGGTTTAGTTACGCGTAGGAATGGCCAATCTTAACCAAAACTGATTTTTAAGCACACCAATGTTTCTAAACCAGATTCTTGAGATGAAAGAGCTTTAATATCACCAAAATATCACAAAGGTGTAAAACTTGATGATCAAAAACTATTTATCCTCTTACGCGTAAAACAATCTACACGTATCAAATCAAGCTTAAAACCAAAGAAATACCCATAAAGTTTCAAACTTTTTGCCAAAAACTTAAACTTTATCACCAAATAACCTTTAAAATACAAGAATCTTGAATTTTAAAGTGAAAAAATCAAAGCTTTTTGCGTATGAAAGATTTGAAACCGAGAGTTACGCGTACACAAAGAAAACCTTCAAAAACAAAATCGTTTCACCCAACTATTTGGCGAATGATACCACTGTTAGGTCACCATGTTTGTAACACAAGCATCAATGTAAGAAATAAGGTAAGAGAGATCGGATGACCACTTTAGCCAAACACACGAATATAATGAAGAAAGGTTTATGCTTAGAGTGAATGAGAAAAGTGAACAACCAACCTTCAAATGAAGGTTTACAAGAGGTATTTATAGGAGAGGGAGCTAGGGCAACACTCCTAGTCCCTTCCTTTCCTTATTAGGCTTGGGCCAAGGCTTATGGGCCTTCTACATAAGCCTTAGCATAATAACAAACATAAAGGCCTAATTAAGCTAACTATTACATATTAATTACTAACACTTGTAATCTAGTCTAGGAGTGATTTCAACAATTTTATCCCTGAAGTACTCTGCATTTTGTGGACATTTTGGAAGAGTGCAGTTCCTTGCTATGTGTCCTTCTCCACCACAGTTGTAGCACTTGATTGGCTTTCCTTATCCCTAGGCTATGTTCCTTCCACGATTCTGATTACCCACATATCCTCCACCAATAGCAGTATTTCCATAACCACCACCAACCCCAACATTTCCTTGCTCATTATGTGGAAGATAAGCATTCTGCCTTCCCTGCACGTTTTGCACAACTACCCTTCCATCTTTAACCATAACATGATTGTGAAGGTTAGAACCAGCTTTGAGATGATTGTTAGTGGGTGGGGTAAAGTTCAGGTTTTGCTTAACCATTAGAGCCACTTGATGAGCAAATTGTTCCTTGAATGAGTCTGAAGGCTTATAACTTGGATCTGGAATAAGTTTGTTATTACCATCCCCAGTAGGTATGACTTGTGATGCTTTGGTGGTTATTCCTACATTAGTGTAGAATGCAATTGAATCATTTGAAGAACTTGCATCACCAGGTATTAAACTTTTCCATGATCATTCGTTCAAATGCAACATGCTTCTCATTTTGGAGCAAATAAGTATACAGCTGCTCATAATTGGTGTTCCTTAATCCTTTGTTCAGTTTAACTGCAGTGATAAATTTGTGCCATTCGGATTCATGTTGTTCACAAACTTTGAATTGAAATGGATATTTGGCATTGTCATTTTGATATTCCTCATATCATTCACAAGTTTGTGGAATCTCACATAATAATCATAGAAACTTTCCCCGGTCTCATTTTAAAGTTCTCAAAGTCATCATATACCGAGACTCTGTCTTCTTTAGTCAATTCGAACCGAGAGAAGCATCTTAACATTATCCCATCGCCTTAGCTTCAGATGTTGTGATTGATCAACTTGTAAATGTCCTTAGTTAAACCCTAAAGTATAATGTTTGAAGCCCTGATGTATGCATCGTACCTCTTCTTCTCCTTATCATCAAGCTCATCATACATCTTTTTTCTATCCAATCCTAATATAACTGAACCATCAGCAGCAGTTTCAAGGATATCTCTGGTAGTCTCAATTTGATATGGTCCTTCATCAATTGACTTAAGGATGTTAACCCCATTTTCCTTTCCTAAGCAGTACAGTCTGATTCTTTGAGCCTATGAGTCATAATCGATTCTATCCAGCATGGGAGGACGAGTATCAGATCCTGCATCTTGAACGTCATCATCAACGGAAGAAGTGATTGTAGTCATGATTACAGATTCTACGAGATTTTACTACTCTTTGATTAAAACGTAACACGAAGAAACGACAAGTCTCAATAGACAAATCGCACACTTGACAAATCGCACCCTAGACAAATCGCACCCTAGACAAATCGCACCCCAAACAAATCGCACCTTAGACAAATCGCATAAGTGTCAAAACGCTTAGGTATTATATCGCTTAAGATACAAATCGCTTAAGGGATAAATCGCATAAGTTGATAAATTGCATAGTACACAAGTACACCCACTACTTCCACTACTTTGTCCTTTCTTGTCGTTTTGTCTCAATAGACAAATCGCATACTAGACAAATCGCTTTACAAAAAGTGAAAAATCGCATCCAAGATATGACAAATCGCTTCAAAAATTATTCGTTAAAGAGACAAGTCGCATAGAATTTAGGACAAATCGCATAGTAGAACACCAATTCGAGACATAAATCGCATAGAAGAAACTTTTAAAAACACCACTTTTCAATCCAAAAACAACCCAACCACGATGATTCAAGCCTTCTAAACCAAAACCTCAAGACTTATAATGATTCTAAACACAAAAGTACTATCAAAATTCAAACTTTAAAAAATGAAATGATCCAAATGATGCAAACTACTCTAAACTCATTCAAACCCAAAAACCTTATGAAAACCACTAGAAATCCAAGAACATGAAAGATGAGTGATCAAACCATGGCTCTTGATACCATTTGTAACATATTGGTTTTCATATACCATAACTAATCACACAAATGGGGCGTATGAATGAAGTTTTAGAGA
Source organism: Chrysanthemum lavandulifolium (assembly GCA_022545495.1). Taxonomy (NCBI): domain Eukaryota; kingdom Viridiplantae; phylum Streptophyta; class Magnoliopsida; order Asterales; family Asteraceae; genus Chrysanthemum; species Chrysanthemum lavandulifolium. The sequence goes on from CM040242.1 coordinate 132,412,753, forward strand.
GAGAAAGTGGAAGAGTTTTGGGAACTTAGTGAGACAAAGAAAAATGATATTATGAGAAGCTCCAACCCTTTGCCTTGCTAGGTAAAGGGTATTTATAGTTACAAATAAGATACGCCTCCTACGGGCTGTGGATCAGACATACAGTGGGTAAAGACCCGTCCGTCCTCCATGGTGTAACTTAACCAACTACGTACTAACTCTAAATAACTACGACTACGAGCATTTTAACGAATACATATACTTGAGGTGGCCGACTCTTTAATACCGGGATTTTATAAATCCTAACAGTTAAAGATCATAAAATATAAAACTCTAATTCGTTTTTCTCTCTAGGGGTGATTTTCCAGCCTCCACAACCCAAACAAATCCAGTCTAATTCTTCCTATCAAATTCGTTTTTTCTTTAATATTCATTGGGATTATTGAATTAATGATCTAGAATCAGATTTGTTTGGGTTGTGGGTCGTTGTTCTATTGTTTATGTTTCAAGATTCGCTGGTTTTGTGCAGAAATCCGGCCAGCCACCCTCCTATTTTTCACGCCAAACTCTTTGCCCAATTCGTCCTCTCTATCCTACTTTGAAGGGTATGCAATACGCTTTGGGCTTAGATATCTTTATGAGGGTGGTTGGTAACGCTTTTATCAATCTATTCTGATCGGTTTCTTCCTGTTTTTATTGGCCCGTGAAACCCTAAGATTTTTTAGGGTTTTAATCGTCCCTATTGCTAATTGTTCATCTTGTTCTGGGTACGATTTGGGTGTTCTGGTGCGATCGGGATATGGTGCTGAACGTAACCCTTTTCTAGGGTTTGATTGCGAATGGAAGTAAACCCTCATTAGGGTTTTTATTTTCTGCACGTAAGCCCTTTTTAGGGTTTGTTAATTCTTCATCTGATGTTAGTGTTTACATGTGGGTCAAGAGAGAGGTTAAGTCAAGTTTTAGAGTTCCTTGTTCAAAAACTCTATTCCGTCTTCTAAGATATGATGCTGATTGTATTATTACATGGTATTGTGTTCGATTACTGGAAGTTAGGGGTTATGACCCTATTATCGTCCACTTACAGGCCCCTATGGAGGTTTGGTTGATGTGTTTGCGGTGGTCTACATATGTCACGATTACCTTAGTGCTCGATTTGAGCTGATTGATTATGTTAGGGTTCTTAACCCTATTTCTGGGCGATCATGCTGGTTCTGCTGCTATTGTTTATGTGCCTACCTTTGTGTGATCATGGGATCTATGTTTGTTGGTGGAACATTCTGATTCTATGGGTTCGTACCATGGATATCAGTTTGTTGTATTTGATGTGGAGTTTGTGATTTCTACAAACACATGTTCATGTTTTGGATGTCGTCTATGGCTGCTCCTTTTGGAATTCACTCTAATCAACTTTCGTAAGTGGTAACGAATGCTAGGAATTGACCCATAGTATTACGTGTGCCTATTATTGATCGCATGGATGGTTAAGGTTGGTGTGATGATGATTATGTTTTGTTTCAGCCTTTGTGTGATCATGTGGGTGCTTTGTGTTGTTGTTGATCATCAGGGTTCGTGTTTTGCATGCTATTGATGATTGTTGACGATGCTAATGTGGTTCTTCTTTTTGGTGTTCAGTTTTGCATCTAAACATGCACCTTTGGAGCAAGTTTTTGCTTGCTGCTCTATCCGTGGTTTTAGAGTCTCTCACCAACCGTTGTGTGAAATTTGTGAACTATAACTCAAGTTGATGACCATATTATTCATGTTTGGACCTGTTATTGATTTGCGTATTCATGGTGAGGTCCTTTATTATTGTAAGTTAGGGTTGTTCACCCTATTTGAGATCGATCTACTTTGTTGGACATAATTCAATCATTAGGTCATCGTGGGCTGGTTTATTGGAAGTTAGAGTTATCTTTGTTCATTGAGAGCTCGTGGTAGTCACGTTCTGATGTGTACAAGGTGATTATATGGTGGTATGGTATGGACTTCTATGACGCCTTTTGAAGAATCAAGTGTGTCAACTTGATTTGTGTTTAAAGTAATGTTTAATAGGCGTTCTAGTTTTCTATTCTAGTATTAGTTAAGAGTGGTTTGTCACCTTATATTGTGGTTAGTTGTAAGTTATAAGAATGATTTGCATTCTTATATGTGAGTCTGTAAGTGTCCTAGGATTGAGATGAGGAAGTCACCCTCATCCTTTGTATTTCACCTGTTTTTGTGTAAAGCATTTTACCAGGTGAAAATCCTTTACCCAAAAAAGACCATAAAATATAAATAACGCTTAATGACGATATTTGTATTAACAATCTCCCCTTTTGTTGAGGACAAAAATAAATTTTATTTGTATAAAAGTTGTAAAGTTTGTACAAGAGTTATAAAAATATGAAATTAATTTTAGAACTTAAAAGATTTAGATAAAGATGATAATACTAGTATGTCCAATTTAGACATGATGTTGACTTTTCGGAAAGTCAGTATGCGATTGACTTTATTTGAAAGTCAAAGTCTTCATTAGTCAGTGTGATGTTGACTTTTCTCGAAAGTCAGTATGCGATTGACTTTTATAGAAAGTCAAATTCCAAGTTCTATAATATTTCTCCCCCTTTTTGTCGAAACAAAAAGAAGAGGCGAGGCGGAATATGTAATGAGCCCGAGCCATTATCTCCCTCTTGGCCAATGCTCCCCCTAAATTGGGTGCCAAGAGAAAGATACATGGATTGTGAAAAAGCTACAAAAAAATGTTATTAATAAGCATCATCACAAGCATTTCCAATCACCATGTAACAAGTAACAACAATATAAGAAACACCATTCACTTGTTAAATTTTTTCATGATATGAAAATCATGAAATGGAACACAATGATGTGTTAGTAATTGAAAAGAAAAATCCTAGAAAGATCAAATAATAATCCTAGAAAATTAGAAAAATACAAAGAAAATCCTAGAAAAAAATTACTTCAAAGATAGACTAGGAACCTCCTATTGAGGTGGTGGATGAGCAAGAGCATTGATTCGCTCTAGAATGTAGCTGAGGATGAACCTCATTTCATCTTGAAGCTCATGGACCATCACCGGGTCCGTTCGGTAATGTGGGTGGTCCGCTCACAATTTATGCAACTGTGTCTAGGAGGGTAATATGGTTCATGATTTTGTGGTGGTGGAATGGTGGAGTTGTTGGTGTTGGTAGTTTGAGTGGTGATTATGGAGGCTAGCAAAGCACTTTGCATTTGCATAGTTTCACTAAGGTGGGAGTCCACCATATTGGAGAATTGGTGGAGATGATTTAGCTCGGCTTCAATTTCCTCTTTAGTTGGGTGATCATCCCACATGGATTCCTCAATGTCCTCTATATGAGGAGGCATGGATGTTGGAGGTAGTGGATGATCCCCATACAAAGGACCATGAATTTCCTTGTGAATAGGATGGAAAAGAAGAGGTTTAGGCCCTAACGGGGCGTTTGGGTCAAAGGATGGACGTGGAGACTCATGAGCTATTCGCTCAATAGTACCAAAAGATGGTAGTGGTGGTGGATGATTGGGCCTAGGAGGCAAGTCCTCCAAGAATGGGTTTGGAGATGTAGGTGGTGTAGAGAATAGCTCTAATGGGATGAGTGTTGGAGATTTAGGAGGTGATGGTGATTTGGATAGTTGGATAGAAGCCGGTGGTGGTGAGCTAGTAATGGGAGTTTTTGTTGGTGGTGGAGTAGTGACTATAATAGGTGATTTTGGAGGTGGTGCAGGAGTAGTCAAAGTGAGGAAGTTCTCATCTCTTATGGGGGATGAGATGGTTAAGGGAGAAGAATCGGAAGAGGAGCTTATGTTGACAAAGCAACATGGTCTTACGCTCATTCTAGCCGTTCTCTTGCAAGGCTTGTTTGATGGAGAAGACTTAGTCATTTTTGCTTAAGGTTGTGCTAGTAGTTGAGAAGATTTGAGAAAGTGTGAGGATGATCATCTTAGAAGCTCTTAATTTATAGGATTATGAAATTATGGAGAAATGTGTTTGATTTGATGTTAAACCATAGAAGAGAGGAGGTTTCTAATGATTTGGAAGTATTTTTAATGCTAGTCATATCATCTAAGTCAAGCCATACAAGAAGGATGGAGTGAAGTGACAAAGATATGAAGTAAATGTGTTCTAATGGTTGTGGGATCTTTAGAATCAGACAAACGGATTGCCAGTAACCAAATTTTTGGTTCCTTCCTTTATGAAAAAGGGTTCCTTGGGTGAATTTTTGGAATTTATGAATTTTGGTGGGAAATGGATATCCTATATGCCTAACTGTGTTAAACTAGTTCTAATATGGGTAAAAATTAGTGAAAACAATCCTAGAGGTAAATTATGGTACTATGGAATGTTAAAATAAGCGAAATTTTGAAACTTACCTGCAGGTATGACGGCACCAATTTTTAACACAGGCGGAACCAAAATTTTGGTGCCCGCTGGTCCACTGCTCAGGTTTGGCGGTACCCAAATTTATAACATACGGAACCAAAAATTGGTGCCGTCGATCCGTGGTGACGAATTCATCACATACCCATTTTTAACCATCGGGACCTTTTGAAACCACGAAATTTTCTTAAAACATATGACATTAATTATTTCTAGTTAGGAAAAGTCGATAACACATGCACAAACATAGTGGAGCATAGACTTTGACCAAGGGCTAACTGATAAGGATTTAAAATGTACACTTTTGAGGGGTCATTTAAGCCCTTAATCGACCACTTTATATCTCATATCGCTTAATTTCGTTACTTTTTACTTTTAGTTCTCTTGAAGGTAAATTGTGGAATGACACTTATTCGGACGAAAAGCGCGAATATCTGAAGAAAATGGCCAAAGTCAAGAATCAAGACACTCAAGTGCTTTGAATGTAAGGTGACGGCGTCATAACCAAAGGCGACACCGTCATAACACACTTTGTGATGACTCAAGAGCTAAATTGGTATTTTGCACTTGACGGCATCATGTTTTAAAGAGTAGGGTGTCACAACTCGGGACGGCCTAGATTTGGATCCCGACGGCCGAAGATGAAGCCGACGGTATCACAACCATAAGGTGACGCCGCGAAGTTGACGTGGCCAAGACAAAAACCTAATGGCGGCGATCCGACGTCACAAATAAAGAGTGACGCCGTCGCATATTGTAACTCTATATATAGAATTGAATTTTGTAATTTTAGAGAGGTAGTTTTGTGGAGTAAAACCTAAACCGAACTTTGGCTATCTTGGGAAGTATCTTAGGGTTCCATACCCTATTTTACAACAAGATAAGTAATTTACTTCATTAATTCAATCATGTCTTCAATTGTTTGTGTGTATGCTTGCATGTTTTCCATGTCCGGCTAATTTACTTGTGTGTTTGCTTAGATCTATGAAAGCTAGGTACTGAATATTGATTGGTTATCTCTTATCTTAATTGTGATTGACCTAGTATTGCGATAGGTCATTCGTTGTGTTTTTAATGCTTGAGTAATCTTTGTGAACATTAGTTTATAATCACCTAGATTTATTGTAGGCTAAACATCCAAAGGTAACCTTAGAGTTAGTTTATGAATCCTAGAGATTTCGTAAATAACCTTAAGGTAGTCTCAAAGAGTTAGGGAAAAACGCATACCCTACGACCTTAGAAGACACAACGCGTTAAGAATAAGGATGTGATAATTCAACCATCAATAGGAGATAACTAGGGAGTAGTAGCATCTAGGTAAACACATTTTTAATCATCATACGAGCACACAACAATAGACATAGACTACCCTCACCTTAGCTTAGTTAATTAGATAATTAGATAAGTAGAGTAATCGGTTGAAATACCACCCCCCAAATCCAATACCCCGAGATTTGTACCTTTCAATTTTCTAAAAAAAATATAAAAAAGAATAAAAAATAATCTTCCTCAACCCCAACCTTAGTGTAGTAATTTATCACTAGCATTCCTATTCACCTAGAGAACGATATCAATTCCAGAGGCTTACCCTAATACTACACTACAACGATTAGGTTCACTTCCTAGGTTGTTGAAAAACTTGCTCGACGAAAAGGAAGTTCCTTTGACCCCGAATGCGCGTTGTACGCGTTCACTAACGATTTTCACATAAAAGTGAAAAAGGGTGAATTTGATAACACACTTGTGCTATCCCCCTGCATAAACCGATTAGCATACAACATTGTTTCAAGTTAGTTTATCATCCTACAAAGTAAAAACGACCAAATAGTATAATACATCATTGTTTTAAGCTTGTTCCAAACACTCCTTTAAAACCTCACTTATCCAACTTTTGTAGATCTTTGTCATTATCCTTCCAAGGCACTTGAACATCCCTTGGTTTGCTTGAACTCCCGATTCATTCTCAATCTCGGGAAGAGATGCATAGTACTCTTGAGGTGGAAGTCGAGAATTTGGGAGACCGTCTTCGGAGCTATTTGATGATCATGATGAAGGAGTTGGAGGTTTTGCCCTTTTGCCTTTAGTCTTAGCCACTCGCTCATCACTCAAGGGCACAAATATGTGAGGGATGCGATCATAGTCTAGCTTCAACCCTTTTGGGCTCGGTGGAATGGGTGCATATGCTCTATAGAGACGGGTGAGTAGCATCCCGTATGGAAGAGCAACGGATCCTTGAGTAGGAATATCTACTATTCTCCTAGCAATGTAGTAGGCTAAGTTGAATAGTTGATGAGTGGACTAGTTGTAGAGCATGTGACAAAGGCAAGCATTGATATGGTCTCTATTTCGTATAGTGCTAATGACATTGGCTCTAAGGAGTTCCTCCCACTTTTTGAATTCGGGCTTAAGCTCATTGAGTTCCATACCATATGGACCTCGGTTTACTTCCTTTCCCTTTCGACTGACACGGGTTGGAGCTGCCCTTTCGTTAAAAAGGTGCTCACGAATGATGTCCTTATCAACCAAAGGAGTTTGGTAGGGAAGAGAGCGGTCATTGATGACATTAAGGATAGTGAGTGACTGTAGCCACCTGTAAAATTTCACTATCATTAGCTTTCATATCAATAAACTAGATTGTTTATCAAAATTTATTTGATCTAAGTTGAGCATTTTAGCGTGTACATTTCGTTTTCTTGCATAAAAACTCATGCATATTCGAGTAGTCTTATTTAACTATGACTAGTATTTACTGATAACTCAATCAGCCTCACAAGAAATTATCTTGTCTTACGAAGCCGCACACGCACCAGTATAATAAAAGAAAACATGAAAAATAAAAACGAATTAATAAAATCGGAAATTTGCATCATCGTATCAGTTTATTTAAGATGTGTCCGGAAATGTAAGTATTATATTTTTCACGTTAGGATTATACTTTTACCGATTAAACAATGGGTACGAAATACATTGGATATGTGACAACCCGTACTTTCGTGTCATTTCGACACCGTTCATGTCTCATTATTTCAACATTTTTAGTAAACTTGGTTTACTTGTTTCAAATTGCGAACCTTGAGGTTTAGCGGTAATTCATGATCATCACATCACGTACATTTCATAGGGACTATGATTAGTCTACATTTCATTGACATCATGTGCATCTCATTAGTACATTCACGACATTTCATTTCATATTCAACGCGTAATTTTTATGTTTAAAAATCTTTATCGCGTGAGTTTTTATTTTGAATATTTAACCCGTTACTTTCAAAAATGATCCCGAGGTATTTTTAAACTTACATTTGGTTTATAAAAACTATATTTTAGTTTTCCTGTTGTTTCAAATTTATTTGGTACCTTAATCGTTAAAAATTAAATTGTTACGTCGTTTTCTTAAAAATTAAACGATAATTATTTTATCACTCAATTTTCACAAGGAAAGTATTTTACAAATTTTATTATTTCATTACATCTTACTTTGATCTATTAAACATTTCTTTTACTCAAAATCTACCATTTACATTACTTACATTTCTACCTATACTTGTACATTTTATCAAATTTCTACTCAATAATACACAAGTTACAAGTTAATAAAAAAAAAAATATATATCATGGGGATACAACTTCCCCTAAATCCGGCCTAGGGGAGGGTCTTCATTAAATTGGGCATGGTTCATTTAATTCTTGTCTCTACAATAATACATAAAGTCTTACTTTTACTTCATTATCTCATTCATCTCATTCTCACTAGTGTTAGAAGTTTTCTTTTCTTTCTTTTGGGTTCTTAAAACCGGCCACACCTTCAAAGAGCAAAGGGATCAAAATTTTTGCAAGATCAAGTGTATTTACAACCTAGATCATATCCTTTTTATGGTTTTGAAATAAAAACCAAGGATATTTAAGTTAATCCTTGTTACCTACACCTCTTCATTTTTACTAGTAAGCATATTCTTATCATTTTCAAGTTTCCTCATCATTTTCATATGTTCCTTTTCATTTTTGGAGCTTATATGCATGTTATGTGATTTATACCATTTATTTCAAGATTTTAGAAGTTATATATACAATATGGTCACCCTATAATTACTCCCATGGTATTCTTTGGTCTTGATGGTGATTAGGAACCCATGACACCCTAAGAAGGTGTATGGTAGGATTAGATTAGTTTTGGAGTTGATTTGAAGGGATTAGAATAGGTTTTGTCCGAGAAAAACTATTTTCGTAAACTATATTGTGTGTTCTGTCCTTAAATCGAAATTCTGGAAAAACCTACTGTTGGTACGACATTTTGGCCTTCATATTTAGAAAATATACTTTAAAACGAATCCGTGGCCTTTTGAACGGATAAAAACGGAGTTATAACGAAGCCGTGGTGAATTTTTAAAGTTTGACGACGAAACGTAACATTTTCAGAAAATTCAGCATGCAGATTTTACATTGTTCGGGTCAAAAACGAGCCTTAAGCTTCACAAATTATTTCGACTTATCAAAAATATATTAGTTTACTTGATACGAAGCTAAGGACATATTTTACGTGAAAACGGATTTAAAACGACAAATATATGCACGTTTTATAAAGTTGCCGTAACTATTATTTTCGAAAAATTATATTATTTCTACGATTCAAGTATTTCATTAGTATGAAGGGCTATGTTTTTGCAGCTTTTAGCCATGATGCAAAACTTTTTGGAACAAATTGTCTTCTAGTAAAATCAAGTTCACCGGCCATATTTTTCAAAACAAAAAGCTGTTTGTCAAGCGGATTTATGGTAAATTATTTACGGATGTTCAAACTTGGCCGAAACTTATTTTCTGCACACGATTAACAAAAACCACCATCTTTAGCCTTTAATATCTTTATGATCGAGACCTTTTGGACGAAAACTCCTGAACTGAAACTTCTAGATATCGATACAAACTTTCCAAAACCGTCGAGTTCGTTCTCTAACGATCGACGTACACCATTTTACGACTACTTTTCGGAGCCATTTTGTTAATTTCATGATTTTTCCGACGACATTGTTTTGCGACTAAAAGTGGTAATTTCACCAAAAATCATTATAAAACCATTATAGGATGACATTTTGACGTAAAACATGTAAAGTCATTTTGAAGGGTCAAGACGTCAAAAGAGTATTTTTAAATGACGAGTAATATTTTCAAAACCCGTAAATGGTATAAATAACATAATGAAGTGCATGCATAACATTACATTGCAACACATGACATATCATATCATTCGTAATAGGTCAAGATTAACGATCACATTACATCTCGGTGTACTCACTTTTGTCTTCGCATCATTCCACCAGTGAGTTTTCATAGCCCCTCGCTTATATCGTTTTGAATTACTTTTGGGGAGATACATGCTCAAACTGTTTTCATTTACTTTCACAAGTACATTAACTTTTATGGATTACCGTGAGTTCCATAGCCCCTACTTTTACTTGTTTTCATAAATGTTTTGGGGAGATACATGCTCATCATCTTTTATGACATTCATATCTATTTGCAAACTACATGCTTAATCGAACTTAATGTTTAGTCATATCACGTATCATAAATCATTCAATGAATGTCTTGGGATTATCATTGATTTGAATGTCTTGGGATTATCATTGATGAATGTCTTGGGATTATCATTGAATGTTTGAATGTCTTGGGATTATCATTGGTGAATGTCTTGGGATTATCATTGATTTGAATGTCTTGGGATTATCATTGTCTTTGAATGTCTTGGGATTATCATTGTCTTTGAATGTCTTGGGATTATCATTGACTATACATATCTTGGCAATGGGTTGTGAACACACAAAGTTGCAAGTTTTGTATGGGCGGGACTTGAACCGAGTGGATTCACAATGCCTTTCTTTGCATAAACGATTTCTAAAGGCTTTACATTTCAAAACAATCTCTATGAACTCACTCAACCTTTGTGTTGACACTTTTAGCATGTTTTATCTCAAGTATCTAAGGCATTCACTTCATGGCATGCATTTGGACACATCATGGAGTCGTGGTGACGACGCGTCTCACTTGGGTTTTACGTGCTTTAAAACATCGTTTGAATTGTAACAAACTTATTTCCGCAAGTTGATTTACATTTGGGACCTACTTTGTAAACTCGATTATTTTATTAAACCAAACGATGTATTTTCCAATCGACACTTTAGGTCGCTCAATATAAGCGTGATTGTGATGTTATGACGGTCAATCCCGAGAATTCCATTCACCGCAAAAGCAGTAATTTGGGGTGTGACAGATTGGCATCGAGCTTGATTATAGAGAACTAGGTTGCATCATTGACCCTAGACTATAACTACATCATCATAGCATCTCATCATTTCATCATAAGTGAATGTTCACTTTACATGCGGTTTATACGCACATTTTCGAGTTATTCACTTTCATTTCACATCGATTGTCACATGGATGCCCTTAAATGCCCATTCCATTATTCTTTCTTCATACTCTAACGTGGAGAATTCCTTGTCATTCCCTATCGCAATTTTTTTTATATCAGCTGATTCATCACCGATAACGACGAATGCCGAGATAAACCTTTATATAGGGCGAAGTCGCTCTCACTCCTTTGTTTCACCACTAACATGTCGAGTTACACTTTATTCACACATTAAGTCTCTAAACCATCATACATTGAAGCACTTACAACACCTCATAACCTATCTTTTCGGAAACCGTCGATCATTTTGAAAAATAACCTCAAACTCATCGTTTCTTGTCACATTTCTTTGAAGCGCTTATTATTAACATCGGATTTTGCTACGTCTCACATTTCCTCTTGTTTTGAAGAAGATATGGCACCGAAGAAAGCTACAGTTGAAATGACCCAAGCGGCTATTCAGAAGTTAGTGAATGATAGCATTGCTAATGCTCTAAGAGTTGAAAGGAAGCGGTGGGCTGCCGCCGAGGTCGCATGATCTTCAGAGCCGCTAGGCTAAGCTGCACATCGGAAATGCCGGAGGATCCGGAGTTAAGAAATGTTCGTACAAGGATTTCAAAGTTGTGAGCCCACGAAATTTAGAGGTACCGAGGAGCTACAAAGAATGGTTCGATGGTTTGAAAAATTGGAATCAAGTGTTTTGCTATGTAACCGTCCGGATGATAGTAAAGTTAAATTTGCTACGAGCACATTACTCGATGGAGCATTATCGTGGTGGAATTCTTATGCTCAACCGATTGGGATGGAGAATGCTTTCAAGCTTACTTGGGAGCAATTTAAGGGTTTGGTGACTAAGAAGTTTTGTCCACGCACGAAATCAAAAAGTTGGAGACGGAGTTCTATGAATTAGTAACCATTGGGTACGATATTGACACTTACATTCGGAGATTCCAAGAATTGGGCGTGTTATGCCCGTCCATGGTTTCGATAATGAAAAGTTGCTAGAGGCTTTCATCTGGGACTTCGAAATTATTCAAGGCGATGTGACTTCTTCCGACCCAAACGATTGAGGAAGCTATTCGATTGACTCAAAAGCTCATGGCCCGAGTAGTGAAGAGGCAAGTACCCCAACACCAACCAAAACAACAACAACCCCAACAACCGCACCAACTACTACAATAACCAAAACAACAACTACAACGACGATAACCAAATCAACAACAACAAAGAAAATGGGAAAATGACCGAGGAGGTTACAATAACAACAACCAAAACCGTAACACTAACCATCATCAACAATGAAAAGAGGGCAAGAAACCGCAATGGTATATGTTGTCGCACCAATAAGGCGAGAGGTTATGCTGGAACCTACCCACTATGTAATCGATGTAAGTATCATCACACGGGACTTTGTCTGTTAAGTGCTACAAGTGTCAAAACTAGGACACCATGCCGAGGATTGTAGAGGCAAGACCATAGTTACGTGCTTCGGATGTGGGAGCAAGGACACTATCAAGTCAATGTCCTCAAAACCAAGGTCAACAAGTCGAAGGTGCTCATGGGAATGTATATATGTTAGAAGGAGGAGGAGGAGCTCGTCAAGGTATCAACGACGGAAGACCGAAGAAGTTCGGAAACTAACGGTCTTATTTCTCCTTATGTACTATGTCGTACTAAGTTTATGTTTTCCATCGCATCCGAATCTTTATAACCTAAGATGTATTTCATTTAATAAACCACTCGTTGTAAAATATTCTCATCTATCGTACTTTATTTTCTTTCCGATTTGTTATCATTTACGAGGATTTTAATTCTTTTACTTTATCGATCATTTAACGACACTTCTCCATGTCTTTTCTCCTCGATGTTCATCACAATTTTAACAACATTGACCCAACACCAAACAAACATATGAGTCGATTAGTCCAAGCATTGCGTAGTTACTCCTAAATTATACATAGCCCGATCACCTATGTCTAATTCAGAAGAATCATGCAATGAAGGGAGTAGTAGGCTTATATGTAAGCAATCCGTAATCGAGCCAAATTTTCAAAAGAATTTTCTTCAAACCACTTGTTTCAGTTTGATCCGCGTGTGATTCTTGTTTGATGAGTTGCAAAGATCGAGCTAGAAACAAGTTGTTACCTAAACCGATTTAGCCTAATCTCATGACAGTTCTTGTTTGATGAGTTGTGAGATTAAGTAAAATCGGTTACCAAAAAGTCTTTGAGGGTTTTGCTCGGGAATGGGAAAGTTTGCCACATCAAACCCTAAACCCGATAGACTAACACGAACCGAATTCGTGGATGAATTCCTTTTTGATGGGCGAATGTGACAACCCGTACTTTCGGTCATTTCGACACCGTTCATGTCTCATTATTTCAACATTTTAGTAAACTTGGTTTACTTGTTTCAAATTCGTAACCTTGAGGTTTAGCGGCGAATTCATGATCATCACATCACGTACATTTCATAGGGACTATGATTAGTCTACATTTCATTGACATCATGTGCATCTCATTAGTACATTCACGACATTTCATTTCATATTCAACGCGTAATTTTTATGTTTAAAAATCTTTATCGCGTGAGTTTTTATTTTGAATATTTAACCCGTTACTTTCAAAATGATCCCGAGGTATTTTTAAACTTACATTTGGTTTATAAAAACTATATTTTAGTTTTCCTGTTGTTTCAAATTTATTTGGTACCTTAATCGTTAAAAATTAAATTGTTACGTCGTTTTCTTAAAAATTAAACGATAATTATTTTATCACTCAATTTTCACAAGGAAAGTATTTTTACAATTTTTATTATTTCATTACATCTTACTTTGATCTATTAAACATTTCTTTTACTCAAAAATCTACCATTTACATTACTTACATTTTCTACCTATACTTGTACATTTTATCAAATTTCTACTCAATAATACACAAGTTACAAGTTAATAAAAAAATATATATATCATGGGATACAACTTCCCTAAATCCGCCTAGGGAGGGTCTTCATTAAATTGGGCATGGTTCATTTAATTCTTGTCTCTACAATAATACATAAAGTCTTACTTTACTTCATTATCTCATTCATCTCATTCTCACTAGTGTTAGAAGTTTTCTTTTCTTTCTTTTGGGTTCTTAAAACCGCCACACCTTCAAAGAGCAAAGGGATCAAAATTTTGCAAGATCAAGTGTATTTACAACCTAGATCATATCCTTTTTATGGTTTTGAAATAAAACCAAGGATATTTAAGTTAATCCTTGTTACCTACACCTCTTCATTTTTACTAGTAAGCATATTCTTATCATTTTCAAGTTTCCTCATCATTTCATATGTTCCTTTTCATTTTGGAGCTTATATGCATGTTATGTGATTTATACCATTTATTTCAAGATTTTAGAAGTTATATATACAATATGGTCACCCTATAATTACTCCCATGGTATTCTTTGGTCTTGATGGTGATTAGGAACCCATGACACCCTAAGAAGGTGTATGGTAGGATTAGATTAGTTTTGGAGTTGATTTGAAGGGATTAGAATAGGTTTTGTCCGAGAAAACTATTTTCGTAAACTATATTGTGTGTTCTGTCCTTAAATCGAAATTCTGGAAAAACCTACTGTTGGTACGACATTTTGGCCTTCATATTTAGAAAATATACTTTAAAACGAATCCGTGGCCTTTTGAACGGATAAAACGGAGTTATAAGCCGTGGTGAATTTTTAAAGTTTGACGACTAAACGTAACATTTTCGAAAATTCAGCATGCAGATTTTACATTGTTCGGTCAAAAACGAGCCTTAAGCTTCACAAATTATTTCGACTTATCAAAATATATTAGTTTACTTGATACGAAGCTAAGGACATATTTTACGAGAAAACGGATTTAAAACGACAAATATATGCACGTTTTATAAAGTTGCCGTAACTATTATTTTACGAAAAATTATATTATTTCTACGATTCAAGTATTTCATTAGTTGTAAGGGCTATGTTTATGGCGCTTTTAGCCATGATGCAAAACTTTTGGAACAAATTGTCTTCTAGTAAAATCAAGTTCACCGCCATATTTTCAAAACAAAAAGTTGTTTGTCAAGCGGATTTATGGTAAATTATTTACGGATGTTCAAACTTGGCCGAAACTTATTTTCTGCACACGATTAACAAAAACCACCATCTTTAGCCTTTAATATCTTTATGATCGAGACCTTTTGGACGAAAACTCCTGAACTGAAACTTCTAGATATCGATACAAACTTTCCAAAACCGTCGAGTTCGTTCTCTAACGATCGACGTACACCATTTTACGACTACTTTTCCGAGCCGTTTTGTTAATTTCATGATTTTTCCGACGACATTGTTTTGCGACTAAAAGTGGTAATTTCACCAAAATCATTATAAAACCATTATAGGATGACATTTTGACGTAAAACATGTAAAGTCATTTTGAAGGGTCAAGGCGTCAAAGAGTATTTTTAAACGACGAGTAATATTTTCAAAACCCGTAAATGGTATAAATAACATACTGAAGTGCATGCATAACATTACATTGCAACACATGACATATCATATCATTCGTAATAGGTCAAGATTAACGTATCACATTACATCTCGGTGTACTCACTTTTGTCTTCGCATCATTCCACCAAGTGAGTTTTCATAGCCCCGCTTTTATCGTTTTGAATTACTTTTGGGAGATACATGCTCAAACTGCTTTCATTTACTTTCACAAGTACATTAACTTTTATGGATTACCGTGAGTTCCATAGCCCTACTTTTACTTGTTTTCATAAATGTTTTGGGGAGATACATGCTCATCATCTTTTATGACATTCATATCTATTTGCAAACTACATGCTTAATCGAACTTAATGTTTAGTCATATCTCGTATCATAAATCATTGGGTGAATGTCTTGGGATTATCATTGGGTTTGAATGTCTTGGGATTATCATTGGTGAATGTCTTGGGATTATCATTGGATGAATGTCTTGGGATTATCATTGATTTGAATGTCTTGGGATTATCATTGACCGAATGTCTTGGGATTATCATTGTCTTTGAATGTCTTGGGATTATCATTGTCTTTGAATGTCTTGGGATTATCATTGACTATACATATCTTGGCAATGGGTTGTGAACACACAGTTGCAAGTTTTGTATGGGCGGGACTTGGGAACCGAGTGGATTCACAATGCCTTTCTTGCATAAACGATTTCTAAAGGCTTTACATTTCAAAACAATCTCTATGAACTCACTCAACCTTTGTGTTGACACTTTTAGCATGTTTTATCTCGGTATCTAAGGCATTCACTTCATGGCATGCATTTGGACACATCATGGAGTCGTGGTGACGGCGTCTCACTGGGTTTTACGTACTTTAAAACATCGTTTGAATTGTAACAAACTTATTTCCGCACAAGTTGATTTACATTTGGGACCTACTTTGTAAACTCGATTATTTTATTAAACCAAACGATGTATTTTCCAATCGACACTTTAGGTCGTTCAATATAACTCGTGATTGTGATGTTATGACGGTCAATCCCGTGAATTCCATTCCACGCAAAGCAGTAATTTGGGGTGTGAAATACATTGGATACCAAATTAATACACTAAATAATAAATAACTTTACTAAAATAGTAACAAATTAAAATATAATCCACCCTTATCCCTGCCAAACCCACGCCCCACCCCTGCTCTTCACCTCCATATTCGCTCCTCTCTCTCTCTCTCTACCTCCACCATACACGCTCCACCCACCCCCAAAAATAGTAAACCTTCCAAACAACCTTCCCACCTCAAAGGATCAACCTTAACCATACTTGAATCCAATCTTGGCTTTTTCCATGGAAGCAAATCGACAAGGAATCAAGGTCCCCATCTATTTCTTGTCTCTATGGTTCGTGGTTGAAGACAAGTGTTGGATCGATATACTCTGACCAAACTAACTATATAGCTTGTAAGGGTTTAGCAACCTTGGATAAATCCTAAATTACTAACAATGAAACACTGATATAACTCTATTAAGTATGCAGAAATTACTTCAATAAAGCTAAGAAGAATAACTTTAAACTTCAACGATTATATTAAAACCAAACTTTGAACCTGCTTGTTATACAGATTCACTAACAAACCTAATCACTAAATAACTCTAATATCGTACTTGCATGTAAGTTCTAAGTCGCGTATCTCTAATGCCAATCTAGGGGTCCTTTTATAGGCATAAGGAGTACCTAGTCGGTTTACAATTACAATCCTTGAGCGACAAGTAATACTAATTCTAATCTAAGAATATTCTAGAATTACATAATAATCCTTAAACGATTTTGCATAGAGTCCTTTAGCCTTGCGATACTTTGACAAAGCAATACTTTGACTTTCATTAAGCGACTTTGACTTTCTTGATGCTTTAACTTTATATCCCAACAATCCTCCCCTAACTTGAATTCTACTTGCTTGATTTCAAGTTCCTTTGTATCTTTAATCGTAATATCTTTGTCTTCAAGGAAAGATTGTGTCTTTATCTTGATTTGTCTTACTCATGAGATTTGTATTGTCATCATCAAAGTAATCTTTATAAGAATTCCTTTTCAAGAACCATTATCAAGAACCTTCATCTTTTCAACTACTCAAGAACATATGGCAAAATGTACAACATATCATAAAGTTTGAGACTATTCTCATCACTTCGGTGTGTAAACTCCGTGAGAGGTGAATCATTGAAAAATTAATGGATTTTGATGTCTCTTTTCCAAAGCCATTAACTCTGGAGTAGCCAATGTTTAGGTGTGTAAAACCATGGTACATTGATAACCATATGATTTTTAGCAAATCATCATCTATCAACGGATTTGTTAAGTCTTTACCAATAGCCGTTTGCTTTTGGACTAGTTAGTTCTTACAACCATGGTGAACTTTTTTTTTTTTTTTGGGTAAAAGGGAATGATTACCCCGGTAAAATATATTAACCCAAAACAATGAAGTACAATGGAATGTGGCTGAAGTACCACATTAACCTCAAGCACAAGCTTGAACAACCACTACTAATCCGAGTGACATGCCACACGGATAACAATCCCTATTACAATGACTAAAACACCAATAGGGAAAAACCATCTAAAACTACATAAAGAGAAACCACGTTTGATCACCTCGAACCCCGACTTGAATTTAACTTCCATATCTTGCTAATATTGTCATAGGCCTTCAAGACTTCCAATTACACGATGCAAGCTTAAGCCTTACCGTGTTAGTAATACAATCAACCACTTGTTCTTTAGATCGCTTCATCTTGCCAAACAAACGATTGTTTCTTTCTTGCCATATAAAATAAGCCGTAGCAGCCAACACTAACTTAGAACTTAAACTTTTGGTGTTTCTCCTCTGGCAAGCGGATAATACCAAGAATAATATTATCAATAGATGAACTCGGAATTGGCGGTTTAGCATAATTAGTAACTTGAGTCCAAACCTCTTTAGAAAAGGGCATTGAAAAGAGATGCTCATGGAATCCATACACCCATTACATAATGTACATGAAACCGTAGAAGCATCCACATTATCCCAAATCGCAACTTATCTTGGGTTTTAGCCTCCTTTTGATAATAAGCCACAAAGTTAAAGCATGTCTTGGAATATTACAGGGAACCATACACAATACATCCAAGGCACCTTATCCCCCCTAGGCCTAATTGTATTAAACACATTACTAACAGAAAATGGTTTAATAACACCACTAGAATCCTTCCAAATAGCGTGGTCACGAAATCCTTGGCTAAGAATAGGAACATTAATCGAATTCAATATAGGAATTTGCACATACCATTCATTCGCCAAGCAAAGTTTCCATCGACAATAATTTCATTAAGTTTCGATGCTTGATCAAACCCAAGATTATAAATACTTGACTAGATATAACTTTCGCTAGAGGACCTTGATCACACCAACGATCATGCCAAGCCGATATTGAAGAGCCATCACCAATCTTGTAATTGATAAACTCACGAATAAGCGGACGAAGACGCAAAATTTTCCTCCAACCACACGTCATATTACCACGAATAGGCACATCCCAAAAATTTTGACCCATTAATTTATATTCATGAATCCACTTAACCCAAAGAGACTCCTTATTATTAATCAATTTCCAAATATGCGATATCATTAAAGCATTATTGAAAACGGATAATCTACGAATACCAAGACCTCCCTCATTCCTTGGAAGGCAAATAACCTCCCAAGCAACTTTCGCTTGGCCTCTTTTATACTTCCCTTGGCTCCATAGAAAACCTCTCATGATTTGCTCAATTTCGTTCAAAACTTGAGAAGGAAGAACAAAAACCGAAGCCCAAAAAACATGTAAAGACCCGATAACCGATTGAATAAGTTGAAGCCTACTGTCAAGAAAGGAACTTATTCTTCCAATTATCCACCCGAGCTTGAACCTTCTCAATTAACTCCTTGCAATCACGATGAATCAATCGAGAAGACACAAGAGGCACTCCCAAGTACTTAACCGGCAACCTATCTTCAACAAAGGGAAGAATTTGCAAGATTGAAAGCTTTACATGGTTAAGCACATTACAAAAATAATCCGTACTCTTGGGAATGCTAGGCACCAATCCGTAAACTTTCTTAAACTCCTCCAAAGCTTCCATGATCACTCTCGTTGAATTCACATCCCCATGAGCAAAAGAAAAAGGTCATCAAGAAAGCATAGGTTGACCGGCTCAATTTAGAACAATGATGATGATATGTAAACGAATCAAGCATCTCGAACCTTACGCTTAATAATAAGCGATAAAATCTCCATAACCAATGTAAATAAATACGGGGAAATAGGATCACCTTGACGAAGACCCCTCTTACCTTTGAAATACCCATGAAGCGAGCCATTAATACTTATAGAAAAGGATGTAGAAGTAACACATTCCATAATACATCCAACCATCCGAGTGTGCAATCCAAACCCAATCAGAATACCTTTAAGGAAATTCCAATCCACTGTATCGTAGGCCTTTTGAATGTCAACTTTAAAAGCACATCTAGCAACTCCACGATCCAAATGGTAATTGTGCATGAGCTCTTGGGTAAGTAAAATGTTATCACTATACTTGACCAGAACAAAAGCATTGGTTTGGACTTACCAAAACTTTAAACTTTCTTTTATACGATTAGCAATAATCTTGCTAATGCATTTAAAAATAACATTGCAACAAGATATAGGCGAAAATCATTAATCCTAGCAGTGAAGAAACCTTAGGAATTAAAGCAATGATTGTGTGATTAACCTCCTTGAGCGACCGACCATTAACAAAAATTCACGAATCGCAAGCTTAAAATCAGAAGCAATAATATCCCAAGATTCCTTAAAAAATGCAGCCGTATAACCATCAGGCCCCGGGGATTTATCATTCCCCATAGAGAACAAAGCATCCTTGATTTCAAGATCACTAACCTCTCGAATCATTTCCATAGCCTCCTGTTCCCCAAGCCGATTCTGAAACAGCTCCGTAGTATTTAAATGTTCCGTTATACCTGCTTGACCAAGAAATATTTCATAGTGTGATACAAACACATTAGGAACATGCTCATTTTCAAACGTCACACCATCTAAATCAAGAATCACATCAATTCGACTTGAGAGACACGACTTTTTGAGACTTATGGAAGTAAGCAGATTCGAGTCACCATCACGAAGCCAATTTACTTTAGACCTTTGTTGTAAAACCGTTCCTCTAAAAGAATAGCATCACAATACGCTTGCACATACACGGCTTCCTCTTCTCAAGAACAATATTAAAGGGTCTTTATCCAATGCCGTGAACAAGATCAAGCTCAAATGAAGCTTCTTAACATTATTGTGCAAATTACCATTCTCATACATCAATTTTCGAAAAAACTTCTTCATATGTTTAAGTTTAGAAACAACTTTGAACATATAAAAACCACTAACCTCTTTGGTCCAACCCTCCATCACCACTTCTTTAAACCTTGCATTCTGAACAAGGGTATTTGCAAATTTAAACGGTCTTGGTTTGTTAGGAATCATGGATGGAAGACATAAAACAGTTGGAGCATGGTCAGATATGCGATATGGCTGAAAAATAGCATGACCTCCTGGAAATACATCAAAAAATTCTAGATTAGCCATAACACGATCAATTTTCTTTAAAATACCATCAACTCCTTTTGGTTTTGATTCCATGTGTGTTTCACCCGATTACGCACATCCATGACTTCAATATCATCAATACATTCCTTGAATTCACGCATCCCGATATCAATAGTCGAAGAACCCAAAGCTTTATCATCAAGCATCAATGCGACATTAAAATCCCCCAAGATACACCAAGGCCTACCACGAATGTAAACCTTATGCATACTCAAATTATTCCATAAAGCACGACGATGAATATAATAATTATGAGCATACACAAAGGAACAAAACACCTCTTTCTTGTCCGCTTTAATCCAGAAGCGTATGAATAACACGGTCATCTTGAGTTATCACCAAACATCAACATCATTACGGTTCCACTAAAAGAATCCTCGTACCTTTAGCACACATATTAGCATTACTTGTCCAGTCCCAATGGCGAAAAATAAACGAGCAGAGCTTCATAAGATTATCACCACTAGCATGAGACTCAAGAATAGCACAAATAGATAATTTGTTCTCAAAAATTACATTTATCTTGTGGGCTAGCCAACTCTTCACTATTACAGATATGGTGAGTTGAAAACCATACAATTTTATTAAATTGTCAACTAAAAATGGATTTGATAATCACATCAGAGCCGTACCCTCATGATGAGTCAAACTCTTTCTTGTTTATTAAACATGGTGAGTTGATTACCATCGGATGTTACTCTCAAAACAATTTGTTGTGTTATCTTGTGCTTCAAAAGTATTTTGCACTTTACAAAATTGCTTATTTTTATTAAAAGACTTTAAGCGGTTTTGTCTTTAAGCGATGCTTTGATAAAGTATCTTGTTTGTTCAAGATATTTTGAATAAAGTCTTGATTTTCAAAAGATTTATATAATAAAAAAAACCATACCAAGATTTATGCATCATCATCTCGCTAAAGTTGTCCATTTGATAAACAACTCAATCACCATAAGAGTTGTTTCATTGTCCTGTTCAACTTCCATACGATGATCTAGCATCCTGATCATAAAATCTCTTGTAAGTGGATATCTTCTTTCTGCTAACATATGGATCATGGTCCCATCTTCTAATTCTAATACATGCACTCCTGATTCTTCAAAGAATCTCCAGTTTGTGATTTCCCAATCTTCTTGATTATTCCAGAGCGCATCAGTACTTGTTTATTCTGTCTCCCAGATAGTTGTAAGATCACCCAGCAAGACTAAACCGACTCCAGTTGGTGGAATATGCTCAAAATAATCTTGCACTAGTTGATACAGATGAAACAGATCTTCTCTATCTATCATATGCAGTATGTCCCACAATAAATTGAATGTTCTAAAACTTTCATCTTCTCTGTGAAACATAAGATAATCTCCTTCTTTTGATTCTACAACTTCAAATGTAGAAATCTTAGACTTCTTCTCAGCAACTTCTTTTGACATAGGATGCTCAAAATTAACAACCCTTAGATAATTCCTCAGCTCATCAACTGTATCTGTTCTCAATTGTATCTTCTTTTATAGCTGTTCATCATCAGTTGTTCTCTTTCTCTTTAAACTTCTTTTTCTTGCATCCTCATTTTGCTTTTCATCATCAAAAGGAATAATGCCTTCCAGTTCCTTTTGATAAGCTTCTCTAACAGCATCATATAAGTCTTTCATCTCTAAATATTTCAACTTCTATAATCCAAGATATCCTCTACCCTTGGATAAGCCATCATAGCATTCCTTTCTTTAGCAATACTTTGTGGTCTTTTGGTATATGACTTGCTTCTACGGTTTTCAATTTCAAAGATCTAATTCGACTTGTAACTTTCTAGCGACTTCTTCATTTTAGCTACCTCAATAGCTCTTAATTACGCTTAAAGTAAGCTTCTTCTTTTCTTTGAGTCTACGAATACCTTTTCCTTTATCCTTTGGATCTAACTCTTGAGTAGGTTGAGAAGATTGCAAGACTTGAGATTGTTCACTCCGTGAATTCTAATACCTCTTGGTCTTGACATGTTGAGCAATATCTGAGTAATGGTCTCATCATCACTAGAAGTATGTTCTATTTTAGATGTACCAGCTTCTTCTTCATGTAAGACTGTTGAAGGACCATCTTCTTCTTCAAAATTTAAGGTTCTTGGTGTTATAAGCTCTTGCCTAAAAGTTCCTTAAAGAGCAGTACCTTGATTACCAGCACTTTGAACATCAGCACCTTGATCACCAGCACTTTGAACATCAGTACTTTGTACACCAGTACCTTGAGGCTCAGTTTGCTCAATTTTCTCAGCTTCTTTATGTGAATCATCATAAGTGTCAGCATCTTCATAAGGTTCAGCATCTTCATTCAAAGTTTCTTGCTCCAAATTCCTCCCCAATGTGAATGAAGATTGCTTTGTAGGCTTCTTTCCTTTAGAAACCTTCTTAGGTATGCGACCTCTCCTTTTGTGTGACTTCACCACAACCTTTGATGTTGAACTAGAGGCCAGACAAATTTGTTCAATCTTTTGAACTTGTTGTTCAGCTTCAAAAGTTGTGCAGTACTTTCAACGCAGTACTTTCAGAGCAGTACTTTCAGATAAACTGTAAGCAGTACTATCCATCCTCTTCTTCTCAATAGCAAAAATCTCAAAAAGCATTGTATAGCCTCCCCTTAAACAATGCATAGGACTAACTAACTAACTAATATTAAGTCCTCCCCTTAAATGTAGCTTAATAATTAATCATACCAATACTCACCACTAAATGATTGAATCTTGAAACATCAAATCCCTTTGTGAGTAGATCAGCGACATTGTCATTTGTGTGGACTTTAACAACATTAATGAGCCTATGCTCATAACAATCTCGAATAAAGTGATGCCTAATCTGAATGTGCTTGGTCTTGGAATGATAGACAGGATTTTTAACAATGCAAATGGTACTCTCATTATCAATGTAGATAGGAGTATTCTTAAAATTGAATCCATAATCGAAGAGTTGATTCTACATCCATAGTACTTGTCCACAACAACTTGCAGCAGCAACATATTCTGCTTCAGTGGATGATGTTGCTGTAATGGTTTGTTTCTTAGATTGCCATGAGACTAATCTTCTTCCAAGATATTGGCATCCTCCAGTGGTTGATCTTCTAGCAAAGCATTATGTGGCTTAGAGAAACTTTTAACTTTTGTTCTTGTGAGCACTCCTGAAATAGAAGGTCCAATGATTTGACCAGCAGGATGATCTTTATGAACTCTTAATGTAGGAGTTTGTGGAACTTCAAGATCATCACTCAAATTTGTGAAATCAGCTTCTACATTGGAATTTGAGAAAATACCTTCATCTTCTAATTCATCATCAGTATCTTCTAACCCATGCATGTTTGGATCATTAAAATCATCGAAATCATCAATTGGTTCAAGAAGCTTTGATCCAAAGTCTTGTGATACAAAGTAATGTGAGAGTAATCTGTAGACTTACCATTTTCTTTTTTTGGGTAAAGAATTAATTCACCCGGTAAATTTATTACGCCAAAAACATTGAAGTACAAAGGATGAGGGTGTATCCATCATCTCAGTCCCATAGGACACTTACATGCAAAAAAGCAACTAACCAAACCAACTATATAAGAATGATAGGCCATTCTTATAACAAACACAATAAGATAAAAACTACCTATGACGGCCCTTAGGCGACTCTCAAAGCCATGTGCGGAAAATCATAATCATAACCATCATAGGACTTCAAATCATCCAAAACCCGACTCCGGCATGACCTCGTGCATATACACTTCATCTTCATCCGACGAACCACTAATGACAAGGATGAACTTTCCTTACGAGAAGACACCTTGTGGATCTTAGAGAATTGATCCCACAAACTTCCATTGCCACTTTTTGCAGGTACATCACTAGTAGAGACATCACAAACGGTATTCGTCTTGTCACTATCATGTGGTACCCCAACCACCACCTTGCTCGGACCAGCATCACCCTTTAACACTCCCGAAGTAGCACCAACAGAATCATCCTTTGATAAGCTCTTCTTTAATCATCTTCATAAGATTTTGCTATTGTTTCTTGAAAAAGCATCCTAGTAAGTTCATCTTGGAGAGCGTGATCTTCATCAGACAAAGTGGATTTTGGTTCAACAGTACTTTTCTCCTTTTCAATAGTTATGGGTTCTTTATCAGGAACATCGTCAGGTCTAAGATTAACTCCATGAACAATGTACTGTAAATCTTCTTCTTTGTGAACAACTTGATTTTCTCCTTTGACAGGAACATAGTTCATAGAAGGAGTCAAAACATCAAGATCAAACATCCAATCAGGACCTTTACCTTTTTATTGTCTTGATTTTCAAGGAATTCAACATGAAGACAATCTTGAACCTTTTTGGTAACCTTGTTGTACACTATAAATCCTTTGCTATTTGTACAAGAACCCAATAAGTATCCTTCATCCGACTTGCCATCAAATTTTCCCGAGTATCAATAGTATTGAGAATAGTCGAGGACGTACCAAAAGGTTTCATAAAACGAATCTTCGGGTTTATTTCCATAAGCAACTCATAAGGTGTCTTCATCCGAGGTTTAGTGATCGATACTCTATTTAACACATAACAAGCGGTGCTTGACTTCAACCCAAAATTGAATAGGTAATAAAGAATCTGCAAGCATTGTTCGCCGCTTCTATTAATGTTCTGTTCTTCCTCTCGCAACACCATTTTGCCGTGGAGTTCTAGCAATGCTAAACTCCTCTTAATCCCTTTCTTGGCACAAAATTCATCCATAAACTTGTTTTGAATTCATCCCATTATCACATCTAATATATCTTACTTTGAGCCTCAATTGATTTTCAAGGGCTATTATAAGATCATGAATAGCATCAAAGGTTTCATCTTTAAATCCCAAGAAAAGACCCAACTAAATCTATACATTACTACTAAGCAAGATTTCTTCTTGTTTAAGCTTGCAATGTAAACAGTCCAAACAGATCCATGTGCAACAACTCTAAAGGTTCTCTAATAGTTCTTTCCTCAATCTTCTTGCATGAAGCTTTGTGTTGTTTACCCTTCTTGCACGCCAAACATGAATGATCATTCTTGTATGTTTTGGAAGGTAAACCTCTAACTAAATTGCCTTTAACCAAATTTTGTTGATTTTCTTAAAATTCACATGTCCTAATCTTCTATGCCATAGATGTGCTTCCTCAAGTGTTGCCTTTGCTACTAAACATGTTGCCCTTTCAAGAGAGTTAATATTCTTCCAATCTAGGCGTACACATCATTGGTTCTTGGTACTCTCGGTGTTACCAAGTGATCATCAACAAGCTTGAACTCGTGGGAAAGAATAAGACATTATGTGTCGTTGAATAACCTGTGGTGCTTCTTGTCACGATCCGAGATCTTGACAAAGGTTGAACTTGAGCTCCTTGACATAACGAACATTCTCAAAATCAATGCTTCCCGCCTTGATGGTTCCTTTCCCGATAATTCTACCTCCATTAGGATCATTCCCAAAAGCAACTCTTCCTCCAAAATATGATTTAAAATCTGACATAATCTCCTTGTCTCCTGTCATGCTTCCAGAGCAACCACTATCAACAATCAAATGATCTTTAAGCTCCTCAAGAAAGAGTTAGTTTCTTTTAGGAACCCAAGCCATTACTGACTTGTATTCCCCTTGTGGAGTGACATACTTAAATTCTTTAAGTATGTAATATCCACTGTTTTTGAAAACATGATCAATTATTTTCGTTTGTTCCAAAACTTGTGTTGGTTTTTTAGCAATACTCTCTTTTTCAACAAAATTCTCTTTTTCTTTTTCAACAAAACTTGCTGAAAGTACTGTTTGTCCCCTATCAGTACTTTCTTTCTCAACCCAGTAGGTTTTAACATTTTGTGTTGATTTCTTTGATCCAGGTACTCTATTTGAGGTGTAATACCTTCTAGGTTGATAGTGATTGAATCTCCTAGAGCTTCCATTCAAAAAAGTACTAGCAGTACCTTGATTGGGTGAAAACCTAGCAGTACTTTGAGAAGGTACTGCTTGAGAAACTTTTGACTTTCCAGGACCTTGAAAAGTGCTTGAGGGTACTGGTGGTTTTTTTGAAAAAGATCTTTTCTGGTGAGGGTACCTATAGTCTTTTGAGAAATTACTATGGTTAACCCTATGCGAATGATTCCAAACTGGTTTATTCTCCCTTGGCTTATGGTTGGTAGATGTAGTCTTCGGGAATTTGCTTAAATATTCTGAGTGAAAGTCACAGTCCTTAATCAAATGATCAGGACTATAACAAACAAAACATAATTTTTGACCCGTAATCCCAAAATTTCTTCCTTTAGTTCTATGACCAACACTATCCTGACTTTTTGGTGAATGATGAAAACTATCCTGATTTTTTGGTGAATGACCAAAACTATCACAAAAAGATTTAGCAGTATTTTGAAAAGTTTTTCTTGAAGGTACTGCTGAATGTCTATGAAGACTTTGAGATGAAGGTACTGCTGAACTTTTAACATTATCATCCTTAGGTTTCTCAACTGTTTCTTTTGGGGATTTAGAACTAGATGGACCTGAATTAGATTTACCAGTAAGTTTTTTCCTAAACTCTAAATTGTCTACTCCAAAACAATCATCTGTCATAAGTGGGTGAAAACTACCAGTTGGTGGAGGAACTGCATTATAACCTCTTATGCTTAATGTTTGGTCGCAAACCACTGATTTGAAGAAGGCTGAAATTAAGAATGTGCCGATTTGGGTTAAGTTTCATCATGTTCCAATTGTTGCCTATTCTGAAGTTGGGTTGAGTCTTATTTCTACCCAGGTGGGGAAACCAATCACTTTGGATGCGTACACTAGCAATATGTGTGTGAGTTCTTGGGGACGTAATACGTATGCTAGGGTTCTTATTGAGGTCTCGGCTGAAGTGGATCTTAAAGATGAATTGGTGATTGCTATACCTATTGGTAAGGATTTAGGTCACAAGTTGGCTACGGTTTCTATTGAATATGAATGGAAACCTCCGTTGTTCTACTTGTTTGATTTTTATCACAATAATGACCAATGCCCTAAACTTCCTAAAGAAGCTCCTGCTGCTCCTATTGTGAATGATGGGTTTAAAGTGGTCAAGAATAAGCGTAATAAGAATAAAACAAACAACAAAAACAAGTAGAAGGTGTGAAGTTGAACAAGCCGACTCTTAACCTTCAATATCGAAGGGTGGATAAGGATGATAAGAAGGATGGTCCGAATTCAAGTGACAAGAATACAAAAGATAAGAATCCGGTTATTGTTTCGAACTCTTACAGTGCATTGGATAATGATGATGATTTGTGGGAGGATAAAGTTAATGAGTCTATGATTAATGAAAGTGATAGTGAGGAAGTGGATGAAGAATTGGACATGGTTGATCGTACAAGCCAAGCTGCTAGTACTTCGAAGGGGGCAAGCACTCCCAGTACAAATGTTATCAATGTGTAACATCGCTTCTTGGAATATTCGGGGTCTAAACTTCTCCCCGAAACAAAAAGAAGTTCGGAATGTAATTTTTGAGAACAAATTATCTATTTGTGCTATTCTTGAGTCTCATGCTAGTGGTGATAATCTTATGAAGCTCTGCTCGTTTATTTTTCGCCATTCGGACTGGACAAGTAATGGTAATATGTGTGCTAAAGGTACGAGGATTCTTTTAGGCTGGAACCGTAATGATGTTGATGTTTCGGTGATAACTCAAGATGACCAGGTTATTCATACGCGAATCTGGATTAAAGCGGAAAAGAAAGAGGTGTTTTGTTCCTTTGTGTATGCTCATAATTATTATATTCATCGTCGTGCTTTATGGAATAATTTGAGTATGCATAAGGTTTACATTAAATGGTAGGCCTTGGTGTATCTTGGGGATTTTAATGTCTGCATTGATGCTTGATGATAAATCTTTGGGTTCTTCGACTATTGATATCGGGATCGTGAATTCAAGGAATGTATTGATGATATTGAAGTTATGGATGTCGCGAATCTGGTGAAATACACATGGAATCAAAAACCAAAAGGAGTTGATGGTATTTTAAAGAAAATTGATCGTGTTATGGCTAATCTAGAATTTTTTGATGTATTTCCAGGAGGTCATGCTATTTTTCAGCCATATCGCATATCTGACCATGCTCCAGCTGTTTTATGTCTTCCATCCATGGTTCCTAACAAACCAAGACCGTTTAAATTCGCAAATATCCTTGTTCAGAATGCAAGGTTTAAAGAAGTGGTGATGGAGGGTTGGACCAAAGAGGTTAGTGGTTTTTATATGTTCAAAGTTGTTTCTAAACTTAAACATATGAAGAAGTTTTTTCGAAAATTGATGTATGAGAATGGTAATTTGCACAATAATGTTAAGAAGCTTCAGTTTGAGCTTGATACTGTTCAGCGTGCATTGGATAAAGACCCTTTTAATACTGTTCTTCGAGAAGAGGAAGCCGTGTATGTGCAAGCGTATTGTGATGCTATTCTTTTAGAGGAACGGTTTTTACAACAAAGGTCTAAAGTAAATTGGCTTCGTGATGGTGACTCGAATACTGCTTACTTCCATAAGTCTGTTAAAAGTCGTGTCTCTCAAAGTCGAATTGATGTGATTACTGATTTAGATGGTGTGACGTTTGAAAATGAGCATGTTCCTAATGTGTTTGTATCACACTATAAAATATTTCTTGGTCAAGCAGGTATAACGGAACATTTAAATACTACGGAGATGTTTCAGAATCGGCTTGGGGAACAGGAGGCTATGGAAATGATTCGAGAGGTTAGTGATCTTGAAATCAAGGATGCTTTGTTCTCTATGGGGAATGATAAATCCCGGGGCCTGATGGTTATACGGCTGCATTTTTAAGGAATCTTGGGATATTATTGCTTCTGATTTTAAGCTTGCGATTTGTGAATTTTTTGTTAATGGTCGGCTGCTCAAGGAGGTTAATCACACAATCATTGCTTTAATTCCTAAGGTTTCTTCGCCTGCTAGGATTAATGATTTTCGGCCTATATCTTGTTGCAATGTTATTTTAAATGCATTAGCAAGATTATTGCTAATCGTATAAAAGAAAGTTTAAAGTTTTGGTAAGTCCAAACCAATGCTTTTGTTCTGGTCAAGTATAGTCGATAACATTTTACTTACCCAAGAGCTCATGCACAATTACCATTTGGATTGTGGAGTCGCTAGATGTGCTTTTAAAGTTGACATTCAAAAGGCCTACTATACGGTGGATTGGAATTTCCTTAAAGGTATTACGATTGAGTTTGGATTGCACACTCGGATGGTTGGATGGATTATGGAATGTGTTACTTCTACATCCTTTTCTATAAGTATTAATGGCTCGCTTCATGGGTATTTCAAAGGTAAGAGGGGTCTTCGTCAAGGTGACCCTATTTCCCCATATTTATTTACATTGGTTATGGAGATTTTATCGCTTATTATTAAGCGTAAGGTTCGAGATGCTGATTCATTTACATATCATCATCATTGTTCTAAATTGGAGCTGGTCAACCTATGCTTTGTCGATGACCTTTTCTTTTGCTCATGGGGATGTGAATTCAACGAGAGTGATCATGGAAGCTTTGGAGGAGTTTAAGAAAGTTTCGGATTGGTGCCTAGCATTCCCAAGAGTACGGCTTATTTTTGTAATGTGCTTAACCATGTAAAGCTTTCAATCTTGCAAATTCTTCCCTTTGTTGAAGATAGGTTGCCGGTTAAGTATTTGGGAGTGCCTCTTGTGTCTTCTCGATTGATTCATCGTGATTGCAAGGAGTTAATTGAGAAGGTTCAAGCTCGGGTGGATAATTGGAAGAATAAGTTCCTTTCTTGTGTGTAGGCTTCAACTTATTCAATCGATTATCGGGTCTTTACATGTTTTTGGGCTTCGGTTTTGTTCTTCCTTCTCAAGTTTTGAGCGAAATTGAGCAAATCATGAGAGGTTTTCTATGGAGCCAAGGGAAGTATAAAGAGGCCAGCGAAAGTTGCTTGGGAGGTTATTTGCCTTCCAAGGAATGAGGAGGTCTTGGTATTCGTAGATTATCCATTTTCAATAATGCTTTAATGATATCGCATATTTGGAAATTGATTAATAATAAGGAGTCTCTTTGGGTTAAGTGGATTCATGAATATAAATTAATGGGTCAAAATTTTTGGGATGTGCCTATTCGTGGTAATATGACGTGTGGTTGGAGGAAAATTTTGCGTCTTCGTCCGCTTATTCGTGAGTTTATCAATTACAAGATTGGTGATGGCTCTTCAATATCGGCTTGGCATGATCGTTGGTGTGATCAAGGTCCTCTAGCGAAAGTTATATCTAGTCAAGTATTTATAATCTTGGGTTTGATCAAGCATCGAAACTTAATGAAATTATTCTCGATGGAAACTTTGCTTGGCCGAATGAATGGTATGTGCAAATTCCTATATTGAATTCGATTAATGTTCCTATTCTTAGCCAAGGATTTCGTGACCGTGCTGTTTGGAAGGATTCTAGTGGTGTTATTAAACCATTTTACGTTAGTAATGTGTTTAATACGATTAGGCCTAGGGGATAAGGTGCCTTGGGTGTATTGTGTATGGTTCCGGGTAATATTCAAGACATGCTTTAACTTTGTGGCTTATTATCAAAGGAGGCTAAAACCCAAGATATGTTTCGAGTTTGGGATAATGTGGATGCTTCTCTGGTTTCGTGTACTTTATGTAATGGGTGTATGGATTCCCATGAGCATCTCTTTTTCGAATGCCCTTTTTCTAAAGAGGTTTGGACTCAAGTTACTAATTATGCTAAACTGCCAATTCCGAGTTCATCTATTGATAATATTATTCTTGGTATTATCCCGTTTGCCAAGAGGAGAAACACCAAAAGTTTAAGTTCTAAGTTAGTGTTGGCTACTACGGCTTATTTTATATGGCAAGAAAGAAACAATCGTTTGTTTGGCAAGATGAAGCGATCTAAAGAACAAGTGGTTGATTGTATTACTAACACGGTAAGGCTTAAGCTTGTATCGTAATTGGAAGTCTTCAAGGCCTATGACAATATTAGCAAGATATGGAAGTTAAATTCAAGTCAGGTTCGAGGGTGATCAAACGTGGTTTTTCTTTGTGTAGTTTTAGATGGTATTTCCCTATTGGTGTTTTAGTCATTGTAATAGGGATAGTTATCCGTGTGGCATGTCATTCGGATTAGTAGTGGTTGTTCAAGCTTGTGCTTGAGGTTAATGTGTACTTCACCACATTCCATTGTACTTCATTGTTTTGGGTTAATATATTTTACCGGGTAATCATTCCTTTTACCCAAAAAAAAAAAAAAAAAAAAAAAAAAACCGCATTATAACCCTTGTCTTTCTTAAATTCAGAGGTGTTTGACTAATTGATTCCTCATTACTAGATGTGATTTCTTTCGAGTTAATGAGTTCATCATCACTAGTTGTTATCTCATCCGAATCAATTGGTTCCTTATCACTAGTTGGGTTCTCTTCTGTACTGCTAAAGTCCATACCAAAACCTATGCCAGTTTTAATGTGTGCTCTTTTTTGTTTTTCAACAAAACTAACATGTGAAAGGCCAGATCATATTATAGTTTTTGAAAACTGGCCTTTCATATAACGTTATCATATACCAAAACCATATAATATGATAATGTTATATTTTCAAAAACTATATATTTTGATGAGTAAACGAAACTATGTCAAATTTTCCTAAAAATCAACTCTTTATATAATACTAGCCTATAGACGTATATCAACTCAGTAAATTAAAGCAACACTTGAACTCTCATTTAATCTTTTGAAAGGCCAATAGAACTCATATGATTCACACAATCACACTGCAAATTCTAGAAATAACGTGAGTTAAATATTAATAGAGTAACATAGACTTCAAATCTGTTACAACAACCGAGTGGCGTATAACTTTGAAAGTGAAAACAAAGAAAGAAAGTATGAGAATTAGTTGCTTTTGCCTACACGATTAAGTAAGTACTACATAATTAACTGCATTTGATAGCATTTAAGCATGTGATATACCATGGGTGCGATCGAAAATTAATATTAAGCCCATCCCTTGGTGCAATCAATAACACTTTTATAAAACTTCAAACATAACCTTTAGGGTGAAAGCTGAATATAAGTAACAAACTTTCTCAAATTAACCAATATACGTGACACACTTATTTTATTCTCAACATACGTAATATACTTTCAAACACTTACCAATATATGTAATATTAACAGGTTACCATTTTTTAAAGTTACAGTTTTGGTCTTTATCGTTTGCGTTAACTTTCACCGTTAGTCTATTAATATTTTTTCACTTAAAAAAGTTACAGTAATGTCCCTGTGGGGTTTACTTTGACTTTCACCATTAGTCTTTTGACTTTCATCTTTCTTATATACGTTTTTATATATAGTTTTATACACATTTTTATATACGCTTTTATTCACTTTTTATACACGTTTTTATACACGTTTTTTACACACGTTTTTACACGCATTTTATACACGCTTTTTACACGTTTTACACATTTTATGCACGTTATATATCGGTTTTACGTTTTATACACGTTTTACACATTTTTATATACATTTTTTTACATGTTTTTTACACACGTTTTTATATACGTATTTTTACACTATTTTATGCACGGTTTTATATACGTTTTTTACACGTTTTTATACACGTTTTTATGCACGTTTTTACACACGTTTACAAACGTTTTTAAAAATGTGTATAAAACCATGTAAAAAACGTATATAAAACCGTGTATAAAAACATGCATAAAATCGTGTAAAAAATGTATATAAAAACGTGTGTAAAAACGTGTATAAAAGCGTATAAAAAACGTATATTAAATCGTGGATAAAAACGTGCATAAAATCGTGTAAAAAACCATATATAAAAACGTGTGTAAAAAACGTATATAAAACGTACATAAAACCGTGTATAAAACTGTGCATAAAAACGTATAAAAAACGTACATAAAAACGTGTATAAAACACATGTAAAAAACGTATATAAAAACGTGTGTAAAAAACATGTGAAAAAACGTGTATAAAAACGTGTAAAAAACGAATATAAAAAAGATGAAAGTTAAAGGACTAACGGTGAAAGTCAAAGCAAACCACAAGAATCATTACTGTAACTTTTTTTAGTAAAATTAGGACTAACGGTGAAAGTCAACGCAAATGACAAGGACCATTACTGTAACTTTTAAAGGTTGTAACCTGTCAATATTACGTATATTGGTAAATATTTGAAAGTACATTACGTATGTTGAGAATAAAATAAGTATATTACCGTATATTGGTTAATTTGAAAAAGTTTGTTACGTATATTCAGCCTTCTTAAAACACCCTAACCTTTATGTACACCAAAGTAACTGCTATACACTAACATATCAAGATTAATTTTTGTAACTTTCAATATATAATAAGTAACAATGTGTAACCAAAGGCTAAGTTATGAACAAAGAAAATAGATAGTAGTTTGCATAAAGTAATAGTTGCTCCTTGGTGTGAACTTATACTCAGTAATACATTTTGCTACTCGGGTAATGTGCATGTCAACTAACCTTAGTTATAGCGATCCTATAAAAATGAAGTCACTGATCATTATTTTATAACACAATGTTTAGCGACAATGGGGGCCACGTAAATTGATCATTAGGGTATACAGTTTCAAATTATATTTAAAAAATTTAATAACCTATTAAAGACTATCTTGTCAAGAAATAATGATCACAGCGTGCGAACTAAAAAATAACTCTTTTAGACATTAATGTTGACATTTTGTCTTTCTTTAAATATTATGATCAAATTATGACCATTTTACCCTTCGAAAAATATTTCAAAAAAAGAAATTCGAAAAAAATTCAAATTTCAAAAAAAAGTATTTGAAAAAATTAAAAAAAATATTTTGGAAAAAATTCGAAAAAAAGTATTTGAAAAAATTTAGAAAGGGTAAAATGGTTAGAATATGGTTATAATCTTAAAGAAAGAAAAATGTCAACATTAACGATAGAAAAGTTATTTTTAGTTACATTCTGAACTATCATTCTCGACAAATATAATCTTTAAAACGTTATTAACCCTATTTAAAAGAGTATGCATTTAGTGTTAAACTCAAAATTTCAAAAATACAAAAATAAAAAATAAAATATTACATCTGTAATTGCTTTTCGGACCGCATAACCTCTGCTTTAGGTGTGTCCGCCGCTAGCTTAATTCATTAAATCCCATTTTCCCTCCCAGACTGTAACTTAACACTTGATGTATAAAACCACATACATAATGTATCATCTTCGACTGCGCAAGGAATGTGCACTATAAAATTATTTGGAACCTGAAATTCAAATAGAAAAAGACATGGCATAGTTGACTCCATTAGTTTTGATCTAAACCTTTATTAAAACACAATAAACTATATTGAGTTATACCAAAGATTAATGCTGACATATTTATATATTATTGAAATCTTAAGGTTGACAAAAATTGTAAGAGAACTTTGCATAATAATCTTAATTGTTGTAACAACAAAATCACGAAACAGTTAATTGAAATTTGGAGATACTAAAGATTATAATGGTAAGATAAATCACAAAAATTAATTACTATTTCGAATAACTCATTTTACTCACATGCGGATGATATTAAAATCATAAAAACACTTGCTAGAAGTAAGGTTACTTAGAGTTCAACAATAGTATGCTTCCTTCAAAAATTTATAAAGACCCATAAGATTATGCCCGTTAGTGATTGGAAGTCATAATCTATTGACACTGCATCTGATGAAATTATAAACTAAACTAAGAATGTAGCGTTGAAGATTGTAAATTTATTTAAAGGAAAGAAAATCAGAGTACACAAATATTTTCCTATAGTGATTTCAAAATTTAGAGGTGGGAGAAAAGTGGAAATAAATATTGAAATTGTAACAACTTATGTATTAAATATCAGTCAAACACATCTTGAATTAACGGTGCAAAGTGTATTTTTATTCCCCATGTGGCATTAGTATTTAGTGACATGGCTTTTATGATGTGGCATGGTTGCTTACATGGCTTTAATGACATGGAGAAATTTCAAAAAAAGTTTTGTTTATTATATATATAGATGTTATAATAGTATTATTATAATTTTTGTAACTATAATTATTAAAAACCGATAGTTGAAAATGTAGATAAAGTACTACTTCGCCTACTCACGTATGATTATAAACAAACAATCACTCTCTAGAAACGATGTTTTATGTCCACCATACATTACTACCCATAAGAAACTCTTTTCGTATAATTAGCCAACGAACCCACGTCATGACCAACTCAACGTCTCATCCTTTCATATGAACCCACACTTCCATGAGCCAATGTCCCATAATATAAATAAATGTCACACAAACATTAAACAACTTAAACTTTTGATGTATCTAAACGTTATCAAGTCAAAATATAAAGATAGTAATTAAAGCATTGTTATATTAATTATAGGTCGCGTGACGATACTTCGTGCATCTACTACTTGACTTTTTTCACTACTCGGATACTTTTGCTAAGGTCAGTTCATAGCCTCGCTTTTACTTATTTTTCAACCCCTGCGAGGGAGATGCATGCTATAAACTAGAACACAAGTATTTTCTTAAAATGTATGCTTGCCTGATTATCATTATTATTGCTTAAGTTGCCTACCAAAAGTCCCCTTTATCATGAACCACTAATCACTTGCGAGTGAACGCGAATATTGTGAATAGTACTATGGGAATTAACGACCCCGACTCGGTTATCGGAAATAACCGGGGCGCACCATATTTGATTATCTCTATTTAATTGGCTATTACGTCTAGGGGCAATTTTATTACTTACACTAGTAATTAGGTGTATGCAGTTAGTTTGGTGTCATGAGCTTAGTGCATAATAATGACTGTTTTTCTATGGTAATTGTCTTCGAAGCAATTATCATCTCTAACTTGTGTTCAACCATTTATTAAACCTATGAATATCACTCAACATTTTTGTTGATCTTTTAAGCATGTTTATCTCAGGTACTAACTAGGAAAATCTTGAAGGTGCGGAGTGTAAGGAATGAAATGCTGTAAGTGGTGTTTTAAATAAAGTTATCATTTCTCAAACTTTGATTTATCTTTTGTGTAACTTCAAAACTTGTGGTATTTTCTCTTGTGATCCAAAACATTGAGTTTTTATGAAATAATAACAATCTTTTATTAAAAACGTCTCTTTAGAGTCATTTTCTATGACTTATGATCCTCTAAGTAATACCCCAAGTAGTCTTCCGCTGTCATATTATGATTTTGGGGGTGTTGCAGATTTGCATCAGAGCCTAGGTTATAGAGAACCAACTTGTATTTTTAAAACAAATTGGACTATAACCACGTTTTCAAATGGACCGTTTTACACCACCACTTCACATCCTCCGTGCCTACTTCGTACCGATAACATGTATGAGATTCGCTTAGCGGATAATACATGACTAGTAAAATTTTGCGTGATAAAAATTTATAATGTTAACTTTCATTTAGTTAGGCATTTAGATTTGCATGGCAGATTCTGCGCGACTAACTAAATCTCATTTACTGCATGGCATTATTTATACTTATAAGTGAAAATTTTCTTTTGGGTTGTTAGAGTACCATGTCTTCTGCTTCACACCCTATTGATCTGACCTCTGACACCGAGATCGAGGACGCCATGTCCTCTGCTACTGTGCCTGTGGTACCGGTTGTTCTTGCACCTGAGTCCCCAGCTATGACATCTGGAGAGACTGAGCCCTTTGAGGAGGGTGAGGTCGCTGTCACTCCACCTGCCTTGGTCATACATGAGCGTTTCCCTGTTTTTGGTTCCCATACCTATGATCAGTACCTTGAGTCACAACAGTGGCTGTCCCCTTCGGACGTTGTATCTCAGATACCTTCACTACGAGCCTGCGCCATTCGCCTCTCACTCATCATCATTACCTATTCGCCAAAGGCGAAAGCGAGCTAGGGTTCTCAAACCCTATGAGCCTGCGCCATTCGGCAAGCCATTCCGGTACCATAAAGATGGTGTGATCTTCATACATACCACTCAGAATCGAGTGAAGGCACCCAACACCTTTGTTTCACCTACTGACATACCATCATCTTCGGCTTTCCCACCCCCAGCTTCACCTACATCATCACCCATACCTACTTCACCGCTACCTCCACCTACCACTTTCATCTACCAGACCACTACCGTACCCGTTTTGTCTCCATCTCGTGCATCATCACCATTGGTGATGCATACCGAGCCTGTGATATCCCTTAGGAGAGGGTCCATTTCCACCTTCACATTCCGACCCATATCATTATGTTGTGACTGCACTCATGAAATAGGGGCCTCATGGGAGGGTTGATGCTAGACGTTGGTCCTTCTTGATGCCAGTCATTAGTCGATGGAGGTCGGAGGAGGGTTCACCGAGTGCTATGGATCTTGGAGATCATTTGTTTGCTACTGCTGAGATTCTTCCTGTTACGGGTGAACCTCTTCACCACACCGTTCCATTGTTAGCTTCACGACTTGTGTGATGTGAGGTTCAGCTTGAGGAGGCTATGTCATACATCGACGAGGTTCCACTGGTCTGGATTGAGAGCATAGAGGACGAGGTTGGGAGCCTTGTTGCCAGGAGGACCGCGATGGAGGAGGTGTTTGATAGGATTGGTACTCAGTCTGAGCGAGCTAGTGAGGCAGTGACAGTTCTGAAGCGGAGGATGGAGTCGGAGAGATTAGAGCTACTAGACAGGGTTGAGATGCTAGAGGGAGTTGTACATCGGCGGCCCGAAAGCAGATGGTGATCATGGAGACGCGTACTGCGACTCTTGAGCAGAGATTGGAGGCGAGAGATAGGGAGATGGATGACTTGGCTGAGCTTGTTCGTGACTTGCAGCGTCGAGTGAGTGGCACACCCGACAGCCCATAGATCGGAGATTCACCTACTTAGTCTACTAGTACTTTAGCCTGCCGCCTGTAGCACTGATAAAGGCTTTGTATTCGCATGTTTTGTTAAACTATCGAACAAGCTATTGATGTAACATTGTATGGTTATCGTATCACTATGTATGGATGATGAACCTATGACATTATGGTTGTTTTTCTTATGTTCTTATGTATGGTGATCTTTCTTATGCATCGATTTATATGAATCGAAGTGATCATCTATACTACTTTATAATGCATTTAGGCCTTCTAAAATTAGAAGGCTTAAAAATTCAGACTTTTTACTTGCTTATTATAGAAAGATATATTATAATGCATGTAAAATTAAGATAAGGGGCTCCAATCATGAGATGACATGTGTCACTTCTTAACAAACTCCAAGCCTAACTTCTAACAAACTCCAAGCCTAACTCCTAACCACCAAAAATTAAGATAATGAGCTCAATTATAAAATGACATGTGTCACTTCTCAACTAAAAATTCATCTTTATTTTCAAATTAAAATATCTTTTATCTACTTACTTATATTATAATCTAATTTCACCATATTTTATAAAATTTTATGCTCTTTAATTCAACATGCATTTTAATATATTTTTATGAGTTTTAGTTTTATATTTTTAGTGGGTTTATTTTATTTTAATTCAAATTTTACAACTTTAACCTTTATTTCATTTATTCCAATCAATATAATCTTGATTACACAAAATCATATACTTTGGGGAGTGTTTGACGCGTAAGAGATTGTGAGGGTATTTTATATGCGGAATAATGATGTCGCGTGAAAGTTACGGGTAACCCAAACAAACACTTACAACTAACACATATACATTCAAGTGTTGTGAAACGAATTCACTAAACGGGTAAGCAAACACATATGACTATACTTATTGCCGCCGTTGTCACCACCATCTCATCACATCACAACCTCAAAACATTTGTTCACTACAAAATAGTCATCGGGTACCCGCCGCCGCATTGCGCGGGTACCCTTCTAGTTTATATATATTCTCTTATGTGGTTCTAACATATTGTGATTCTTTCTTATGATGATTATACTTTATTGATATACTGTGATGATCTTGACTATTATGAAATCATTTTTGTAATAATTCTCACTTATGTTGAATGATTCTAAAATCTGAGTGTATGTCTTTAGAAAAATGGCAAGAACAAGGGCTACCCCTACTCCAACTCCTGAGATGACCCCTGATGCAATTCGGAGACTGGTTACTAATGAGATTGGTGCTGCTTTTGATGCGCGACCTGCTGAGGCGGTTCAAACAAATGAAGCTGCGAATCAAGCCAATCGGAATGAAACTATTGTGAATCGCAAATGTGGATACAAGGAGTTTATGAATTGCAAACCTACCTTCTTCAAAGGAACCGAAGGCGCTATTGGCCTTATTCGTTGGTTTGAAAGGTCCGAAACTGTGTTTCTCCTAAGTGATTGCTCGGAAGATTGCAAGGTGAAATTTGCTACTGGTACTCTACTAGAAGATGCATTTTCTTGGTGGAAGGCTCATGCCCAACCTATTGGTATGGAAGAAGCTTACAAAACCACTTGGACTGAATTGAAGCAATTGATGATGAAGCAATACTGCCCAAGAACCTAGATCAAGAAACTGGAAGATGAGTTCTATCATCTAACTACTAAGGGCAATGATCTCAAAACCTACTTCAAGCGTTTCCAAGAACTGAAAGCTCTATGTCCATCCATGGTTTCTGACGATGTCAAGTTGCTGGAAAACCTCATAGGGGGATTACCCCGAAGCATTGAGGGGAATGTTACTGCATCAAAGCCCAAGACTGTGGAAGAAGTGATCACAATTTACTACCAACTCATGGATCAAGCCCTGAAACATGGACCTGTGCAAGGCAATAACGACAACAAAAGGAAATTTGATGACCGTCGAGGCAACATTTCCAACAACTACCATCATAACAACTCTTTCCATCACAACAATAACCGCAACAACAACAATCAAGGCCGCAACAATCATAACCAACACCGCAACAACAATCCCAACCCATACCACCAAAACCGAAACAACCACAACAATCAACAAAACCGTAGGCAAGAAGTTGCGCGGGCTTATGCTGCTACTCCCGCCACTGGAAAAGGGTATGCTGGATCACACCCTTTGTGCACTCGATGCAACCTGCATCATGTGGGACGTTGTACTATTAAATGTGGGAAGTGTAACAAGGTGGGTCATACTCACAAGGATCGTCGGAGCCCTGCGACCGGAAGTAACCTCCAACCCATGGGAATAACTTGCTTTGGCTGTGGAGAAGCTGAGCATATCAAGAGTAGATGCCCAAAGCTGTACGGGAACAACAACAACAACCCTGCTAGAGCAAGAGCTTATGTGCTAGGAGATGGAGATGCACAAGAAAACCCGGATGTCATTGCGGGTACGTTTTTACTCAATCATCATTTAGCTAAAGTGTTTTTTGATTCTGGAGCCGATAAAAGCTTTGTGTCTTCTAAGTTTTCACCTTTGTTAAAAGTCGCACCAACTGCCGTAGATACCACCTATGAAGTAGAGTTAGTCGATGGAAAAATAGTAGGAACTAAAACTATCCTTCGAGGTTGCAACCTATCCTTATCAAATCACCCGTTCGATATAGACCTTATGCCTATCCAACTTGGTAGCTTCGACGCTGTCATTGGCATGGATTGGCTATCCAAGAATCGTGCAAGAATCATTTGTGACAAGAAAGCCGTTTACATTCCTCTCGATGATGAAACTCTAATCATTCGAGGTAATCGTAGTAAGACCCGATTGAATATCATCTCGTGCATTAAAACTGCAAAGTACATAGAAAAAGGATGACACATTTTTCTAGCACAAGTAACGGAAAAGAAGAAAGCGGATGAGAAACAACTAAAAGACATCCCCATGGCTAGGGACTTTCCTCAAGTATTTCACGAAGACTTGCCCGGCCTCCTCAGCTCGGCAAGTAGAATTCAATCGAGTTAGTGCTGGGAGCGGCACCAGTAGCATGAGCACCTTATAGATTGGCACCTCCGAACTACAAGAATTGTCGACCAACTACAAGAACTGTCGAAAAGGATTCATTCGACCGAGTACTTCGCCTTGGGAGCTCCGGTCTTATTTGTCAAAAAGAAGGACAGATCTTTCCGTATGTGTATCGATTACCGAGGGTTGAACAAACTAACGGTGAAGAATTGCTATCCATTGCCTAGGATTGATGATTTATTTGACCAACTGTAGAGGTGGAAAAACTGGCTGGCCGGGCGGGCACGGGCATGGGCTAAAACGGGCACAGGCTAGAATGGGCACGGGCTTAAATGGGCACGGGCTAAACCGACACGGGCCAAACGGGCACATGTTACACAAATCGCTTAATAAAATACCTAAAACGATGAAATAAATTCTTTAAACTTGATATCATATTTATATTAAAAAAAACTTAAATATATTATTAAAAAAATTCTTTAAAACGATCGTAATGTTCTACAATTGAGGGGAAAAAATGTGCCCGTTAGTGCCCATTTATGTTTTCAATGGGCCACATGTGCCCATTTCAAAAAAAGGAGGGGGCTAAATGTGCCCAAATATTCTAAAAATTTGCCCATTTAGCTCAT
Organism: Chrysanthemum lavandulifolium; assembly: GCA_022545495.1. Taxonomy (NCBI): domain Eukaryota; kingdom Viridiplantae; phylum Streptophyta; class Magnoliopsida; order Asterales; family Asteraceae; genus Chrysanthemum; species Chrysanthemum lavandulifolium. Next base: position 132,455,250 of record CM040242.1, read on the forward strand.
CTTTTTGCTTTTGGGCACATTTTGCCACCTCTAACCAACTGCAAGGGTCTAGCGTCTACTCACAGATTGATCTGAGATCTGGGTATCATCAACTAAGAGTGAGAGAGGAAGACATCCCAAAAACTGCTTTTCGAACACGATACGGCCACTATGAGTTCCAAGTGATGCCATTTGGTTTGACAAATGCACCGGCGGTGTTTATGGACCTAATGACCCGGGTGTGTAAACCATACTTGGACAAATTTGTGATTGTGTTCATCGACGACATTCTCATCTATTCCCGCAACAAGGAAGAGCATGCGAAACACTTGAAAGACATTCTAGAGCTACTCAAGAAAGAAGAACTGTATGCTAAGTTTTTCAAGTGCGACTTCTGGATTCGAAAGGTTCAATTCCTTGGTCACGTGATAGATAGTAATGGTCTTCACGTTGATCCTTCAAAAATCAAAGCTGTCAAAGATTGGTCATCCCCTACTACCCCTACCGAGATACGCCAATTTTTGGGTCTTGCAGGTTATTATCGAAGATTTATCGAAGGATTCTCGAAAATTGCTAAACCTCTTCGAGTAAGATCTTTGGGAATGACAATTAAGTCACCCCTTCCATCAAAATCCTTGAAGCTCAAGTTGAAGCTCTCAAACCTGAAAACCGTCTTAACGAGAAAATATTTGGGATGCCGGAAAACGAGAACGGCTTTACGCAAAGATCGGATGGAACCTTATGTTTCGGCGATAGAAGTAGGATACAACTCTATAGAGGAATACAAGAACTCATTATGCATGAGTCTCACAAGTCTAAATATTCCATTCATCCGGAATTCGACAAAATGTACCAAGATCTCAAGAAGCTTTATTGGTGGCCAAACATGAAGGCTGAAATTGCAACGTATGTTGGGAAATGTCTCGCATGTTCTCGAGTCAAAGCCGAATGTCAAAAGCCCTCCGGATTGTTAACTCAACCTTAACTCCCAGTTTGGAAGTGGGAGAGGATCACTATGGATTTCATAACCAAACTTCCAAAAACTACTAGAGGTTACGACACCATTTGGGTTATCATCGATCGCCGTACCAAATCCGCTCATTTCTTCCCCATCAAGGAAAATGACGAAATGGAAACCCTTGCTCAACTATACCTAAAGGAAATTGTATCCCGTCATGGAGTGCCAATTTCCATCATTTCTGATCATGACAGTCGTTTTACTTCTCACTTCTGGAAATCTCTTCAAAAGGCTTTAGGCACTCGTTTGGATATGAGTACCGCATATCATTCTCAAACCGATGGCCAAAGCGAAAGGACTATCCAAACCTTGGAAGACATGCTTCGAGCATGTGTGATCGATTTTGGAAAAGGTTGGGATAAACACTTGCCTTTGGCGGAATTCTCCTACAACAATAGTTACCACGCTAGCATCAAAGCGGCACCATTCGAGGCACTTTATGGTCGAAAGTGTCGATCGCCCGTTTGTTGGGCCGAAGTTGGAGATGCTCAACTTACTGGACCTGAGCTTGTCCAAGAAACAACCGAGAAGATTGTGCAAATTCGTCAACGACTTCAAGCTGCTAAGGATCGACAAAAGAGTTACACCGATGTTAGAAGAAAACCCATGGAATTTCAAGTTGATGATCGAGTTATGTTAAAAGTATCACCTTGGAAAGGAAAGGTTCGATTCGGAAAACGAGGAAAGTTACATCCTCGATACATTGGCCCTTTCAAGATTCTGGAGAGAATCGGCCCGGTTGCATACAAGCTTGAACTCCCGGAAGAACTTAGTAGAGTACACCCTACCTTCCACGTCTCAAATCTGAAGAAATGCTTGTCGGATGAATCTCTTGCTATTTCACTAAAAGAGATTAAGCTCGATGACAAACTCAACTTTGTCGAAGAACCAATTGAAATCATGGATAGGGAAGTCAAGCGACTTAAGCAAAGTCGCATTCCTATCGTCAAGATTAGATGGAACTCAAGAGAGGACCGGAGTACACGTGGGAGCACGAAGACACCATGCGTGTTAAGTACCCACATCTGTCTGCTAATCCAACTCCGACAACCACCGTAAACTAAAATTCTGAGGACGGAATCCTCTTAAGGGGTAGGTACTGTAGCCACCTGTAAAATTTCACTATCATTAACTTTCATATCAATAAACTAGATTGTTTATCAAAATTTATTTGATCTAAGTTGAGCATTTTAGCATGTACATTTCGTTTTCTTGCATAAAAACTCATGCATATTCGAGTAGTCTTATTTAACTATGCCTAGTATTACTGATAACTCAATCAGCCTCACAAGAAATTATCTTGTCTTACGAAGCCGCACGCGCACCAGTATAATAAAAGAAAACATGAAAAATAAAAAACGAATTAATAAAATCTGAAATTTGCATCATCGTATCACTTTATTTAAGACGTGTCCGGAAATGTAAGTATTATATTTTTCACGTTAGGGATTATACTTTTACGGATTAAACAGCGGGGTACGAAATACATTGGATACCAAATTAATACACTAAATAATAAATAACTTTACTAAAATACTAACAAATTAAAATATAATCCACCCTTATCCCTGCCAAACCCACGCCCCACCCCTGCTCTTCACCTCCATATTCGCTCCTCTCTCTCTCTCTACCTCCACCATACACGCTCCTCCCACCCCTAAAATAGTAAACCTTCCAAACAACCTTCCCACCTCAAAGGATCAATCTTAACCATACTTGAATCCACTCTTGGCTTTTTCCATGGAAGCAAATCGACAAGGAATCAAGGCCTCCATCTATTTCTTATCTCTATGGTTCGCGGTTGAAGACAAGGCCAGAGAAAGCCACGTGAAGACATGCGCATCCTTGTGATGTTACTCAAGAAGGGTCTCTACCTCCTTACAAAGGTCGAAAGTGCAACTCAAACCACCCCCTTTTTCTTCTTTAAATACCACCACCATTCACAGGATTAGATGCCACAACTCACATCAAAAGAAAAACTAAAAAGAGTGTTTGAAGTGTTTGGTGATTCTTGTGGATTCGGTTGGTGTTCCTGTGTTTGGTGGCTCTTTGTTTTCTTTTCCTTACCGATCGGCTCTTCCACTTGTTGTAAGGTTTAATTGATTCCCTTCTTTTTAAACATTGGTGTTAATAAATATTGTAAGATTTAAGTAAATCTTTTCTCTTGATTTTGGATAATAGTATTAATATTGTTAATATTGGTTTAATATTGAATATGGGGATGAATACTACTCTTAATCACCTCTCTATTTGGTACCTTATTCGTGAATCTGTTGTAATAATTCATATATATATCAATGATTGTTGTTGGTCTTGTGTGCAAAACATTAAAAAGTTATAAACAAGATATACATGAGCTCATGGATTGAAAGTGGTCATTTAGCTCTTTATGATTAACCTATGTTATTAGGATTTCGCTAGTTTCGATAAGTGGAAAATAATCTACCCTGGCCCTTCCTTGACCTGCTTTCGAGACGCCATGGTAATGTGGTCATAATCGTTTCGGCTTAGGCCCTCAGTCGCAACTTGCCATCTATCCCTTTTGTTGTTACTCAACCTTGTGCTAACTTACGGGTTAGGACTAGTTTGGGATCAAAGTTGTGGTCGTTTTTGGTCTTACCCATAGCTCTCGACTCAATAGGCCACTCATCCCATATCTAGATTCGCCCCATGTCAAAGGTCCATGCCATTCGTTTGTTGCCTTAAGACACCGACTTGAGTAGGAACTTGCGTCAAGTACACAAGAGTTTGAGTCATGGCAGCCATGGTAGGCATACTAGCCTCCATGTCTTGTCATCTAACACCTATATATATAGCCTTTTCGTCACTACAAAGATACCACTCGAAAGCCCTTAAACGTTATACCAAATGTCACTTTATATCAACTCGTAAATGCCCGAACTAGTCATTGTTTTGGAACCCCTCTTCTGCCATGATAGTACCCCAACACTTTCGAGGTCTATGACCTTTTCGACAAGCCTCTTATCCCATGATCAAGTACCAAAACTGAGATAACTCCTTCCTTCTTTTTATGGTGCGTTTGATTTTGAGTTTGGGCTACAGCCCAACCCTTCTTGATATTAGGCCGTTTTTTTTTGGGTAAAGGGGAGTAATCCTGCACCCTGGTAAATATATTAACCAAAAAAAAAGTTTAAGTACAACGGATGAGAGTGAATCTCTCACCTCGGCCCGTTACATGGGCAACAAACACACACTAAAAGTGCACTTAACCAAATAAACATAAGAAAGATATGCCAATCTTATGAACTACCAAACAACCAATTTTACTTCCTACCACGACCTAAGAGACTAACATCATACTTGTCACACATATCCTCCAAGTGCCTCGGTAGATCGTAGACTTGTTCAGCATAATCCTCAAAATCTTTAAGATCAAAACCCCACCACCCCTAGAAGCCAAAAATGACGCCATGGGGTTATCTGTTTCAAAACCTCATCTTCACTGCCGTAACAAGTCACATTCCCAACTTTAGAAAACGGATTACTTACCTTGGTAGCAGAGGAGGTCCCAGTCTCAAGGCTTAGGCGCCTCACCAATAACAATACGAGGTCCTTCCCGAGATCCATCAATACCGCTTCCTTAGTAGTACCGAAGACTTCCCGCCTTCACCGTTTTAGTAGAATCACCACAATACTTGGGATGCCCGAGTCATCTTCCACCTCAAGAGTCCCAAAAGAATTTGACGTAGTAATAGGTGTATCTTTAACAATACCACTAGCATTTGCCTGTGTCTTTGTCTTTGCAACATATACCGCTTCCTAGGTGCAAATCTAGGACCCTTACCCATATTAATACCACGGTCATCTTCGCACCTTTAGGTTTGGCTTTCCGATCTCGCACCACCTTAAAACCATCATCGTGTTCATCCACATTAGAGGTGGGGGACATCATTATTCTCACTGGTTTAAGCTATTAAATAGCCATGTACTTTCTCCAATGTCCCGATATGGTACGTGTACTTTTTTTGCAACCTGGTTAGGTAGTGTACTTTCTCCAATGTACTGATATGGTACATGTACTTTTTTTTTGTGTCAATATGGTCAAAATCCTACGTGGCACTTGAATTTGTGTGACGTGGCTTGCCCAGTCACCTGGGTTTGTGTGACGTGGCTTGCCCAGTCAATTGGCTTGCCTACGTGGCTTGCCAACGTGAAAAAAAAAAAAAAAAAAAAAAAAAAAAAAAACTTTACATTTTTTTAAATTAGAAAAAAATTTAATTTTTTTAAAAATTTAATTTTTTAAAAATTAAAAAAATTTATAAACAAATTTATGTTTAAAAAAAAAAAAAAAAAAAAAACCCTTTACGCTTTTTTAAATCGAAAAAAAAATTAATTTTTAAAAATTATGTTTTTTTATAAAAAATTTACGTTTAAAAAAAAAAAAAAAACCTTCACGCTTTTTTTTTTTTTAAACTTTACGCTTTTTTTATAAAAAATTTTTAAAAAATTTCTTTAAAATTTCGTTTTTTAAACTTTTTAAATATTTACGTTTTCTAATCTTATTTTTTAAAGTTTTTAAATCGATTTTTAAAACTTTTAAATAAGTTTTAAAAAGTTTTAAATCAAAAAAGTTTTAACAAGCAATCTCAAGCACCCTTTTTACAAAAAAAAAACGTAAGCAGTTACCAACCAGCTTATTATTTAGGATCTAAAAAACTTTCATTCAAAGCTATAAGCTGTTTATCCAAACACTCAATTGTTTGTATGCTTTAAATAAGCATATAAGCACTTAAATAAGCAATCCCACATACTATCTTGTTATTTTGAGGGGTGTTTCAGATGGCTTAGTAAAGCTGCATATCTACTCATTGCATATTTGTAAAAAGGGTTTAAGCTATTAAATAGCCTAAAAGGGTGTTTGAGATTGCTTGTTAAAAACTTATTTAAAAAGTTTTAAAAAATCAGATTTAAAAAAACTTTAAAAAAATAAGATTAAAAAACGTAAATATTTAAAAAAGTTTAAAAAAAACGTAAATTTTAAAGAAATTAAAAAAAAATTTATAAAAACGTAAAGTTTAAAAAAAGCGTGAAGGTTTTTTTTTTTTTTTTAAACGTAAATTTTTATAAATTTTAAACATAATTTTTTTTAAAAATTAAATTTTTTTTTCGATTTAAAAAAAGCGTTTTTTTTTTTTTTTTTTTTTGGCAAGCCACGTAGGCAAGCCGATTGATCGGCAAGCCACGCCACACAAACAGGTGTGATCGGGCAAGCCGCGTCACACAAATTCAAGTGCCACGTGGGATTTTGACCATATTGACACAAAAAAGTACATGTACCATATCGACATTGGAGAAAGTACACTACCTAACGGGGTTGCAAAAAGTACACGCATCATATCGGGACATTGGAGAAAGTACATGGCTATTTAATAGCTTAAACCCTTATTCTCCTTAATACTCTTAGGGCAACAAGCATTATCATGCCCAAACACTTTACATTCCGTACAGTGTGGTGGCTTCCATTCATATTCCACCTTTATACTTGCCGTAGTAAAGCCACTATCATCCTTTTTAGGGATCGCCATAGTCACCACATGTTTAAGCTCGAAATCGATGATACTTCCACAAGAGCACGTGCAAAACTAATACGACCCATGAATCGACACACATGGAACTAGTAAAAGCATCTAACATAATCGCTTACCCACTTGAGTAGCAATTAAGCTCAACCCATCTTCCGAATCGCAAGTAATGGCACATTATGCAATTTAATCCAAGCGGGAACTCGAGTTACCTCACTTTTAGACAATAGCACATCGAGTCCATTTAGTGAGAATGAGAGGAGAATTGCGAATAATCCAAGGGCCCGTTGAAGAACATTCTCAACACCTCTTTAGAATCGAATTTAAAGAGGAAAACACCATCATCATTCTTCATTAGTTTCGAAAACCAAACTTACCCCACGTGTTGGAGCGTAGTTCTTAACCAACCTGAAAAGCAACATTCTTGCCAACAAAGAAGCCAACAAGAGTATTTTCATACCGGTTGAATACACCTCCATAGCGACCTTTGGAAGCACCGTATCATGATTTTCAATCGTATCTCATTAACCAAGGCACGAAATTAACTTTCCTAGAGACACGTTCCGGATTTAATACATTAGCAAATGACTTCACTTTATTATCACATCCAATCACACTAGGACCGAAGTAGATGCATTCACCATGTTAGTACCAAGTAAAATTATTCACCTCGTTAGGACCGAATTCACCACATCATCAACTTTAGTGCTCGAATCGATCCTCCCATGTTAGGACCATCCAACCCACTTACAAACGAAGCACTATAACTTGTGTTATCCAAATTAGTAGTATCCCAAATGTAAGTCGACTCAACATCGCGTGCTAGGGTTTAGAACAACCCTAGCGACTTTACGCAACTCAGGACCGCCTTTGTCACCCTCGATACCACGTTCACCTTTGAGACGTTTAAACCTAGCTTCCAACGCTCGAATATCAACCCTAGGATGCGGATTCGTGTCGGTGTTCACACCAACTTGATCGACCAAGTTGGTGGTCGTTTTAAAGCCATCACGGAAGAACCATCTTTGTCAAGAAAACCTTTCTCCATCTCTAAAAACCCACAAACAATCCAAACAAACTCCAATACGGACCAATAAGCAAACAAAGCGACCAAGTACAAGAACGAAACCCTAACTAAAAGTTAGGGTTTTGAGATTACGCACCAAATCCTAACACGCTCCCATGATCAATCAATGTTATAATGATAAGAATAGAACCAACAAGGAGATTAAAACCGGTAAGGATGATCAAAACCAACGCAACAAAAACCAAAAACGTTTTTTACAAACCCTAAAATAGCGATTGTGCAAAGTGAAACAAACCAAGTAAAACTAAGCACGAATTCAGCCAAGGACTAATTAACAATGAATTTAATTAGTAACAAAGATCAATCGATAAAAGAATCACAAGAGTTGAGGCGATTTGAAAAAAGCGATTATGGTTTCAAAAACGATTTTCTAAACCCTAATAATAACGAATCACCAAAGCGAACCAAAACAAGAGGAACGCAGACGAATCCAACCAAGAATCAATTAACAATGATGTTAATTAATAACAAAATCGGTAGATGCAAAGAGTTCCAAGTTATGGCCGATTTGAAGAAAAGTCGATTAAGGGTTGTTAGGGTTTTTAGAAAATCGCCTAGAGAGAAATCGCCAAGGTTTTTTTTTTGTGTCGTTGTTAAAACATCTGTTGTGTACAGTTGGGGCCAAAGCCCATCCTTTGTGAAGACAGCCCAATTCGTTGGCTACCCGTTCAGCCCACGTCAAGCCCAAATCCACTTCCCCCTCACCTATCGCGTCTACATCAAATCCTTGGATAAAACCAAACTCGATAAAATACTAAACTAGATTTTAACAACTAGAACTTTATAATCATGAATATATAGACGAAAGTATTCTTTTAAAAATAAACCATAACCTATTTTTATAGTTAAAGAATAATAACTATTTTGAAACGACGATTTTCATAAACTAAATTACGACGACCAGTGTTAATGAAACAAAGATTTCGAAACTTATATATGTACTTGTACTATATATATATATAACCAAAAGATATATCTACAAAAATGTTATATTTCCAAACAACCATATAATATGATAACGTTATATTTTCAAAAACTATATATTATGATGAGTAAACGAAACCATGTCAAATTTTCCTAAAAATCAACTCTTTATATAATTTGTTATAATAGTATTATTATAATTTTTGTAACTATAATTATTAAAAACCGATAGTTGGAAATGTAGATAACGTACTACTTCACCTACTCACGTATTATTCTAAACAAACAATCACTCTCTAGAAACGATGTTTTATGTCCACCATACGTTACTACCCATAAGAAACTCTTTTCGTATAATTAGCCAACGAACCCACGTCTTGACCAACTCAACGTCTCATCCTTTCATATGAACCCACACTTCCATGAGCCAATGTCCCATAATATAAATGAATGTCACACAAACATTAAACAACTTAAACTTTTGATGTATCTAATCGTTATCGAGTCAAAATATAAAGATAGTAATTAAAGCATTGTTATATTAATTATAGGTCGCGTGACGGTACTTTGTGCATCTACTACTTGACTTTTTTCACTACTCGGATACTTTTGCTAAGGTGAGTTCATAGCCTCGCTTTTACTTATTTTTCAACCCCGCGAGGAGATGCATGCTATAAACTAGAACACAAGTCTTTTCTTAAAATGTATGCTTGCACGATTATCATTATTATTGCTTAAGTTGCCCGCGCCAAAGTCCTCTTCATCATGAACCATTAATCACTTGCGGTGAACGCGAATATTGTGAATAGTACTATGGGAATTAACGACCGCATGACTCGTGTAATCGAAATAACCTGGGTGCACCATATTTGATTATCTCTATGTAATTGGCTATTACATCCGGGGCAATTTTATTACTTACACCAATAATTATGTGTATGCGATTAGTTTGGTGTCATGAGCTTAGTGCATAATAATGATTGTTTTCTATGGTAATTGTCTTGAAGCAATTATCATCTCTAACTGTGTTCAACCATTTATTAAACCTATGAATATCACTCAACATTTTGTTGATCTTTTAAGCATGTTTATCTCAGGTACTAACTAGGAAAATCTTGAAGGTGCGGAGTGTACGGAATGGAATGCTGAAAGTGATGTTTTAAATAATGTTATCATTTCTCAAACTTTGATTTATCTTTTGTGTAACTTCAAAACTTCTGGTATTTTCTCTTGTGATCCAAAACATTGAGTTTTTATGAAATGATAGCAATCTTTTATTAAAAACGTCTCTTTAGAGTCATTTTCTATGACTTCTGATCCTCCAAGTAATACCCCAAGTAGTCTTTCGCTGCCATATTATGATTTTGGGGGTGTTACAGTGACCACTTATCCGAGTAAACACATATACCACGGTTAGGAATTCCTAGCACTTGGGCAAATTGGTTTAGGGAGATGGTGTAGTCATTTTGATTGATCCTAAACCTAAGAGCCATTTGATTATCCTCATCAGTGAAAGAGACAACACTAGCATAGAATTCTAAGACAAACCTAGGATAAATGGGTTCATCGATGTCGAGGAGACAATCGAAGTTGATAGTGGCAAGCTCTTGAGTGATGAATGGTCCTACTCTCTTGGAAGTACCTTCGCTCTAGACTCTTAAAGATTTCGACTTAGTCTTTGGTGAGGCCCTTGGTTTTGTGGTGTTGAGGGATGTAGCTAAGAGTATCCTTGTGATCATAGAATTTTGCGGCTTCCATGGTTGTTCCTATGAGCAAGAATTTGCATGTTAAAAATAAAGAAAAACTTAGCGTTTTGGTTCTAGTGTGTGCCTATATGAAAACAATTTGGAGTTGCGGTTATCTCGACTCATTTTATGCATAAAATGATTTTCAATGGGGGTGTTTGGAAAAAGACTTGAGATAACCCAAACGTTCCTAATTCAATGTGGCTTCATTTGAATATACCCGGGAATGCATATTAGCTATGCATTACCTTTAGTATTCAAGAGCATTATGCAAGTGATGAAAAATTTTATGTTTCTATTTGTATTTAACAATGAAAAATTGTTTTCCTACAAGTGAGAAGCTTTTCAAAATGTTGACATGGGGTTTTTGTTTAATTAGAATAAGGCCTTATAGTAATTATCTTTTAATTAGTGGGAAACATGATTAGTTTATGCAATGTGACAATGTAGTACCTAATTTTAATAACTAGTTATGCAATTTGCCAATTGAATCCATGTTTTGTACAAGAATATACATAATCCCCATATAATGATTTTGTGCACAAATTAGAATCCTATACTCAGAATTAAGAGAGGTAATGTAGTTAGGATACTTACAATGATGTTTTCTTCAGTGATTAATAGGTGAGAAAGTCTTAACAATGAAGTAGGTGTGTTGTTGATACGTTTTGGTAAAGTGGATTGTGAGGAAGAAGATGTTTTGTAAGTGGTATTTTTGCTACTGTTGTCACCACGGACCAGACGGCACCAAATTTTTGGTTCCGTCCGTGTTGTCGTTTGGTGCCGTGGGAATAGTAGCAGATTTAAGCTAATTTGTTTTGTTTTGTTTGTTCTAAGGTTTAGACTATGTTTTAACTACATGTTTGGTTCCATTAACCCTAAGCCAAGTCTTTTTTTTGGGTAAAAGGGTTAATTCACCCCGGTAAAATATATTACGCCAAAAACATTAAAGTACAAAGGATGAGGGTGACTTCCCTCATCTCAGTCCCTTAGGACACTTACAGACTCTCATATAAGAATGACACGCCATTCTTATAACTTACATAATAAACTTACCACCTACAATGACTATACAAGTGAATAAAAATAGGAATTAAAACATGATTCACTAAAGTAGCACCAAGAACATAGTCATCGTAGAACTTCCATCAATCTTCCATGTGAACACATCCACATAGAGCTTGAACTTGCATAACCAACCAAAGAAAACCTTGAGCCATTCTCCAACACAATCCGAGAGAAAATCATGGAGCTAATCAAGACTCAAAGTTTCACGAACCAGCAACCTTCATGCCATGATCCCCTTCCAAACAGCCAATAACGTCAATATCCCATGAATAGGGACACCACGATAATCAATACAGCAAGAACAAGGGCACCATGCAACAATCGAAGGGTAAATAAACCCAAACAAGCACTACAACTCGATCCAATACCTCATCTACTACAAGTTTCAATGTGGTGAAACTCAAGGTAAGAATGAAACCCAATGTATCTTGATTAGTCATAGACGAAAATAGGGTTGTCAAACCCAACTTACAACAATGATCGCAAACGTTTTTTGAATAAGAAACGAGTAAAACTTAACTTCCAATTAGCGAACAAATGAAGACTTCAATCTCTCTCAAAACCCACTTGAACCACAAAGGACTTACAGCACCAATAAAGATGCACCAAAACCACGATAGACTTGTAGCACCAAATATCGATGCACACGTATAATCAAAACCCTAGCCCCGGTTACTTGCAACCATAAAATCACCACACCCTTAACGAGTATAGTGTATGAGTTAAGGACCGTGAATCAATGCACATAGAATGAAATGAAACCCTAATACTGTGGAATCGAATGGAATGAAACCAAAGTGCGACATCATAACGGAATCGACCTTATATAGGTAAAAGTCGATTAAAAACCGATCAAGATGTTAAGGGATAATAAGGTTCGATTAAACCACAACCGACTTTAGATAGGCAGTTTGAAAGTCGATACAATGAATCGATCCAAACAATGATAATCGAAACCCTAAAAAAAATATAAAACCGATTAGAGTCGGTTTAATGGATAACAAGATGAAACCCTAACCAATTTAAACAATAACAACCTACAAACAGATTTGGAGGAGTTAATTATGAAAATCGATTTAGGGATTTAGGGTTTCGGAAAATGATATAAAACCCTAATAAAAATGATTCAAAAGAACCGGTTAGGATCGATTAGGGTTTAAAAATAGGCAGCGATTTTCAATATATGTGTGAAAAAATAAGCGTGACACACCCTCCCGAGATACTAGCATCAATCAAACACCGATTGCATATTATATGAATAATAGAGACAGTTTTGATGATGGTTTAATCGATCGGAGGAGGAGGAGGGGTGGCCGGAAATCGCCCCTAGGGGAGAGAGTTTTTTAATAGAGAGTATGTGTAAAAGGGGTAACCCTAACAGGGTTTTGTTACACCCTAAGCCAAGTCTAAGAAGATTAAATGGTTCTCGTTTGAGAGGCTTAGTTAGGATGTCGGTAATGTTGTCTTGAGGATACTTTCTCAATTGAGATGTTTTCTTTTGAACATTGTCGCGAAGAAAGTGATGGCGGATTTCAATATGCTTAAATACGAGCATGTTGGACGGGATTTTCTTTGAGATCAATAGCTCCTTTGTTGTCGCAAATTATAGAGATATCGTTGAGATGAATTCGTAATCTCACGAGAGCTTGCTTCATCCAAAGAGCTTGTTGACATGCATTTCCTATTTGAGACGTATTCGCTTGATGAGTAGATAGCTAGAGCCGTTTGTTTCTTTGCAAATCATGAGGTGAGACAATGTCCAACAAAAGTACAAATACCACTTGTACTTTTCTATCGACATAGTCACCGGCATGGTCCGAGTCGGCATACAATATAGTTTCTACACCGTTCCTTTGGGATACCATAATCCTAAACATGTCGTTCCCTTAATGTATCTAAATATCCTTTTTAAGGCTTGTAAGTGTGATGCTTTGGGATTTTCTTGAAAGCTAGCACATAGACAAACACTAAACATAATGTCGGGTCTACTAGCTGTGAGATAGAGTAGGCTACCGATCATTCCTCTATATTTAGTGTATCTACTGATTCACCTTCCTCATCCTTGGTGAGTTTTGTGTACGAGGACATGGGTGTCTTAGTTGGTTTTGAGTCTTCAAGACCAAATTTCTTAAGCATATCTTTTATGTATTTAGATTGGTTAAAGAATATGCCATCTTCTAGTTGTTTAATTTGAAGTTCTAAAAAGAAATTTAACTCACCCATCATACTCATCTCAAACTCGTCGTGCATGATTTTAGAGAAATCATCACATAGCTCACCCATCATCCAAATATGATGTCATCAACGTATACTTGAACTACGATAATGTGTGATTCCTTTTTCTTGGTAAATAGAGTATTATCTACTAATCCCATGGTATATTAGTTTTCTACTCCCGTTTTCTCTCTCTAGGTGGCGAAAAAAGAAAAAACCCTAACCTACTATTAACGCATGCTAAATATGCTCTAATCCTTTGTTTTTTCTTCAACGATTAATTCTGTAGTGAGTTTATCTTCTACTTAATTATCTTTGCTGCTTTAAACAATCGTTATTAGGGTTTTTTTGGATCATACAACTGTTAGGGTTTTCTTTTCATGATCGCATAATTGGTTTCTTTGCCGACCGGTATTACTATCGCATCACTTGTTATTGTTATTGGTTAGGTCGGTTGGCTTTTAATCGACTATATTCTTTGTGATTTGCGATCTATTGGTGGTGTGCTTGTTCTTTGGTGATTGATACATTGAATCCCTTTCCTAGGGTTTGTTCTTTATCGTTAAATTTGGTTCTTTGGTTCTTTGTTTTGTGTGCTCAACGTCATACCAAATCTTTTTCAAGGTTTGGTTACATTTATTTTGATTGGTTCATAACTCTATCACTAGGGTTTGTGTTTGCCGAGTGGTTGGAATTCTTTTGTATTGAATTTGCTTTGGGGTTGAGAGAGATGAATAAAGGTTTTCTCAACGATTCGAATAGGGCTTCAAGGATGCATGATGGCGTTCAATGTTGAGTGACTTGGCAAGACGGATTAAGAATATTGATGGTAAGATATTGGGCAAAGATGGTAAACCTATGATGCCGTATCGTTGTGTAAATAACAAAGTACCATCTATTGGTCAACTTGATGATCTTCTTTGTTGTCATGGAAAAAAGGATAGCGAGGCTCATAACAATGTGGATCTGAAGCAGTAGTGTCGACAAGATGGATGGTTGTGAGTGGTGTGTGTCACACCCCAATTTACTGTTTTGCAATGAATGGAATTCACGGGGCTTGACTGTCATAGCACCACAATCACAGTTATATTGAACGACCTAAAGTGTCGTTTTAAAAACACATCGTTTGATATTTAACAAAAATAATCAGAGTTTACAACATCGGTCCCAAAAGGTTATAAAGTTTGCGGAAATACAAATATATTACAAATCCAAACGATGTTTTGAAATAAAGTGCCATAATGTACAATAATGTAAGTCGACGCCGCGACTCAAAAAGGTAGGTCCCTAAACCATGTCATGATGTTAATGCCTCAGTTACCTGAAAATACATTGCTAAAACGGGTCAACAATAATGTTGGTGAGAAATCATAGGTTTATGTAAATGTATTATACGACTACATAAGTATATATCGAGCATGACAATTATGTCACGTAAAAATGTTACGAGCATGACAATTATGTCACGTAAAAATGTTACAATTGCTTAAGCGCATGATACCGAAGCTCCGATGATGTACGCCCCAAAGAGTGTCTTGCCAAACAACTCGGTAATGTTTTATGAATGAAATGCATCCGTATGGCGGTTGGGATTCACCAACCCGGATGGGCGTCACCCTCGATAGATCTATCCACTCACACACGCTTCTAGGAAATTAACGGCTCATACATTTAAAATGGGGACTTTTAGCGGCAACTTTGTAACTCAAGCAATGTAAATGTATTTAACATACTTGGTATCGTAATAAAAATGTTGTGCAATGTATTCTCCCGTAGGTTTGAAATAATGTAAAACTTGTAAAGCGGGCTATGAAAACTCACTTGGTAAACCGGAATGATGGCAAAAGTGAGTACACCGAGGTATAATGTGATGCTTTAACCGGACCTATTATCAATGATATGATATGTAATGAGTTGCAATGTAATGTTATGCATGCATTTCAGTATGTTATTTATACCATTTGCGAGTTTTGAAAATATTACTCATCGTCGAAAAATACTCTTTTGACGTCTTGACCAATCAAAAATGACTTTACAAGTTTTTACGTCAAAATGTCATCCTACAATGGTTTAATAATGATTTATGGTGAGATTTTCACTTTTCGACGCAAAACAATGTCGTCGGAATTTTCATGAAATTAACAAAAATGGCTTTGGAAAACTAGTCGTAAAATAGTGTACGTCGATCGTTAGAGAACGAACTCGACGGTTTTGGAAAGTTTGTATCGAAATCTAGAAGTTTCAGTTCAGGAGTTTTCGTCCAAAAGGTCTCGAACATAAAGATAATAAGGGTTAAAGATAGTGATTTTGGCTAATTGTGGTTCAAAAAGTGAGTTTCGGCCAAGTTTAAACATCCGTAAATAATTTACTACAACTCCGCTATACAAACGGCTTGTCGTTTTGAAAAATATGCCCGGTGATCTAAATTTTATTAGAAGACATTTCGTTCCAAAAAGTTTCACATCATGGTTAAAAACAGCCCTCAATATGGACGTTTCAGCTACCGTAACACTTGTATCGTAAAAAAAATAATATAGTTTTAGTAAAATAATAGTTACGGCAATTTTATGAAAACGTGCATATCTTTGTCGTTCAAATCCGTTTTCTCACGTATAATACGTCCTTAGCCGTATCGAAGTAAACTAATATATTTTGATAAGTCGAAATAATTTGTGAAGCTTAAGGCTCATTTTGACCGGACAAAATAAAAAAACAAGTGAAATTTCGAAAATTTATATATTTCGTCGTCAAACTTGTAAAATCCATAACTTTTTCGTTATAACTCCGTTTTATTCCGTTCAAGCCGCCACGGATTCGTTTTAAAGTATATTTTCTAAATATCAAGGCAAAAGGTCGTGCTTCTGCATCGGTTTTTCAGAAAATCGAAACAAGGACAGAACACAATATATACTTATCGAAAATAGTTTTCTCGGACAAAACCTATTCTAATCCCTTCAAATCAACTCCAAAGCTAATCTAATCCTACCATACACCTTCTTAGGGTGTCATGGGTTCCTAGACATCATCAAGACCAAAGTATACCAAGGGGATAATTATAGGATGACCATATATATATATATTTCTAAAATCATGGAAAAATGGTATAAACAACACAAATCATGCATGCTTGCTCAAAAATGAAGAGATACTTATGAAATGAAAAGAAACATGAAAAATGAAAGAAACATGCTTACTAGTTTATATGATGAGGTGCAAAGAACAAGGTTTAGCCTAAACACTCTTGGTTTTTATTTCAAAACCTAATAAAGAGTATTAACTAGATTGTTAAAACACTTGAGCTAGCAAAATTTGATGATCCCTTTGTATATTCTTCTATGGCCGGTTTTGAGAGGAGAGAACCAAGAGAGAAAATGATTTTCACTAGACTTTGAAAAATGATTGAATGAAAATGAATGAGATAATTGAGGTTGGAGTGAATTTGTATACAATCAAAGAAAATTTTCAACAATCATTAATTGGCAATCCCCTAGGGCCGGATTTTGGGGGGTAAATGTTTCACAAGATATTTTTTTTTCTTTTTTATAATGTATATATATAATTGTGTATATTATTTGTGTAATTGTTAAAAGGTAGTAAAATGTATAAGTAAAGATAAAGGGTAGTTTTAGGTAAGAATAATTTTAGTAGATCAAAATAGAATGTAATGAAATAATAAAATTGTAAAAATACATTCCTTGTAAAATTTGAGTGATATAAAATTTTCGTGTAGTTTTACTAAAACGTCGTAATAATATAAATTTAACGATTTATGTACAAAATAAATTTAAAACACTAGGTAAACTCAAAATATAGTTTATATAACTAAATGTAAGTATAAAAATATGTCGGGATCATTTTGAAAGTAACGGATTAAATATTCAAAATAATAACTCACGCGATAACGTTTATTTAATATAAAATTACGCGTTACAAGTGAAATGAAATGTCGTGAATGAACTAATGAGATGCAAATGATGTCAATGAAATGTAGACTAATCTTAGTCCATATAAAATGTTCGTGATGTTATGATCATGAAATCGCCGCTAAACCTTTAAGGTTACGCGAATTTGGAACACGTAAACCAAGTTTACTATAAATGTTGAAATAGTGAGGCATAAATTGTTTTGAGAAATGACCTGAAAGTACGAGTTGTCACATTCGACCATCCAAAAAGGAATTCAGTCCACGAATTCGATTCGTGTTAGTCTATCGAATTTTTGAGTTTGTAATGAATAACGAGGAGAAAAGACATGGAGAAGTGTCGTTACGGTTATCGATGATTGAGGCGTATAAAACATCGTAGTAAAGAAAATATCGGATGAATCTCTCATAAGTAACACTTTGACTTTGAAATATGTGAAGATTTTGCTTGCACTAAGATTTATAAATAACCGCTCCCAATATAACATGATCCTCGAATTAGACATAGTTAGCTAGGCTATGTATAATTAAGGAACGATGATGTGATGTTCGGTTTAGTTGTTATAACTCTCAATGCTTACAAGGATTTAAACCGTGTCGTTAAAATGGTCGATAAAGTAAAAAGAAGTAAAATTCTCGTAAGTGATATCGAATCGAAAGGAAATAAAGTACGATAGATGAGAATATTTGGGTCGAATTGGTTCGTCCAGTGTTTTTCTAAATCGTACCACGCCTTTCCAAGACGGGTCCTTGTGCATAATTTGTTGCCCACTTGAGATTCTAATGGTTTGCGGCTAATGGGACATATCTCCAAATTTCGCATCGTATAACGATGTAGCTTATCTAGCTATATGTTGTTACTTATGGCGATTCTTGATTTGTATGACTTCTTTGTTTGTTTCATGAATGAATCATGGACTAATGAATTGGACTTTCCGATTTTAATCCTTGAATAAGTGATTGATACCTCAACCTTACGATTGCCTCGAATGATGTAGTCAATATGTTCATGAGCTAACTATTGTTGCAAAGAAACTTGTCGATGGAGAATGATTTGCCTAACCATTTCTAGAAAGTCATCTTGGCTTGAGCATATTATCTAATGTGGAAATTGGCTCTCTAGCTCTAACCATTGAGTGAGGATAGTAGGCGGTAATCATGTCCTAGTAGGTTTCATGGAAATCACAAATGATTGTCGTGATCTAAGATGAATCGAATAGCTTATAATAGGTACAACTGGAATTAATACCACGTGTCTTGTGTTAGATTTCAAAATGTTAAATCATCGGAAAGGACCTTATTGAAAAGAATAGATTATAGGTATGATTGCGATTCCTCGCGTTTCTAATCCTATCGAATGTCATGACCGAGTATTACTTGCCTAATGTGCTTGGTCTCTATGACTAAAATGTTTATTGTTTGATTATCGAAGTGTTTCCATGCTTCATGTTGTAAAGTCACAAACTTAAATATTTAAGTGAGGTGGTGTGGTGGTTGATTTCAAGATTTATTCCGATATTGAGTGTTTTGGTTAAAATCTTTTTTTTTTTTTTTTTTTTTTTTTTTTTTTAAATTGAGTAGTTATGCAAAATAGGACTGTTTATCAAAGATTGATGTTTATCGTTTCTTAACGTACAATGGTTTTGTTAAAGGTTGACCAAAAGAATTTACTTGTTAAAACAGGTAATTCAGGAAAGAAAGAAGAAAAAAATATTTCCTACAAGGTTTATGATTTGCATAAATACATTTTAAATAAAATCCATTTAAAATGAAAGCACTATAAAAGATGAAGTAGTCGGGTAGGTATGTCTGCATGAATGTTTATTTTCTGATGTTGGATAATATCTATAAGTCGAGGTTAGGTAAAATCTACAGGCATAGGTATACAATCTTACTTGAGTGTTTCTAAAATAGTTCATCACTGAGATCGTTATCATGCCAGCAAGACAATAAATATCAGCTCACACTATGTCAAAGAATGTTTGTTCAAATTTCACTTGTAGATGGGGAGTCGTTGATTGTTCGACATGTTCAAATCTGTGGCATCTCTTGATATGGAATTGAGGTTACTTGGAATTTCTAGAGAACACAATACCTTAGGGGAAGTTTATATCGATAACCTTAATTTAACCAAATTTTCCTTTAAGGGACACTCATTGTAAGGAAGTTCACATATTGTTGAGGCCATGCTTAACAGAATGTTCTACAGCTTCAGTTAGAAGACTTGATATATCCCTATAGTGTTGCTTCGTGTGTATTCGGTTAGTACTAAGTCTTGTAACTCGGTCTAGCTAGTACTTTTGGAATGATAGAGTTTGGATTCTAATTCAAAATAGTGGTTCGGAATGTCTCGTGATGTCTTAAGATTTTTGTTGAGTTTTGAATCATCCTACCACCTAGTTCTAGTCCTTGTTGGTAATTCCAAAATCCTTTCATTGTTTTCTTGCATCGAGGAATCCTCCTCACAGATGGTATAGGAAGTCTTTCCTAAAAGGGTCACTCGTCAAATCCTAACTTATCGGTTGAGTGAGAGATAGATGGCGTAAGCATCTATAGAGTGTTAACAGAAAGAAATGTTTATGCACGATATATCTGATTATAAAACCTTGCTTTCAAACGAGAATAAATAGTTTGTAAGAAAATTTACAGTAAAGTTTATGAAAAGGTTTGTAAAACCACTTTATTGAGTAAGAAAGAAACATTTTTATCATTTACAGTTTAATAATAAATCTTAGTTGTGGCTTGGTGTTAAAGCAACAACTTGTTAAGGAAATTTTAAAACAACTTATATAGTGATAGAAAACGGCTTAACAATGGTAGTGAAATATTTTGGTAAGACACAATTCAGATTATAACATAACCCGTGAAATGATTTGTAAATTAGCTTACAAGAAAACAATTTATCGTTTGTCAAATAATAGAAGATTTCGTAGTTTAATTAATATCGGGATGGTTTATAGGTTGGTAATATAATAGTCATTAAAGTAAAGGCGAATAGTCCGTGAGGTAAGCGTACCAAGTTTTATGATTTTTTTTTTTTTAAATCGACGATTGGCTAAAATAGCTCACCAAAAGGGTAAAATAGTTTATAAGACCGCAATATTACTTGCGGGAAAAATTTGTAATATAGTTTGTAACTTGCTATTGCAATTGTTTGTTGTTTTATAAAATAATAGCAAATTAATCGGTTTATCATACTATGAGAGAATAGTTTGCAAAGTATCGAGAAGGTCATTGTTTATAAAGTATTATTAAAGTCGTAAATTTTGGTTTAATGGTACAGGAGTAAGATGAAATGGTCGGTAAAATAGTTGAAAGCGGTTTGTGTTAGATAACGATGAAGTTTATTATCTCATAAGAGGAATGTAGGACAAATAGTTGGTATTCAACGTTTTGTTTTGTAAGGTAATAGCTTGATGATTTTTCGAGTAACATGAAAATCGTTTAGCATGAGGATATTAAATAGTTGATAAAATATTGAAACCATTAGATAAATTGATAATAAAACAACTTGCGTTAAAACTTTATGAACCAACGTTTCTAAGATGGTGATAAAATAGTTCGAAATAAAATCAAGTGAAATAATTTCATGAAATAGTAGCAGGATAATTTGGAATAAAATTTGTTGGATGGTTTGTAGGATACATAAGAGAACCTTATCGAGTAATAATGATCTACTAATTGATCGAGAATAAAGTTGGCCTAACCCCTAGTAAGATAGTGATATATCGTCGTGAAATGATGGAAAATTGGGCAATTGGAGTAAGGAATGAAATAAACAAGATGGTGATTATCGTAGAGATAATAAATGATAAAGATCACATTAGCTAGGAAGGTACTTATTATCTGTTCCTGTTGGTGGTCTAATCGTGTTTCAAGTGTAGGAGTAGTAGGCGGTCTAGTAACAATAGCCCTAGAACTCTCACAGTCCTCAAACCTATGAGATGATGTAGTGTCTATAGTCTTAGTAGTAGATGGTAATGGTGTGTCAAATCATGCACGCTTCCCAAGCTGCAAGTCAGGTGTATGAGTATCGTGTATGAGATGTGATGGTACGGATGGTGCTCGAAATGATAATGATGATGAAAATAATGACAATGATGATAATGGAATCCTTGTGGTGAATTAAGAAAATAGGTTCATTAGGACTAAGCCTATAAGTTCTACCCAATGGTATGATCTGTCCCAACTGAGTGATAAAAATTGTCCTGATCCTATAGTGAATCAATAGTGATCGTGATGGTGTAGGTGCAACTTCGTCCTCCTAAAAGGTCTCAGTGTCATCATCTGATGTTATCGATGTTGAATCAACTGATGTTAAAATTGTGATAGGGAATGACAAGGAATTCTCCACGTTAGAGTATGAGGAAAAGATAATGGGATGGGTATTTAAGGGCATCCATGTGACAATCGTTTTGAAATGAAAGTAAATAACTCGAAAAATGTACGTATAAATCGCATGCAAAGTAAACATGCACTTATGATGAAATGATGAGATGCTATGATAATGTAGTTATAGTCTAGGGTCAATGATGCAACCTAGTTCTCTATAATCGTAGCTCGTACCAATCTGTCACACCCCAATTTACATTTTGCGTGGAATGGAATTCACGGGGCTTGATTGTCATAGCACCACAATCACAGTTATATTGAGCGACCTAAAGTGTCGTTTAAAACACATCGTTTGATATTTAACAAAAATAATCGAGTTTACAACATCGGTCCCAAAAGGTTATAAAGTTTGCGGAAATACAAATATATTACAAATCAAACGATGTTTTGAAATAAAGTGCCATAATGTACAATAATGTAAGTCGGCCTTGTGACTCAAAAAGGTAGGTCCCTAAACCATGTCATGATGTTAATGCCTCGGTTACGAAAATACATTGCTAAAACGGGTCAACAATAATGTTGGTGAGAAATCATAGGTTTATGTAAATGTATTATACGACTCACATAAGTATATATCGAGCATGACAATTATGTCACGTAAAATGTTACATGCATGACAATTATGTCACGTAAAAATGTTACAATTGCTTAAGCGCATGATACCAAGCTCCGTGATGTACGCCCCAAAAGAGTGTCTTGCCAAACAACTCGGTAATGTTTTATGAATGAAATGCATCCGTATGGCGGTTGGGATTCACCAACCCGGATGGGCGTCACCTCGATAGATCTATCCACTCACACACGCTTCTAGGAAATTAACGGCTCATACATTTAAAATGGGGACTTTAAGCGGCAACTTTGTAACTCAAGCAATGTAAATGTATTTAACATACTTGGTATCGTAATAAAATGTTGTGCAATGTATTCTCCCGTAGGTTTGAAATAATGTAAAAACTTGTAAGCGGGCTATGAAAACTCACTTGGTAAACTGGAATGATGGCAAAAGTGAGTACACTGAGGTATAATGTGATGCTTTAACCGGGACCTATTATCAATGATATGATATGTAATGAGTTGCAATGTAATGTTATGCATGCATTTCGTATGTTATTTATACCATTTGCGAGTTTTGAAAATATTACTCATCGTCGAAAAATACTCTTTTGACGTCTTGACCAATCAAAAATGACTTTACAAGTTTTTACGTCAAAATGTCATCCTACAATGGTTTAATAATGATTTATGGTGAGATTTTCACTTTTCGACGCAAAACAATGTCGCCGGAATTTTCATGAAATTAACAAAATGGCTTTGGAAAACTAGTCGTAAAATAGTGTACGTCGATCGTTAGAGAAACGAACTCGACGGTTTTGGAAAGTTTGTATCGAAATCTAGAAGTTTCGATTCGGAGTTTTCGTCAAAAGGTCTCGAACATAAAGATAATAAGGGTTAAAGATAGTGATTTTGGCTAATTGTGGTTCAAAAAGTGAGTTTCGGCCAAGTTTAAACATCCGTAAATAATTTACTACAACTCCGCTATACAAACGGCTTATCGTTTTGAAAAATATGCCCGGTGATCTAAATTTTATTAGAAGACATTTCGTTCCAAAAAGTTTCACATCATGGTTAAAAACAGCCCTCAATATGGACGTTTCAGCTACCGTAACACTTGTATCGTAAAAAAAAATAATATAGTTTTTCAGAAAATAATAGTTACGGCAATTTTATGAAAACGTGCATATCTTTGTCGTTTCAAATCCGTTTTCACGTATAATCGTCCTTAGCTTCGTATCAAGTAAACTAATATATTTTTGATAAGTCGAAATAATTTGTGAAGCTTAAGGCTCATTTTGACCCGGACAAAATAAAAGCGACAAGTGAAATTTCGAAAATTTATATATTTCGTCGTCAAACTTGTAAAATCCATAACTTTTCGTTATAACTCCGTTTTATTCCGTTCAAGCGGCCACGGATTCGTTTTAAAGTATATTTTCTAAATATCAAGGCCAAAAGGTCGTGCTTACTGTCGGTTTTTCCAGAAAATCGAAACAAGGACAGAACACAATATATACTTATCGAAAATAGTTTTTCTCGGACAAAACCTATTCTAATCCCTTCAAATCAACTCCAAAGCTAATCTAATCCTACCATACACCTTCTTAGGGTGTCATGGGTTCCTAGACATCATCAAGACCAAAGTATACCAAGGGGATAATTATAGGATGACCATATATATATATATTTCTAAAAATCATGGAAAAATGGTATAAACAACACAAATCATGCATGCTTGCTCCAAAAATGAAGAGATACTTATGAAATGAAAAGGAAACATGAAAAATGAAAGAAACATGCTTACTAGTTTATATGATGAGGTGCAAAGAACAAGGTTTAGCCTAAACACTCTTGGTTTTTATTTCAAAACCTAATAAAGAGTATTAACTAGATTGTTAAAACACTTGAGCTAGCAAAATTTGATGATCCCTTTGTATATTCTTCTATGGCGGTTTTGAGAGGAGAGAACCAAGAGAAAATGATTTTCACTAGACTTTGAAAATGATTGAATGAAAATGAATGAGATAATTGAGGTTGGAGTGAATTTGTATACAATCAAAGAAAATTTTCAACAATCATTAATTGGCAATCCCTAGGGCCGGATTTTGGGGGTAAATGTTTCACAAGATATTTTTTTTTTTTTTTATAATGTATATATATAATTGTGTATATTATTTGTGTAATTGTTAAAAGGTAGTAAAATGTATAAGTAAAGATAAAGGGTAGTTTTAGGTAAGAATAATTTTAGTAGATCAAAATAGAATGTAATGAAATAATAAAATTGTAAAAATACATTCCTTGTAAAATTTGAGTGATATAAAAATTTTAGTGTAGTTTTTATTTAAAAACGTCGTAATAATATAAATTTAACGATTTATGTACAAAATAAATTTAAAACACTAGGTAAACTCAAAATATAGTTTATATAACTAAATGTAAGTATAAAAATATGTCGGGATCATTTTGAAATTACGGATTAAATATTCAAAATAATAACTCACGCGATAACGTTTATTTAATATAAAAATTACGCGTTACAAGTGAAATGAAATGTCGTGAATGAACTAATGAGATGCAAATGATGTCAATGAAATGTAGACTAATCTTAGTCCATATAAAATGTTCGTGATGTTATGATCATGAATTCGCCGCTAAACCTTTAAGGTTACGAATTTGGAACACGTAAACCAAGTTTACTATAAATGTTGAAATAGTGAGGCATAAATTGTTTTGAGAAATGACCGAAAGTACGAGTTGTCACATTGTGAGAACCATCGATAAAAAGGAATAGCCATATTCCACAATTCGGGTTGGTTGATTTTGATAATTCAATTTATCAATTTTTTTGAGTTTGTAATGAACAAAACGAGGAGTAATGTTTGGGAGAAATACGGTTTATCGTTCATGATACATCGATGTTCTTTATGTATAAAACATCGTAGTAAAGAAAATATCGGATGAATCGGGGTCTCTTAAGTAACACTTTGACTTTGAAATATGTTTGAAGATTTTGATTTGACTAAGATTTATAAATAAGGTCCCCAATATAACATGATCCTGGTGGCATTAGACATAGTTAGCTAAAATGATATGTAAATTGGGAGAACGATGATGTGATGTTCGGTTTAGTTGTTATAACTCTCAATGCTTACAAGGATTTAAACCGTAGAGTTTAAATGGTCGATAAAGTGGAAAAAGAAGTAAAATTCTATACCAGTAAGTGATATCGAATGGTTAAAGTTGCTATTGAGTTTGAATACAAACCCCCGTTGTTCTATGTGTAAACTTTTGATCATGTGGATAAGGAATGCCATAAGAAGTGAAGGAAGTTAATAGGAATATGAGTGTGGATCTTGGTCTTGGTAATAATAAGCGCTACTCAAAGGTGGTACCAAGGTTAAGGTGTCCGTAAGCCTAAACTTATTTATAGACCCGTTTCTAAGCCTAGTGCAAAGGATCGGGTTAGTACTTCCACACATAAGGATAATTCTATGAATACTCATATGGAGGAGATTAATTTGGCGTGTGATAAGTCTGGTTGGGGTGATCTGTTGAATTCTACTCCTAAGATCACTAATGAGAAGAATCATAATGACCAATCTGGTACTCCTTTGGTGACTAACACGCTATCTCATGGTCAGTAATGAGTATGGTTACTTTGGAGATGGCATTAATCTTGGTGAACTTAGGAGTACTATGGAGAAATTGTGCAAGCGGATAAGGTTCTTGATATTGCTTCTAGCTCTTCTAATGTGGGGATGTTCGAGATGGATCCGAGTTGCACATTCATAAGGAGATTTCTAATGACCCCATGACCGTTGCGTTGGAGGAAGGTTTGGAATATGTGAAACCTTGTGAGGTTTCTACTATTAGTGCTAGCTTGGTTGAACCACCTGTAAGTGTTCTTGATAAGGAGGTAGGAATGTCTATGCATAACTCCTCCTTGTATACGTCTCCTTCTACTAATAAAAGAACCAACCTGTTTTCTAAGGTTGGTGAGATTGTTGATTCGGATAGTGAGGATGAGGTTCTTAACACTTATGATGAGTCGCTAATTTATTCGATATGCCTATGGGTGCGTTCTCATCGACGGTGGTGGAGGTGATCAGGAAGATTACTATGATTATGATGACTACATGGATCAACTATACGATCTGCCGGGTAAATTCGGTGCTTTTCATGAAGATATCAAACTCCAAGGTCGTGCTAGAAAGTAGTTGATCTTTTTATAGTCTTGTTTTGTTTCTGTGGTAGTGGTCTAATTCTTTTTTTTTTTGGGTAAAGGGGAGTAATCCTGCACCCTGGTAAATATATTAACCAAAAAAGTTTAAGTACAACGGATGAGAACACAACTCAAAGACTATGGCTAAATCAATTATAGATAGGATCGATTTAAATCGGCGTGTTGTGCTCAAGTCATTTGGATGAGAACACAACTCAAAGACTATGGTTACGTATTTGACAGAATTCTGGTGTACTGTGACAATCGAAGTGCTATTTGCGATCTCGTGCAACACCGGTCAACATTTGAAGTCCAAGCACATCGATCTTCGATATCATTTTATTTTTGGGTAAAGGGGAGTAATCCTGCACCCTGGTAAAATATATTAACCAAAAAAATTTAAGTACAATGGATGAGAGTGAATCTCTCACCTCGGCCCGTTACATGGGCAACAAACACACACTAAAAGTGCACTAACCAAACAAATTACATAAGAAAGACATGCCAATCTTATGAACTACCAAACAACCAAATTTACTTCCTACCACGACTTAAGAGACTAACATCATACATGTCACACATATCGTCCAAGTGTCTCGGTAGATCGTAGACTTGCTCATCATAATCATCAAAATCTTCAAGATCAAAACCCCACCACCCCGAAGCCAAAAATGACGCCATAGGGTTATCTCGCTCCAAAACCTCATCCTCTTCCTTTGTCGAGAACAAGTCACATTCCGACTTTAGAAAGCGGATTACTTACCTTGGTAGCGAGAAGAATTCACAGTCTCAGGAGGCTTAGAAGCCGCACCAATATCAATCGAGAGTCCTTCCCGAGAACCATCAATACGCTTCCTTAGTAGTACCGAAGACTCCCGGTCTTCGCGCGTCGATAGTAGAATCAAACACGATTACTTGGGATGCCGTGTCATCTTCCACCTCAAGAGTCCCAAAAGAGTTAGATGTAGTAAGCGGTGTACCTTTAGCATTAACACTAGCAACTTTGGTGTCTTCGTCTTTGCAACATATACCGCTTCCTAGGTGCAAATCTAGGACCCTTACCCATATTAATACCACCCGTCATCTTCGTACCTTTAGGTTTGGCTTTCCGATCTCGCACTACCTTAAAACCATCATCGTTCCTCCACATTAGAGGTGGGAGGGACATCATTTGATCCTTTAAACACTTAGGACAACAATCGGTAACATGTCCAAACACTTTACATTCCGCACGATGTGGCGGCTTCCATTCATATTCCACCTTAATACTTGCCGTAGTAAAACCACTATCATCCTTTTAGGGATCGCCATAGTCACCACATGTTTAAGCTCGATTGGATGATAATTCCACAAGAGCACGTGCAAAACTAATGCGACCCATGAATCAACACACATGGAACTAGTAAAGCATCTAGCATAATCGGCACCCACTTGAGTAGCGATTAAGCTCAACCCATCTTCCGAATATGCAAGTAATGGAACATTATGCAATTTAATCAAGCAGGAACTCTAGTTACCTCACGTTTGAACAATAGCACATCGAGTCCATTTAGTGAGAATGAGAGGAGAATTGCGAATAATCCAAGGGCCCGTTGAAGAACATTCTCCACACCTCTTTAGAATCGAATTTAAAGAGGAAAACACCATCATCATTCTTCATAAGTTTCTTAAAACCAAACTTCCCCACGTGTTGGTGAAGTAGTTTCGAACCAAAGGAAAAGCAACATTCTTGCCAACAAAGAAGCCAACAAGTGTATTTTCATAGCGGTTGGAAACACCCTCCATAGCGACCTTTGGAAGCACCGTATCATGATTTTCAATGCACATCTCATTCACCAAGGCACGAAAATTAACTTTCCTAGATACACGTTCGGGTTTAAAACATTAGCAAAGGACCTCACTCGTTAGTTTCACTACCAATCACATTAGGACCAAGTAGGAGCATTCACCACGTTAGGACCGAATTGACCGCATTAGTAGCATTAGTCGAAGAGACTTTAGTGCTCGAATCCAATCCACCCACAAACGTAGCACTATAACTTGTGTTTTCAAGATTAGTATTACCCCAAACGAATCGAATGAACATCATGCGTACTAGGATTTAGAACAACCCTAGCGACTTTTACGCAACTCCGGACCAAGTGTCACCCTTTGCAAAAAAAAAAAAAAAAAAAAAAAAAAAAAAAAAACTCGGGACCAGCAGTGTCACCCTCAACACCACGTTCACCTTTGAGGCGTCGAAACCTAGCTTCCAACGCTGAATATCAACCCTAGGAGGATTCGTGTCGTGTTCACACCAACTTGATCGGCCAAGTTGGTGGGCATTTTAAAGCCTTCACGAAGAACCATCTTTGTCAAGAAAACCTTTCTCCATCTCTTAAAACCCACAAACAAACGAAACAAACACCAATACGGAAGAAATCAAGCGACTATCGAACTTACAAGAACGAAATCCTAACTAAAAAGTTAGGGTTTTGAGAATTACGCACCATATCCTAACCAAAGACCCATGATCGATCAATGTTACAATGATAAGAAGTAATTAAGCACGTTAAAAGCACCCAAGAATGTAAGCGATCGGAAAACCAAAGAAACCCTAACAATCGAATTCGACTTGCGGTAATAGTTAGGGTTTAAAAAACGATTAACTAAACCACAAAGTGATCACACCAAATCCGGAAAATAATGCGAATTAGCAACAAGAATGGTCGATTAATGAATAACACGAATGCTAATCAAAGAATCAAACCAAATCGTTGAAAAAAACACAAGAATTAAGTGGAATATGGTGAAAAACGATTAGAGGCAGCTAGGGAGAAGGAAATCATCTTCGATATCATTTCATAAAGGAGCATGTGGAAAAAGGGTACCGTTGAATTATATTTTGTGGTATCGAACACCAATGGCGGATCTTCTCACCAAAGCCTTAGCTCTGCTAGGTTTCTTGATTTGATCCACCGGATTGGCATGAGGTGTTTGACTCGAGGAACTGGATGAACTTTGAACACAATCTTAAAACCAACAAACACCAAAACCTCTTTTGTAAATAAATTTTTCAAAAACAAAATAGAAAAATATAAAATCTGATAAAATACAAAAATATTCTTCTATCTAAATTCTTTCATGCACTGCAAGTACAAATCTTTCGTCAACACTTTGTTCTATCAAAACTTTCATTATTTTCCCGTACAAGTGTTGAGGGGGAGAATGTAAATATTTTTCAGTTTCATAAAACCTTGTACTTGCATGTTACCCTAGTTGGTTGTATCTTTGATAATGGTGGATACGTTTCTTGCTTTAAAACTCTCCTCGGACTCAAATTTGTAAAATTTCACTATTTCTAAAGTCGAGGGGGAGTTTCATCAAGTTTCTTTCCAAACAATCACGTTTTGCTTAACCAAAATGGAAGTTATGGGCCGTGGTTGAAAATGGTTGAGGTGGAGGGGCTATTATTGTCAAAAGTTAAAACTAATTTTATACAAAAATCCCCACCAAACTACTTTAACTCATTTATTACTATCATTTACTTCCTCAACCACCATCATCCACGCCTAAGAATTAAACTTCAAATCCGTGCTTCATAATATGTATTTGTAAGTTGTTTTAGCTTTTAATCATCATTACAAACATAGGTTTTTAATCTTAAACGATTTCAACGGTTAGATTTTCCAAACAAGTGATTTGTGTGTTCATACGCCTACGCGTATAAATTAAAACTTGGAAAATGATGTTTTGATGAAATGGTTTGTGTTAAAATGGTTAAAAACAAGTCTTATAATCATTTCCATCAAGATTTTCAACCCAGAAAATGTTTTTAATCACATTCGTGTTTTAGGGTTTATGCGTGGATTTGGGGGTTTTCAATTGTGAGTGTTTCTGGATAATTAGATGTTTGGAAGATGCTTGTTACATGTTTAATTGATCATTATCACCTTTGAATCATGCCCAGAAACATCAATTTTGAAAAATCAAACTTTAAGGGTTTATGAACGCGTTGAATTGGGCATTCTTGACTCATGGTGAATTTGATGTTAAAACTTGTTGCAAACAACTCATATTGCTTTTTAGACACCCCAGAAATCATTTGGTTGAATTTCCATGGTTAAATTGATTACGAGTAGGATTTGAATGCTTAGGGTTTTAGCCTACGCCTAAACATATCTTACGCGTAACTTGCATAACATGATTGTGATCTTGAAAATGGTTGAAAACATGTTGAAATGAGTGTTATGTTTGCTTATGGAATACCTTATGCGTAGATGTTTCGCATAAGAGAAATCTTACGCGTAACTCTTACGCATAAGGGTCTACAATGGACTACGCGTATCTTGTGAAGGATATGCGTAAACTTGGATTTCTACGCCTAAGGCTTACTCTTACGAGTAAACCTTACGCGTAAGACCCTAACCTAAGCTTACTCGTAAGCCTTATGCTAAGAATCCATTCCTAAGCATAAGCCCTCTTTACGCCTAAGGATGATTCCTACGCATAAGCTTATTCCTACGCTTATGGTCACATTGTTTACGCATAAGCTTACAAACCTACGCTTAAGTTAATTTGTAACTAAAACTTTTGAAATGTTACGTGTACAAACTTGTAATAAGTTACTCATAATGTCACAAAACCAAAATGTCACTAATAAGCTACAAAAGTTAAAACGTTGTGTGATTAAGTAAACTTTGGACATTAAACATTCAAAATTAACATATTCACGTAACTTATCACGTCAACTTTGGACTATTGGACAATATGTGACTTTGGACTCGTAACATTCTTTAACATAACAAATTAATAATCGGACAATAAAATCAACTTTTGACTAACGTAATGTCTTTCGAAATGTTGGTTCTTTTGTCTCAATACCTTTCAGATCACGAAATGGACTTCATAATGGAAAATGTCAACGCACCAAATGAGCTCACAATGAATGATATCTTTCCCAGTGACACAAAGAAGACTATTGGAAAGAACAACCTCAAGGTCGATTTTGAGAACTTCACGTGCTCGAGTCATCATGCGGGTGATTTGTGGATATCCTCAAAACTCATCCTTACAACAACATGCTCACCAACTCAAAGAATCGCATTCGTAAATATACATTCATCAATTCGCACACGATGAAAAGGGTGGATGGTCAAGATGTCGCCACCGTGACCCTCAATCATAAAGAAGTCACCGTTACGGTAGCGGATCTTCGATCAATTCTTCTTCACCGCTATTGAGCCTGCTGACTATGTGGCAATTCCAAGTGAAGAGGCTACAATACAATTCATGATCGACATTGGCTATGATGAAGCTGCCGGGGTTATCACCAGACATTCCACTGTTAATCTGAAGAATATTCCTCAACCTTGGAGGACATTGTTTATAATAATCGCCAAGTCTGTATCGGGAATAGACAGCGGTCACGAGCATCCGAAACTTATGCATATGCAAACCTTCTAGGGAATGGTCAACAAACAGCACATCAACTTTGCTAGTCTGATATGGGAAGACATGATGTCCCATCTCAAGGAGCCCGGGACAAAAGTTCCTTTTATCAGATACACCAAGCTGTTGATCCAAAATATTCTCGGGAAACATCGGGATATTCCTTTGAGACTTAATGACCCCAACAATCACTCTGTGTTGTATGAGCCCACATTAAACATTGTCAGATTTAAGGACTCATCAACAAAGAAACAAGGTGCAGTGTTATTGGACTGCCTTCTCACCAATGATATCAAAAGTCTTCCATCGTATTGTCGATACCAAGAAGCTGTGAGCAAAGGCAAAGTCGGGTTTATGGATGAAAAGACTTCTGCTACTCCTACCAGGAAGACATGAAGGTCTGGCAGCACTGGAAGCGTTGAAAGCACTGGGAGCGCCCTCAAGTATCCTAAAAGGAATCCTTCTATCAAGAAAAGAGTTCCAACTTAGATCGTCCGTTCTCAAATTAAACTCGAAGATGCTCAAGAGGACGTCGATTCTGAAGATACTGAGTCTGAAGAGGTGGTTCGCTATTCCGAAACTGCTACAGATGAAACAACCTCACTGAGGTCAGATGACAAACCACCAAGTCCCAAATCAGACAAAGGGAAGACACCCGTTGCTGAAGAAGAAGAAGAAAGCTCTGACGAAGAAATTGATCCAAAGGATGAAGAGAGAGCTTACCACAAAACCCTTAAGCATCTGAGGATTCAACATGCTGCTACGGAATTCAAATTCCAACAAACAAGAGGCCCTGGAGATTCCAGTGGTGGTGCACTAACCAAACCAGTTCTTGATGCGGTTAATCAACTCGATAAGGGAACTGGTACCACTACTAAGGAATCAACAGAGCAACAGCAACAAGAGTACGACATCAAGTTCGACCTTGAGGAACAGGAAGAAGAAAAGATGGAGAAGATAACTGATGAAGATGTGGAGCAAGCCGCTAAGGAAAAAGCAGAGGAAGAGGCAAGAGCTCAAGAGGAAGCTGATAATTATCTTCAAGATAATCCTGAACACCACCCAAAACAATCCTCATAGCAACCTCAAGACCCATCCACAACTGAATCGTCCTCTCACTCCTCACCACCACCTTCTGAGAAGACAACCACCAGATCATCCTCCAAATCAATCAAGAAACCCTCTGACACTTGGGCATCGCGTGCCAAAACCAAGATCGTTAAGGCTGTCAAGCAAGCTTTAAAACGAAATGTTGTTAACAAAAGTTGAATCGGTTGGGTGTGGGGTTAACTTACTCGGTGATTTGATGAGCGAGTTCTCGTGAGGAAAGAGACCGGATCAATCAATTCCTCAACAGGATATTCGTGGTGAAATGGACAAGACGATTAGGAATACACTCATAAGTTCCTTCTCGACACCATCCACGAGTTACAAAAGAAATGTTTGCAAGACAACTCTATCAATATCTGCTGTCATTGGTCAAGAAAACATCATCAACTACACGGTGATTTACATAAATCGACCCGTTCCGCCTCCTCTTGTCACTGAAGCTGATTTGATTTCAAAACTGATAATGCAGATGTCTCCTCGATCTCCAACTCACTTCTGATGAATCAAAACTTTTTGAGGCATTGCTTGCATATCAACTAAAGACAACTTGCAAGGAAGGAGCTAGTTAAGAAAAGCGACCAAGAGGCGATGATGATGCGGACAAGGATTCGGATCCTAAGCGTCGAGGAAAAAGCAGTGAATCCTCATCTATGCCTCCACCACCCCAAAGACCACCACCATAGAGATCATCTCAACGACCTCTCGCTCGATAAACCTCGGGACTCGAGTCTCCACCACTATCTGAGAAAACTGGTGATCATTTCCAATACACCTGTGGTGACGACGAAGTGATTCCTGAGCCCCAACAACCACCCTCATCTACAACATCAAGCAAGCATCAAAAGGAATCATCCTCCAAGCCAATGAAGAAAAGATCAACCTCCGTTGTATCATGGCTGGATGAAGATGATACTGAAGAATACGAATGGTTTAGTAAGCTTGTTGATGCCATCCCTCGATTTCCGGAAGGCCAAGAACCGGTAGATGGTCAAACTATGGAGCACGTTAAGATCATTCAGGATAAGTTCAAACTAAAGAAGATGACCAAAGGGGAGTTACGCCGAATCAAAAATGATGCATTTCAACTGCTAAAGGACAGCTTTGATAGTGCTATTAAAGTCGAATATCATCTAGACAACATCGCACGAGCTATGTCCAACAACATTGATTGGCTCAATACAGAATCAAACATTGACTTCATAAGACAAGACAAGACTCCATACTACAGATGGACCAAGCCACTAATAACCATTGGTCGACCGGATCAACCAAGGATTCCTACCAATACTTCTTCAACAACGACACGGAATTTCTTCAACATGGTAGCGATGTAAGCAAGAAATACGCTACGTCACTCACCTTTAACATCCAAAGCAGTTAGATCTTCTCCAACAATGTTGCCATCGAGGAAGAAGCCACAAGAATGTTTTTGAAAATATGGTGAATTATGATCTCGATGCACAAGATGGCATTCATCATTGGCCCGCAAGAAGAAGACCATACTACGTGTCGCCGGTTCGTAAATCAAACAACGAGGTGTTCGGTGACAAGCGAATCGTTGCTATCATGAATGTCGATCGGCTACGAAGTGGGATTACTCATTCCTGGAGAAAATCAAAGTCAAACGCCAAGACGAGCAAGAATATGATTTTACTGAAGCGGATTTTCCGAGATTGTCACTCAACGACATTGAAGACATGTATCTGGCTAAGGTACAAGGTCGGATGAGACATTTCTCCACCAACATCCAGCTCCAGTACATCAAGTCACTGTTTTTTTTTGGGTAAAGGGTTTCCCCGGTAAATATTATTACGCCAAAAACAATGAAGTACAAAGGATGAGAATGAGTCTCTCATCGGTCCATAAGGACACTTACATGCTAAAACAAAGAATAAACCAAACAACTATATAAGAATGACAGCCATTCTTATAACTAACATAATTAAAACATACTACCTATGACGACCTTTGAGGCGAACATCATACCCAAACGGCATGTGCTCATAACCATCATAAGACTCCAAATCATCCGTAATCCGACCGGGTAGATACTCGGGCATGTAAACTTCATCATCATCCTCCAGGATGAACACCCCGATGTGTAGAAATACCATGAGTACCAGCAAATTGCTTCCACAAGCTACCCTTGCCACTTTCCACATGTATATCACTAGTAGAGACATCACACATCTGCTCCAAACTAGGTACCTGTACCTTCCCCATGCTTGGACAATCATCACCCTTTAACATACAAGAAGAATTACCAATCGAGTCATCTTTAGAAGGCTGATCTAACAGAGCAGTATCCAAAGTACAAGGAGTTTCAATGGCATTCTTCTTATTTGCAGGTTTAGAAACAGGTTTATAAACAACACTAGGCTAGGCCTTTGGTTGGCTTTAGGTACCTTATTTCCAACCTTATCCGAGTGAACTCCCCGAGTAGCACCAATATCCTGTTTAGTCGAACCCGAACCACAAGTAGCATGTCTTCTCCTAAGAGGGCAAGAATCGTCCTCATGGTTAAAAACATTACATTTAGAACATCGAGATGGCCACCATTCGTATTCGACGTCAAGAACTTCCATATAATGACCCTTACCCATAGGCAAAGGTATAACAACGTCAATTGACTCCAAAACAGCCTTCTCAGCAGATAATTCAATTAGAACCCGTGCATAAGAATAACGACCCCAAGGATTACGACACATAGCACTAGTACCTTCATCCATTCTTATAACACGACCAAGCTGTTGTGCAATCAAACTAACACCGGCTTCAGAATACGCAATTGCAGGTACATTATGAATAAGAACCCATACCGGTACCTTAGTAATCTTCTCCCTCTCCAACCTTGTATTAGGAACCCAAGTCTTCAAGAACATAGGATTCGACTTAATAAACCAAGGACCACCCTCAAGCACCTTATTCATACCCACTTGAGTCTTAAATTTAAAAAGGAAGAAATCACTACGCATCATTACACACTCGAAGCCAAACTTGCCCCATGCATGCTTAACATAATTAGCAACAATAGGAAAAGCTAATCGTTGCCCAAGGAAATTAGCAACACCAGTCATCTTCGTACCTTTAGGTTTGGCTTTCCGATTATGCACCACCTTAAAACCATCATCAGGTTCATCCACATTAGAGGTGAGGGGAACATCATTATTCCCCTTAATACTCTTAGGACAACAAGCATTATCATGCCCAAACACTTTACATTCCACACAATGTGGTGGCTTCCATTCATATTCCACCTTTATACCGCCGTAGTAAAGCCACTATCCTCCTTATTAGGGATCGCCATAGTCACCACATGTTTAAGCTTGACATCGATGATAATTCCACAAGAGCACGTGCAAAACTAATACGACCCCATGAATCAACACACATGGAACTAGTAAAGCATCTAACATAATCGGCTTACCCACTTGAGTAGCAATTAAGCTCAACCCATCTTCCGAATATGTAAGTAATGGCACATTATGCAATTTAATCCAAACGGAACTCTAGTTACCTCACTTTTAGACAATAGCACATCAGGAGTCCATTTAGTGAGAATGAGAGGAGAATTGCGAATAATCCAAGGGCCCCGTTGAAGAACATTCTCAACACCCTCTTTAGAAGCGAATTTAAAGAGGAAAACACCATCATCATTCTTCATTAGTTTCTGGAAACCAAACTTACCCCACGTGTTGGAGACGTAGTTCTTAACCAAATGAAAAGCAACATTCTTGCCAACAAAGAAGCCAACAAGTGTATTTTCATACCGGTTGAATACACCCTCCATAGCAGCCTTTGGAAGCACCGTATCATGATTTTCAATACGTGTCTCATTCACCATGGCACGAAAATTAACTTTCCTAGAGACACGTTCCGGATTTAAAACCTTAGCAAATGACCTCACTTCGTTATTTTCACAACCAATCACATTAGGACCTGAAGTAGATGCATTCACCACGTTAGGACCTGAAATAAAAGTATTCACCTCGTTAGGACCAGAATTCACCACATCATCAACTTTAGTGCTCGAATCAGATCCACCCACAAACGTATCACTAAAATTTGTTTTATCCAGATTAGTAGTACCCCACACTGAATCAGAATGAGTATCATGCGTGCTAGGGTTTAGAACAACCCTAGTAGCATTACGCAACTTCGGATCAGCATTTTCACCCTCAATACCACGTTCACCTTTGAGACGTTTAAACCTAGCTTCCAACGCCTGAATATCAACTCTATTATACGGTTTCATGTCCGTGTTTGCACCAACTTGATCGGCCAAGTTGGTGGCAATTTTTGAATCCTTCATCGAAAACCCATCTTTGTCAAGAAAACCCTTCTCCATCTCTCTAAAAACCCACAAACAATCCCAATATTACGACAAACACAAGCGAAAACCCTAGCGACGTACAATAAAACCCTAAGCGAAAGTTAGGGTTTAAACCACTACGAACCAAAGAACTAACCTCCTCCCATGGTTTAATCGCATAAAACACTAAAAACCGGACCCGAAGGGGTGATAAACCAAACAAATCCAAATCGTAACAATCAATTATAGATAGGATCGATTTAAATCGGTTATAGGATCGATTTAAGATAGATAATGGCGGCTTAAAACCCTAAAAAACGATTACACGGATCTGAACTAAAACCTAAAAACAAGCAAGGAATTGAGTAAACCAATGTTAAACACATTGTTTAAGCACTAGGATAATCAATTCGATCCAAGAATCAGAGGTTTTAGGGCAGAAAAGATGAAAAAATGAATTGGATGAGGAAGGGAAAAAAGTCGCCACCTAGAGAGAACTTTTAGGGTTTTTAAAGTACCACAAAATAAGTCATTGATTGAGTGGGAGAATGTTTTTCAAATTTATATCATCTAAACGAGCTTATTTAATCATCCTACATGCTTAACTAAAAAAGATATTTGCCTATGTCGAAGGACTAGGAATCTAGGATATGATTATTAGGCTTAGATGATTAGAGTTTGATAAACACATAATTCCCATGCCTTTTATGATCTGATTGATATGTTGGATTGACTTTTATTAGTCGATTGTTGTTTGGGTGATGTCGACCACCATATATATGTATGTATGTTCACTAACGTATGCATATCATGGTATAAAAGATTGTTCCTGATCCGGATCCCACATAAGAGGATGATTGGATGTTTAAAGGAAAGGATAACTGTATCTTGGGTCGACAAAACGGAGCTTAATTGGATCTCTCTATGGATAGTTGGCACGATAGATGCAACTTCAGAGGTCTCTTGCATCGTGACGGTTTTCTTCAAGCCTTACGGCAACAATGAGCGGCTTAACCACCTAACATATCTTTGTGCGGGACAAGTAGTGAATAATACCATTTTTCAACAAATTTGATAAAATTGTTTTGAAAATGGAAAAATATTGTTTTGAAAATAAATCAACCGGACTTTATTTTGTCAAATCTTAAGTCACTCAATCAACGACTACGGTCATCGATTGAGGGGGGGAGTGATTTCAAATTAAATATTTTCAAACGATATTTCATCTATCAAGTCCATTTGTACAAAATAAGTAGTGTTCTAAAGATTTAATGTTATGTCATGGTATGATTTTCTTTAAAACTCAAAGATCTTTCAAAATGAAATTTTTTATGTTCATGTTTGATTGTGAAATTGTTTTATTTTACTTAAAGATCTCTTAAAAACTATCATACATGACACTAACAATCTTTAATGTTGAAAAACTGTTCCCTATCAATCATTTTTCAAAATTAAATCGTGCCACGTCTTTCCCCTAAAATTTTCTAAATAATTTACATCATTTGGGATCACAAATCTCAAATGGTTTGATATTTTTGATCGGGACATAGATCGTGATTTAAATCTCAAATCGGTTTTAAATGGTGATTGTTTCAAAAGCACTCCTTCCTTCATGTGCCAAACGACTTCAAATACATGATGCACATGATTGAGGAGGAGCATTTAACCAAAAACCAGAAGAGTATTTAAACAAGGCCACATTTTCTCCCATGTTTTCTAAACCTTATTAAATCACTTGGGATCCAAAATCTCAAAGGGTTTGATATTTTTGACCGGGGGAGAATTTGTGATTTAATTATAAAATCGATAAAGATGATATTTTGACTCAAAGTGCAGACTGCTCTCCCATATGTGCTAAATGCTTTCAAATCTCGAAGCACATATTGAGGGGGAGCATTTCAAAAGAAAATAAACTTTCAAGGTACAAAGATTTCTATGTTTCAACATAAGTACCTTGATTGATTTTACAACGGTTTCTCAATGGCATATGTGATTGTGGACATTCTTCAAAAACCTCATTGCTCTATGTGTTAAATGATTTCAAATAACCAACGCACATTTTGAGGGGGAGAATTTACCAAGAATAATCAAATGGCTTTTTCCACCGAAA
The DNA here is from genome assembly GCA_022545495.1 of Chrysanthemum lavandulifolium. Classification (NCBI taxonomy): domain Eukaryota; kingdom Viridiplantae; phylum Streptophyta; class Magnoliopsida; order Asterales; family Asteraceae; genus Chrysanthemum; species Chrysanthemum lavandulifolium. Next base: position 132,494,881 of record CM040242.1, read on the forward strand.
TTGAGATCAAAGAAATTTTTCTAAGACCTCTTGCCTCCATGTGCTAAACAATTTCAAAATCATATGCACATGTTGAAGGGGAGCATTTCTAAATGATCAAAACAATTAAGGTACAAAATGCTTTGATTTTACATCAAAAGTACCTTGATTGATTTTCCAAATGATTTTCAATTGGTTTCAAGAAGGAAAGAACAATTCAAAAGACCCACCAATTTACTTTATGCATGGTGTTATAAGGATGGTTAGGTTAGGTATTCGTTCCACGATCCCGCCAGAGTCGGAGGATCTACCGAGGACAATCCACTAGATAGTGTAGAGTCCTTAGGTATGATGAAAAAAGGAGAAAAATGAGAATATGGGAAGAGTGCCGATCGAGACAGAGCTAGTCTTGGAACAAACCCAACAAGGTTCTAGTAATGAAATCTCGGTAGTTAATGAAGGGTTGAAGAATGAAAAAGAAATGAATGTGAAAGGGTGAAAAGAAATAGCCCTCCAATAATTCAACCTTAGGGCGTAAACCGGGTTCAATACATTTACTCCTGGTGGTTACTAAGGTAACATTGGTATTGAAGACAATACATCATGGACCCAGTGACGCACTGCAATAAACTTCCCAAGCTACTCAAGTTCCTCTTAAAAGGACTTGTTTCATTCTCACGGGGAACCTACATAATCTATCAACTTTCTCTTAGAGATGGTTGATATTGAAGAAGGAGACCCTCTCCCTAGTCTCCGGCATAGGAATCCAAATGTGCACTAATTGAGTCTAGAGCCAAGAGATCATCCACAAAATCTCATTAGGACACAAAATTAATGAAGACTTGCTGTTTAACACAATGTGGAAAGTAAGTATATATTGAGAGTCCTACGCATTATCCTTGTGGTATTGCCAGAACATCCGAGTGATATGATAAATATTCACGATGAAGATGAAAATCCTTCTAGAGCCAACATCAAACAAGCTCTTGGTGGGTGACATGTGAGATCTTTTCTAAAGATCAAACTTGTGACAACTGGGTAGAAATGATGGGGCGATTCATTGTTGAATCAACCTTGGTCCAGGAAATGTATTGAAGAATACTTTTGGAAAAACCGTTCGATGCGCAAATCTTCTTTTCTCTAGCACATCGAATGTGTATTCATGTTTTCATACACAAAAAGTATCTCTGATTGAAAAATACTTTTGGAAAAACCAATCGATGTGCAAATCTCTTCTTTTCTCTAGCACATCGAATGTGTATTCTTTTTCAAATGTAAAAAGTATTTTTGATTGAAAATTGATATTTCTCATAAAACCTTCATCGTATTGCAAAACTCTTTCTTCTAAGCAATACGTGATTGTTTTCAAATCAATTTTCATCAATCGCTGAATCTCAATTCATTGTTTCACTCACTCGTGTTGTCTACTTTGGGACGCTCCGGTTTGAGAACGGCGGATCAAGCTGCGAAACCCTGTCAAGGAGATTCTTGGATACCTAATCACAGCAAGATTTATCTTGATCAACGGGAACCGTAGTTCTTGCAATCTGTATTCAACGAAAATGAACAAAGACACTTTCGTGTGTTTTATTACTAACTGTTGTTTGCAGGAATATTGGATGGTTGCAGCTGATCGATATTGAGAAGTCAATTCACAGCCGCATGCTCACAGCATTCACACTTATTTGAAGAAAATCATGAAAATCAAAGATATATAAAGATGCTTCCGCTACTCTGATGAAAAGATCTCATGATCTAGAAAGTGTGAGCATGTCGGTCCAAAAGTCACAACATCACATAAATGGCAATTCAACAAAGGATGAGTCAGAGATCTGTTGTGGCTGATGATCTCAAAGCTAGTTCAAAGACTCACCATCACGTGGATCAGTTTAAAGACCTCCACTGAAAGTACAAAGTAATCGAACTTTGAAGAATCATTGCTAATGCACAAAGATTGCGGAAATTGAAGAATTAAAGTCTACGAGCTCGAGCATGAAGTTAAAGATAGAATGCTAGGATACAAAATGTAATTCATGGGGTGACCTCCCTTAGGGGGAGATTGTTAGGATTTAGAAAATCCATGTTGAAGTATCGGTCACCCCAACTCTAGTCTAGCATATGTTAGCTCGTAGACATTACTTTATTTATTAGTTAGTTAGTTTGTTTGAGCAACACGCGGAGGACTGACGGGTCTTTACCCATCTGATATACGATCCCACCCGACGGAGGCGTATTATGTAAAACTATAAATACCTCTACCTCCCAAGGTAGAGGTTGGACCTTTACTTAATCTAACATTTCTTTCTTTTGTTTACTTTCTCTCTAGAAAGGATCCCATCTTCTCTCTCTAAAATCTATCTCATTCGATCCATACTAATGCTTGATTATGTGTTTGTGAAAACCAATATATAATAGAAATTGGGTAGGCATGTTTTGAAAACACATCGAACTTCATCTAAAGACCCGTGTCATTATGGAATGATATTTCTAGGACCGTAGATGTTATCGATACCAAAAGACATGCCTATGAAATTATTTTTGAGTTTTCGATTTTTAAAATTTTATAGGTTTTGAAAGATTTTAAAAGAATAAAGAATAATAATAGATTTTTTTTTTTTTTTTTTTTTTTTTGATAAAATATTTGCAAAGAATATTGTATTTCTGAGTGAAAACCTATATAGAGTATACCAAAATTGGAAATACTCTCAAGTGAAGTGTCTTAAAGTACGAGTCCTGAGCTGAGGTGATGAGGAATCATAGTACATGCTTATCAATTCTGACATGCTAGAGCTCCTGAAAGGGGAGGCTTCTTTTCCTTTGGAACCCAGTCCTTGAGTCTTTTCTTGATTGAGTTAAGCATTGTACCTGCAAAATAATGAGGAATACCTGCACTAACAACACAAGAGGGTGTGCATTTAAGTGGGTTAGTATTAACAATATCCAGACTTTTGGGAGTTTCACAATCAACCTTAGTGTTGCCATTGGTGGTCAGTATTCTGGTGGGAATCCGTGTGAATCCAACATTCTTAAACATTCTACCAGTCGGTATCCACTTAAGGCAAGATCTAGGAGTGTTTGATTTCTTAGGCACAGTGGAATTCCTATTCCTATTTTTTAAAGCTTTGTCATTAAATCTTTTCTTAGGAGAGGGGTTAACATTCTGAGACTTCTTTAGTGCACTAGAGGATCTTCTTACATTTCTAGTCTAAAAAGATTGAGCTTTAGCCTAAGCATTATCCTTCATTTTATTAGGATTAGGTTGTAAAGTGACTGGTTTTGACAAAACTTTGTTCTCATCAACTTGGGAGGCAAGCCTTGTCTTTAAAGATTTTTTCTTTCAGATATAAACACGATGGGTCGCCTAACAACGATCGGTCTCTAATGGTATGATAAACTGGCTTCCCCAAGGTTGATGGTTTTGTAAACTTAGTGTTCACACTTTTCCCTACGTTTTTTCTAAGCTCATTCTTTAAGGCAACTATCGCGAAACTCTTATCGTGAAGTTGATCTTTGAGATCATCAATTTTTGCTATCAAAGAGTTTGTTTGTTCCAATGACTTAGTTCTAGCTTCTTTGATAGAGTCACTTAGTTCTATGTGATATTTTTTTCTCAAAGTCTCATTTTCCTTTAGTAATTTGGTCACATAAATTGCTAATTCATCATTTCTTGTTTTAATATCATTTGTAGTAGTAACATTAGAATTACTTGTAACCAAATTACTTTTAACTTTCATATCAGATATATGTTTCTTCAGATTGCTGATTGTTGAGTTTTTGTCCTGAAGCTGAGCTTTCAAATCATTTATTTCAAAAAAGTTACGAAATTCAGGAAATTCCAGATTTGTGCATGGTTTTTCAGTTTGAAAACTTTCTTCTTTTCTTTGTATTGCAATTTCAAGTGAAATGAAATGTTTTTCAAGTTTTGAGAATTTGTTTGAAAGTTCATCAAAAGTTATCTTATCAACCATATCATTAGTTTTGAAACATTTTATCTCAGACTAAGCTTTAGTTACAGAACATTTATTAAGAACATGTTATGTGATGTGATTAGTTTGCACAAGAGTATTTTCAGATGCATCATTTTGAACAGTTACCACTACTTCAACACCTGATGCAAGTTCATTCACCATTCTGATTTCTGCATCCATCTCTTGTGTGACAGGAGTTACTAAACAACTGTTTACATCAATCTCTGCTGTATCTGATAATCTGCATTCAGCAATACCCGATCTTTCAACTGATATATTACCCGACTCATCACAACTATCTCTTAACTATACCCGACACTCATCCACTTTTTCATAATTATGTGTAACTTCCTCAATATACTACTCTACATTATCCATGAGTTGGATTAATGTCTCTCTGAACATGTTAGCTTCCATCCCAGTGTGATTTTTGAACGACATTTCAGTCATATGTCTATCATAATCCGAAGTGAAATCACTATTGATGAATGACTGAAGTTGTTTGTAGATCACCCGAAGAGCAGCTTTAGAACTGTTGTCAAGAACCTTTTCTCTGTCAAGTTGTTGTTCCAATTGTTCCAAGTTCAAGAACAAGGTGTCAGTTATTGATGAGAAATCTTGACGGAAAAGTGTAATAGTTGCTCGTTCGATTCCGAATGTGTATTTTTCATCAATTCGAAGTAACTTGAGGTGTGAATGAAGTTGTCGATAAGGTTCAATGCAACTTTCCTTTTACTTTGCAATAGCATTTTGTAACCTTGATAGGTGCAATTCTCTCTCTTCAGCGTCTGAACACTGAGATCTCACATCCTCATCGATTGATTCAATCGTCTTTAACCGTTCAGTGTAGCAATTATTCTCATGGTTGTCTACAAATCATACAATTTAAGTACTTCTGAAATCACTGGATCAGGAGTGTAAGACATGATGTTGTTGTGAATTTGAACGTGTTATGATAAAAGTTCGATCGATTCAATGATTAGTTATTGTATGTTAAAAGGGATATTGGTATGATTGGATTAGGTGAATTTTGTTAAATTGTGATTTGATGACGTTTGAATCAGATGACAAGTCTCAATCTTTGACAAATCGCAGTGTCATCAAACCTTAGAATTGAAAAACCGCATCGTTAACAAACCGCATTGACAAACCGCTTTACTCAAACTGCAGAATAACCAAATCGCTTCAATCAAACCGCAGGATAACAAATCGTAGAGATCAACTCGCACCTATTATCAAACCGCACTGGACAAATCGCACCTTTGACAAAAGCAAGGGGACAATAGTACACCCACTACTTGTCCTTTTGTCCCTTTGTCCTTTTCCTCAAACCGCAACAAAAGTATCAAACCGCATACAAAATCCACTCAAACCGCATCAAAATGGGGACAAATCGCATCAAAGAATTAAGTCCGAGAGTCAAACCGCATACAAGAATGAAGATACTTTTTCATCTAAAATCACCTAAAATTCACCCTTTTGAACGTTTTTTCTTGGTTTCTTTTGCACAACTTGCTCCTAAAAGGTTATACCTATCTTAAAAACACTTACATTAACATCAAAAACATGAAATCAAAGGAAGTCACTTATGAGTCCAAAAACCTTCCAAAACCAACTTTTTGATCTAAAACCACCAAGATGAATGCACATACAACCTAGCTAATCAAACCATGTGCTCTGATACCAATTATAAGATATTGGAAATCATAATACCACAATCAAATAGCTATGGATCGTGTACAATTCTAGAGAGAGAAAGTAAGAGAATGGGAGGTTTAGAGAGAGAGAAACAAAAAAATATTAGATTAACTTTGAATATCCAACCCTCTCCCTTGTAGGGAGAGGGCTATTTATACATATGTCTAGGCCCCTCCTTCGGGCTATGGATCAGGCATACAGTGGGTAAAGATCCGTCCTTCTTCCACGGTGTTACTTATACTACTGTAAACTAACTAATATAATGTTATGTCTACGAGCTATAATATGATAGACTATTGTTGGGGTGACCGACACTTCAACATGGATTTTCAAATCCCAACAGTAAGCAATTATATAATATCAAATGCAACTCGGAAACGGCTCCAACACGCAACCTGGATAATATGAGAAATTTCAGCACTGGAAGGTGTGCGTGATTTGTGTTTGTGTAAAATATTTGAAGTTCAAAAACATTATTTATAGTAATTATTTGCCCTTCTATGTGTTGCGCATAGCATATAGTTGCAACGTAAAATTTTATGTGGTCGAGTGTTCTGGTGGTGTGGTGATTTATCATATCTCAGTGTTTTTATTAAAGTTGCTCAATGAACCTTCAAGTTTCCAGAAATTCACATTTCAAACCTTAAAAATGATAATTTACATTTTCAGTCCCTTTACTTTGGTAAAATTACACTTTTAACCCATCTATTCATATGTGTTAATTAAATGCAAGGTTTTCTAAAATATTCACCTTTTTCCCTTTCCATTATCTAAGTGTCAGTTTTGGCACTAGTTTATAAGAATTTACACTTTTAGTCCTTAGACTCCAAATAAGTTACATTTTTGGTAATAAATGATATAATTTCACCTTTTGTCGATAAATATTAAATTTCTACTTTTAGTTTTACAAAGGTGGCAGTTTTGGACTTATTTGTGGTATAATTACAAGTTTAGTCCTTTAACTTTATAAATTTGCATTTCTAGTCCTTAAATATATAATTATTCATTTTTGGTCTAACTCTTTCCAAAATGACATGTTTAGCCCATAAGTACTTCTGCAGACATTTTATAACCTCAGTTTACCCACTTGAAATTTTGTACCCTTAATTTACAAAAGTGGCAGATTTAGTCCTTGAATTCGTATATATTGCAAAATTAGTCCTTATACTTCTACCCCTCAACTTTACAAAAGTTGCATTTTTAGTCCAAAATCAATGTTTAGCTTATGTTACCATTTCTTTTAGCTTATTTCATTCCCAGAAGCTAGTTGAGCTTTTAAAACAGCTTATTAGGGGGGGGTTTGAGTGCTTATTTGTGTTATTGGGCCTTAACAAGCCAAACTAAGGCCCTTTAGTATTTTCATGGGTTCGTTAGACTTGGGGTTTTGAGGGATCATTTATGGGCTTATTATTATCTATTTCCAATTTACAAACTGCTTATTTAGTTCTTATTACATGTGTGCTTATTTAGTGCTTAATGTGCTTTAGGCCCGTTAGGTGTGTTTAGATAGTTTGCGAGTGATCTTAGGTTTAGTTGTTTCATTGTTATCAAGTGAGCTTTTTAGGGTAATATAATGATGTTTCCTGTTTCTTGGATGTATAAAGAAATGGGTTGAACAATTTATCAAGTATGGTGTACATATGAATATCGTTTTACAAAACCATTCCTAATGAAAAAATCATTCTTGTGACTTGAGTTTTACTTAGAGAGTTTTGGTAGTTCGTTCAAGTGGTAAAAGGAACGCGTGTTTTTGAGTGATCATAAGTTGGGGTGAGTGTAAAACAAGTGTATAACTCCATTTTTAGGTGTGTTAGGAGGCAAGTGAGTACACATGTGAGCTTTATGGTTAACGAGAGTTGATGGAAAAACATGTAAAGCTTAGGTCGTTTGAGCAAGTTAAGAGAGGATTCAAAGTATATCAAAAATTGACTAAGTGATGGAAATAACTTACGACACCTAAAAGGTGGGTAGATATACAAGCCTGGAGACTTGGTGAGGGTATGTGGACCTTGTAGCTCGTTTGTTAGCACACCAAAGTGTTGGGGAGAGCTCTTGGATGTCTTGGGCACTCTTGGGATCACCTAGTACTTAACCACTTCCTTCACGACTTAGGGACAGAAACGAAAAGACTTGGGGAGTTTGGTGAGTGAACTTTGAGTGTTTTACGTGAAGTGGGAGTTGCATGGGAGTATATATTTGCGATAGGGACAAGTGGGGGTGAGACAAGAAGAATATGGAAGAGACAAGCAAGTAGAAGGGGGTGGCTAGGGCTAGAGTACTTGAGAACTAGTCCAAGTGGTTAACAAGTGTGTTTGGTTACTCGTTCAAGAGGGTGACGAGGCTTAGGCCTTCTAGAACCTCAATTCATTTCATGTACTTGTGAGCTAGGAAACTAAATGAGATACTTGGGTGCTAGATTAGTTAGACATGTAGTGGAAATGATGTTTGAGACCTTGGTTTGCATGGCTTAGGGTGCGTTGGTGATAGGGTCCTCAAAGGGTCCAAACGACATTGTAACTTATGTTATTGTGTTTGGGAAGCACTTGAGTGTCTAGTGAGGTGTAGGAGGGCTTATAACATAGTTAGGAAGACTTCACAAGTGATTAGAGATACTTGGAAACAAGTTGGAAACATTTTGTATCATTTGTATAAGTTTTGTAAAAGGCGATAGGTTCATTTACTTTGGCTCTCGTTTCTTATTCATATGTATGTATTATCTTAATGTAATTGTTGATCTTGATTCTCAACATTGTGGTGATTCAAACCACGTAATTTATTATATGTGTTATGTGTACAGATTGCGAATAAAAGGCGCAAAGCAAACACGTTTCTCGTCCATGTAGGTGTGTTTATTTGAGGTGTTTGGGCCTATTGGGCTTGGGTTTTGGTTCAGGCCCAATGAACTTAAATAGGGTTCGATTGGTTGTGAAATGGGTCCATTAGTGTTCTTTGATGTATTTGAGGCCCATTGACTGTTGTGGGGCCCACTTAGGCATATCAGGCCCAATTAGTGAAATGTGGGATCCAGGGGGGTTGTGAGTGTGTTTTGGGGTGTGGGTGATCATAACAAATCCAAGATTGATTTGTACACAATTACGAATGTCGTGGTACGTGTGTGAGCTCGTTTCCATAAAGGTGTGAATCACATACATATCCTGATTCAGATTTCATAGTGTGGACAAAAGTTTTAAATTTTTGCCAAAAAATGGGTGTAAACAGTAATATGTAGTTAATCCTTGATTAACGTTTTTTAATAACTTTCGTTTAACGGAAGATTTGTCAAACACGATAACATAATATTAATCTAGACACAAACCAACAACCAACATAGTACAAATCTGATAATAAATAACTATCTTCATTTAAAAACCCTAAAAAACGTCTCTCTCTATGGGTGTTCTAGCCGCCACCCTAAAATCCAATTTCCAGCCATAAACAACCTTTCAAATCGCCTCTCTACCTTTAAACATTTGTTTTTCTACTGTTTCTATGCTAGTAACACTTTTGTTTAATTGGTATGCAATCGATTTAATGGTTGTGTGTTCATATGGGTGGCGGCTGGAGTTTATTGTGTCCTAATACCCTTAATTTTCAATCGTTTTTTCATTTAATTCGTCCTTAGATCATGTTTCTCATTCTATGATTTGATTCTATTCAAATTTATTGATGATTATCATGATTCTTTGTCGTTTTTATGGAATCGGTTGCTTTCTTAGGGTTTTGGAATCTGTTCTTAATTGATGGTGATGTACATATATGCGGCTGCAGCTTATCGAATGAAACCCTAACTTTAGGGTTTCTTTTTATTGTTCGCTGATTTATGTATATTGGTACGTGATGGTTCTTCATCTATATGTTCTATATCTGATTCATGTATGTGGGTTACGAGAGAGGTAATTCATGGTATTAGGGTTTCTAAACCCTAGTTCGTGATGTTATGTCATGGTTTGATCTTTGGTTATGGGGTCAAATTGTTTGCTAGTTAGGGTTTCGATTTACCCTAGGTGTGTTTGAATCATCGTTATCTGCTGTGTTGGGTACATGATGATGATATTATGTGGGTACGCTTGTATTGACATGGTGTTTGGGTGACATTTATCAAGATTTTTATCCGTGAATATGTTGATGTTTATTCCATTATTGGTCTTGTGTTCGTATTGGTAGAAGTTAGGGTTTGGGGAACTCTATAATCATCACATAATGGTACGCTTGCATGTTTGCTGTTGAATCATGTTTTTAGTGAGTGGTATCATGTTCCTAACATTATTAGGATTCTTCGTATTTGACTGGTTCCTTTGTACAACTGTTATTTTATGATGGCGAGGATCAAGTCAGATGTGGTTATGTTGGTACAAGTCTAGTGGACGCTCGAATTGGAAAATGGTCTTCTTCTTGATATTAGTTCTTGCCGGTTTTTGGTTGTTATCTGGACTTGTGGTTTGTTGGTGAAGTGTTTCAATGTGCTGCTGTAAACAGGTCATTTAACGCAATTTTTGGGCATATGGATTATGGTTTCATCATGAAAGTTTGTCTTCTAGTTGGTCCATTGGCGAAGAAGATAATTTAGGTGATTCGATTGCTAAGTTTAAGCTCTTATGGGAGTTTGATACTTGGCATATTCATGTTCTTTTCTGACCTATGGTGTGGTGGTTATTATTCTTAACATGTGGGTCGAGATAAGGATGTTGTTTCTGTAAGTTAGGGTCCGGTAACCCTATATTTCGTCTAAGGTTGATCGTTATACACCATGTTACATTCTTAGCTACAGTTTCACACCATCGAAACTTGTAGCAGATGAGGTATTGGAATCTAGTCTTAGTATTGGTTTGGTCCCTATCGGATCAATGGGGGTTCGTTGTAGTTGTTTGGTGTGGGTTGGTGCTGATTCGTGCTACTAGTGCTACTACATCGTTGAAGGTTATGGACTTCTATGACGACTTTTGAAGAATCAAGTGTTTTTACTTGAGTTTTTAATTTGTAATCTTATAGTCGTGGTAGTTTTATGTTCATTGATTGGTTAGAAGAGTGGTTTGTCACTCTTATATTATGGTTATTGGTAGGTTTGTTAGGTATGTTATAGGAATGATTTGTCATTCTTATATAAGAGTCTGTAAGTGTCCTAAGGGATGAGATGAGGAAGTCACCCTCATCCTTTGTACTTCAATGTTTTGGTGTAATGCATTTTACTGTGGTGAAAATCCTTTTACCAAAAAAAACGTTTTTAATAGCGTGGATTTTAACAAGATGTTACACTAGGAGCAATTCCAAGTTGAGGAATGTAATTCTAAGTCCAAACATATTCTATTAGAATATTCATTACACAAGTTATCTAATAACTTTCAGTTAGATATCAATATTGTCAAATCATCTTGCATTCAAGCATGATACAACAATTTTAATACACAACATGATGTACATGATGAATCTTCAAGTCAAACTTAGATTTCATTCATGTTCTATCTTGTCAAAAGATATGTATCCATTTCCCAAATGATATATCATGTTTTATTAGAATCATTTACAGCACATATTTAATAACAATAAACATATATTCTAAGCAAGGTTGTATGTTTTATTTCCAAATCTTTCAACTGAAGATTCATTCTAATCTAAAAGTTAACATTTAGCTTAGATGGAATGTTACTATTCATATGTTATACAACATTTATGATTTAAGAAACATAAATGTTATCTTCTAGATGCATGCATTAATCCATTTATGAATTATTGCATTTTGTACATTTCCAAAAATTATATGAATTAAAAAATTCATTCGATTACTTACCATCCTCGCTCAAGTAATTTCTCAAGAAAGAGTTTTGATACTCCATTGTCATTTTTCATATTAATGAAAATAGTTATGACAATTATCATCTTTATATATTTAATGTGTCTATGAAAAAATATTCAGTCACAATTAATTGCTTAAGTATGATTAATAATCTTTTCATAAGATATGCATTAAATATGTGTAAAATATTGTTCATATGATCTCTTCATAAAGATTAAAACCACTAGGGTTACCTTATCTTTGAAGAAACTCATCTTCATTTTCTAGTCTAACTATTAAGATAAAACAAGTTTCCAAAAATTGATTATCTTTATAGACAGAATCTTATTATTCATAGTATGAGTAATTTACCCAATTCAATAGTTGGTAATCCATCATAATGATTATCAGGTTCATCATAATACTGCAATCCTCATGTAACTCATGTTCCTCATGCATATTAATCAAATATCTGAGATATCCTTGCGGATCTATGAATAAGACCTCCATCATCTTGAGGTCTATCATTTAAATGTTTAGCCTCATCATGATATTCACTAATGTGTTTTAGAAGATTATGTATCTTGTAATTTTATCTTTCAAGATAAAAAAACTCCCACTTGCCTTTTGTAATATATAGACTTTCTATAAATACATAGCAAGTAGAGCAACAATACAATGTTATCTTTTTGGGACAATAAAAATACACATTGACAATTCCTGACTTAGTTTGTTAATAACCTATTCATAAGTAGTTTAGCAAATTCAGAATCTTCAATTTTAAGAATTAATTTCATAGTAAAATGATGTCTTATTAATCTTCTAGGTTGGAGTTGATGCGTGGGTTCGTGGTCGAGAAAACCTCCTTTTCTACGAGCAAGCTTTTCAACCCTCTAGGCAGTGAACCTGATCATTGTAGTGTAGTATGGGGTAAGCCTCGATGATTGATACCATTCTCTAGGGGAATAGGAATGCTAGAAAGAAATTTATGACGAGAAGGTGGGGTTGAGGATGATTTTTTTTTTAATCTTTTTTTTTATGTTTTTTAGAAAGCAATAGTAAAATCCCGGGGCAAATTATTGGGGGGTGGTACTTCTACCGATTTCTCTACTTATACTAATTATCTAATTTATCTAATTACTACGGATAGCTATGTTTAATTGAAGTGTGCTCGTATGGTGATTAAAGATGTGTTCACTTAGATACTATTACTCTCTAGTTATCTTTTATTGGTCGGTTGAATTGTCACATCCTTTATCTTAACGCGTTGTATTCGTATTAATCGTAGGGGGTGCGTATTCCCTAGTTCTATGAGATTATCTCTCCTACATGATTCAAGGGATCGGCAAGCACAAGACTATTTCCTCCGAGCAACCTATCGTCTTCAAGCATACTCACGCAATAAATACAACGAAAGCCTAGTTGCACTCCTAAGCCTATATCAATTAAGACAAGAAACAACCTAACAACAATCAATAACTAGGTTTCGTAGATCTAAGCAAACACACAAGTAATTTAGCTAGACATGTTAGACAAGCAAGCATGCGCACAATCAATTGAACATGGGGTAGACATAATGATAAATTGGAATAACAAACTTATCTTGATGTGTAAAATAGGGTATGGGACCTAGAATCATCCAAGTCGGACTACAACTGAGTTAGGGTTTGCTCTCCAAAATTCTACCTCTTTAAATATAGAAAAATCGAATTCTATATATAGATTTACAATCGTGAAGGCGTCGCCTTTTGCTAGCAACGCCGTCAGGTCGCCGTTATAAGGGTTTTTTTTGGCAAAGTCATCTATGGGACGGCGTCACTTGAGAGTTGTAACGCCGTCGGTCTTTAGTTGCGACGTCGTCTGAATCTTGGATCTGTGTCGTCTGGAGTGAAACTTGTGAGTGACGCCCTCCATATTTTAGGCGTGACGCCGTCAGGCTTTAGGACCAGAAATTCCGCTAAGCCATCACGTGCACTTTTTGATCAAGTCTTCATAGAGGGACTACGTCGCCCTTTCGATGGGACGCCGCCAGGTTCTGCTGAGCAGCTTTGAGTGTCTTTGATCTTGACTTTGCCATTTTATTCATGTTTTTGCTCCTTTTCATCCAAATATGCTTCATTCCTGCATTTTGCTTCCAAAAGACCTAAAAAGTGAAAAGGAACGATTTTAAGCAGTAACGGATATAAAATGTGTTGAATTAAGGCTTAAATGACCCCCTAAAAGCGTATGTTTTAAATCCTTATCAAATATCCCTACACTTGGTATTTGCTTCTCCTCAAGCAAATGTGCTTTTGACCAATCAATTTATAAGTTAGGTAGCATGAAGCATTGGTTTAAAATAGTTTACAACAAGTAAAAGCGCCACAATAGTCATAACATGAATGGAGATGGAAGATAAACACTCATTACCTGGCATAGTACATAGATTACCATAAGCTTTGGAATAGATCAAACCTCCACCGCTTTGGCATAACCACCTAGGAACAACTATCTAAGAGGTCTTTACAAGGGTTGTAACGTTAGGCTTAGGGTAGGGAAATAAAGGGTTTTGTTGGATAGGGGATATTTAGTGGTGGCAAGTCAAAAATCTTATGTTACAAGCATGTAATTTTGGCGTTGCTAAGGCAAGACTCGACTCACTAACATTAGATAACTTGAAAAAAAAATCATAAATTAAAAACATAAACATAAAGATAGATGTAGGATGGTAGCCCGTATGTTTTTCTCATTTTTTTAATTTTTTTATTCTTTTTTTTATATCTCTTTTTCTTCCTTTTTTTCGATTTTTTTTTCATACCTTTTTACTCTACCACCCTCTACGATAACATCAAAATATAAGGGATTTATAGGAGCATCCCTACACTTGAGTTTTTATTTCTCTAACAATAATTGACCTGATTTGAAAAGATCAAAACACTTGGAGTATTTAATTACGTAGACAAGGAAATTTGAATTTATCGTTCTTTCCCGTTACTCCGTAAAATATTAGTTTTACCCATGAGTCCCAATCATCCCAAACCTGTGTACAAAAGATATGACTCAACTCAGCAACCATGAAAGTAACTAGATAATTGAACTAAGGGTTAAATAATGATAACAACAATGCACTAAAGATATTTGCATACAAGGTAGGCTAAGGCGATTTGGGTGTACATTTGGGGGTGGATCGTAAACAATGCTCTTCATTGATATTCTGGAAAACCAAAACATCACGAGAACCGTGAAAAGGATAGGCTCTAAGGGGTTAACTAGGGGTATCGTGTGCTAAAGATGAGTACATCGCAAGGGTGTGGGGTAATTACTCAACCGATGTGGAAGATGTAATTATAATACAGGTTTCAAACAAGGGGTATCCTAATGCCTCTTATCATTTAGTTACTCCTAACTACACAAGTGTAGTCTCACTAGCGATCTCGGAATGCAACACAAAACAAGTTCTAGAATCTATTATACTACCGGTACACTCACTAAGCATTAAATATGAATGCTTTTATTCCTAAAGATCTAGGGGCGCACCTCACATTTTTGGGGTGGAATTTGAGTGGTAAACGGTTTTTGTGCTAGTCATATAATTGCTATCCATGAGACGCTTTATTAAGACTAAAGTTTAGCTTGTAAATGTCATAAAAATTTTAAATTTGGTGCTAAAATTTCCCTAACAAATATTTCTTATGGTTTATTACACAAATTACCAAGGACAAGACAGATAATCAAGCGAGTGAATAGTTTTTAAGTTCCCGTTTTATTCTCCCTCCCTACACTTAAAATGAACATTGTCCCCAATGTTCCCCGAAAGCATCAAAGTTATGATAAAGGAAGGTAAGTAAGGAAAAGAAACTAGTACTTCCCTGATTAGCTCGGTAGGATATGTGTGAAGTTGCGGTTAAATTCTCTTCCAAGAAGAATGCATAAGTAATAATCTTCATCCAATATGTGTTTCTTCTTCTTATCCAATATAACCTGCACACTTATAAGAAAACAAAGGAAACCTTCGCGTAAAATTGGCGGTAAAACTATATATGACACACAGCTACACTAGAAAGAAAGTAAGATATAATGCTTGTGGAATGGATATTTACGCTTTTCTAGAAAATTAAGACACGGAAATTTCCAAAATTTACAAGTTACACGAAAACAAAAGCGAGCATTCTGTTTCTACATTGCTCGACGTCGTTAGGCTTTAATCTGACGCCGTCAGTTGTCACGACAAAAAGTGGTCTGCTGCGTTTTTCGGAAAAATTCAGGAAAATTACATCATTAAAACACGGAAAAATTCTTGCAAAACATCCATTATGACTCGATACAAGCATTTGACTCTAACAAACACACATATATATCAATTTCAATAATTGTAATTCTCATGTTCATGTTCTTAAAAACTTATGTGATCTTCCCTACACTTAAATTTTTTGTAAAATACCTTTACATGTAATTAAGATGAGGATAAAGACAAAATAAAGCATTTTCACAAAGTCTAACATGAGAATAAACAACAATGAAAAAGATATAAAACACAAAAATTGAAAAACAAAACAAGCACACAATTAAGCATGGGTTGCCTCCCACGAAGCGCTTTTCTTTATATATGAGTCTTGTAGCTAGATTCGAAGTCGTGCTCCTACTTTCCGCATATCTTAGATGCCCATTCGAATGCCTTGACTCTTCCTTCATCACGAATGTATTCGGGGCCTAACTCTAGACAAGCGATATAGTAAACTTTATCCTTACAATCAACCTCAAAAGCCGGAATATTGTCCACATCTAACTCATCAATGCCCTTAAACTTTTTATTTTTGTAAGGCATTATATATTTAACAATTCGGTCCCATTTGAGAACTTGGCTATTCCTTCCTCTTGATCATAAATCATCATGGATTCCTCAATAAATGGTCTTCCAAGTATCACATCTCCTAGGAATCCATCAATGATGCCCTTAACATCTTTCAAGATCATGAAATCACACCCATATGTGAAATTACCTACAAAGACATGCAACCCTCTAGCTCTCATAACATAGTTACTTAATTTCCTAGGATAAAAGTGGTCTCTCCTAGGTCCTAGCTTTTCACTCATGATCCAATTGTAATAGAGCCTAGACATTACGTTCATGGGCGCCTTATAGTCTATGTAAGTGTGATCCCTATACAAATATCTAATCAAGCATGGTATCTTAATGTTTCTAGGGTCACCCTTTTTTATGCATGGCTCGAAAGATGGTCGCGGATAGCTAACTACGTTATAATGATAGGCGATTTCCCTTCCATTAGGGTATGACTTAAAATACTCATTAAGTTCCTCTTCCTCACTACCCTCCATAATTTCTAATACTTTATAATCTCCTTCCCCAAGTTCATCATCCGAATCATCACTTATGGTTGAATTGTTATCTATAGTACTAGTCGTTTCTTCAAGGGCTTTCTCAAGTGTGCTTTCAATTATCCTATTCAATTACTTAAGTTCTCCAATTTCACTAAAGATACGAGCGCGAAGTTGGTTGGCATAGGTCCGATCAAGTGGTTGGTTTTATGGTGGATGGTTGTTTGGTGGTGGATTGTCACCCATGGTGATAAGTTACAAGGTTATGAACAAAAACACGAAGAAGGGGGATAGACTACAAGGAAGCTAATGAAAATGAAAAACATTCTTACTTGATAGGAATCAAGCAAGGGAACCTAAACGAGATAGAAGTCTAACTAGCTATTCTATTCCCCGGTAGCAGCGCCAAAAACTTGATGCGTGGGTTTCGGGTCGAGAAAACCTCCTTTTCTATGAGCAAGCTTTTCAACCCTCTAGGCAGAGAACCTAGTTGTTGTAGTGTAGTATGGGGTAAGCCTTGGGGATTAATATCGTTCTCGAGGAGAATAGGAATGCTAGAAAGAAATTTATGACGACAAGGTGGGGTTGAGGATGATTCTTTTTTTTATCTTTTTTTTTTATGTTTTTAGAAAGCAAGAGTAAAATCTCGGGACAAATGATTGGGGGTGGTACTTCTAACGATTTCTCTACTTCTACTAATTATCTAATTTAACTAATTACAGAAAGAACAAACGTTCCTCTCTCTCTCCAAAAAAAAAGGCGTCCTAAAAATCCTCTCAGTCTATCAATTTCAAATCCGATTGGTGTGTTTCTATTGTTGATTGTTGTTCTTCATCGTTTCTACATATCATTGGAGTGTTTTAGAGGTTTTTTTGCTGTTTTTTTTTCTGGATCTTGCGTTTTTGAACCCTAATCATTTTTTAGGGTTTCATTACATGCAATCTTATTGATCTGCAACTTGTTTCTGGGATTCACTCCATCCGATTTAGTTTATAAATCGAATATACTTCACTTGTTGAGATCTTGGTCATTGTCTTGGGCTTTATTGATTTACAAAAATCCTAATATTAGGGTTTCATTACGAATTCTGGAAGTTAACATTAGGTTTTTTTTGGGACATTTTCTGTTATACAATCGATTTAACGTGGGTTGTGAGGATGAAAGTTGGGTTTCTTTGTAATGATGAGGCGCCACTAACTCATGTTAATTTGGAGGAATTGGCGGCTCGTATGGATCGTTTAAAACGTGGGGATCTTGGTAATGATAAGGTTCATCATTCAGTTTTATTTTCTGTTGTTGGATCCCTTATCAGTTCTGGTGCTGATGGTGTGGCAAGTGCATCGATTGGTGCTTCTGGCAAGTCAGATGCTGCTGCTACGAGCTATTTTTCGAGTGGGAATGATACGTTTATGGTACAAGTTCCTGATGATGACGCGTCTGCTCATTGTTCTAAGGTCGAAATTTGTTCAAAGATATCTTGGGAATTCGATGCGATGAGTTCATGATGAGTCTGGACGTAATAATGGTCATGGTGAGTCGGTTTTAACACCGATAATGAACCCTATTACCGCGTCTACTTCTCATGTTGCTGATGTTGTTAGTACTTCTGGGGTGGGAATTGTTATTGAACAGGTTGGTACGTCCTTTCCTTATGTGTCTATTGCTGAGTTTAATGTCCAATCTATTTCTACTACGGAAGCAACTATTGTACATGATAGTGTTGCTCCTGGACATGGCAATCAAGGTGATGTTTCGGGGTCTTTTGAGGGCTGTGTTTTGGAGTCAACAAAGGATATTATGGTTGGTAAGGCTGTTGGGTCAACTCAAGTTGAATCTGGTCTTGTGAACATACTACTAGTCCAATTCAGATTCAAGAGTCGGGATACGCGAATGATAAGTTATTGTCGGCTGCAAATGTAAGACATGCATGGGCTAAGTTCGGCTTGGAACATACTATTCTACGGAATAATTTCTTCATTTTCAAATTTTCTTCAATGGATGGTATGACTAAGGTTCTTAATGGGGGTCCTTGGTTTATTAAATCGGTACCTATTTTTTTGCATGAGTGGGTGTCAAACACTAGGTTGGAAATGGAGAAAGTGACTAAGGTATCGGTTTGGGTTCGTATCCATAATGTACCTTCCGTTGTGTATTCCAAAGTTGGTATAAGTTTGATTGCAAAACAGCTAGGGCGGATTATACGTTTTGATCAGGGTACTAATGCTATGTGTAGCAATCCGTGGGGTCGATATTCATACGCACGGGTTCTTATTAAGTTATCTGCTGAGAGAGATGTTTCGGAATCAATTGATGTAGCTATACCTTTACCTAAGGGTAAGGGTCATTACATGGAAGTTCTTGAAGTCGAGTATGAGTGGTGGCCATCTTGGTGCTCCAAGTGTGTTAGTTTCAATCATGATGATTATTTTTGTCCTCTAAGACAAAAGCGGGGTACTCAGGCTTCGACTAAGAAAGATGTTGGTGTTGATTATCATGTTCACTCTCATAAGGTTGGTAAAGCTCCTAAAGGGTCTCGGGTTTTCAAACCAAAGATTAATGTTATGTATAAACCAGTTTCAAAACCGGCTGCCAAGAGAAAGAACCCTTCTGACAAAGAAGTTAAGCCGACTAATGATGGTTTCCTTCTTTTGGTAAACTTAATGGTGCGGTAAGAGATGATGATAGTGTGGTTAAGGTACAGGAACTATATTCACAGCCTTCTAATATTGCTGATTCTTCATGTGGGGGAAAGGACAATGTTGTTGAGGGTTGCAATTGTCAGGTACCTACGAAAAGTATGACTGCTGATTTGTGGGAGCGTTTCAACACTCATGTTGCTTCTACAAGTAAGGCACAGAATCTTTACCCTAAGATTAGTGATGTGGCTTCAACTTCTATACAGGGTCAAGATTATATTGAGGACGGGGTTGTTGAAAGTGATGATGAAGTCTTTGAGAACTATGATGACATCGAGATGTATGCTTCCAAATCTAAGAATTATAGTGGCTCTGCTAAAGACTTCAAGTTGCAAGGACGCACGAAGAAATAGTTAGGTTTTCTTTTGTGTTTCTTGGTGTTAAGTAGCTTTGTTTAGCTTATTATTTTGTAAGTTGCACATGTGTTTGTGCTTGTTTTTTGCCCTTTAGGGCTGCGATGGGGGACTCACTCCCATTCTTTGTACTTCAACGTTTTTTGGTGTAATGCATTTTACCAGGGTGAAAAATCCCTTTTACCCAAAAAAAATATTTAACTCATTACTACGGATAGCTATGTTTAGTTGAAGTGTGCTCATATGGTGATTAAAGATGTGTTCACTTAGATACTATTACTCCCTAGTTATCTTTTATTGGTCGGTTGAATTGCCAAGTCCTTTATCTTAACGCGTTGTATTCCTATTAGTCATAGGGGGGTGCGTATTACCTAGTTCAATGAGGTTATCTCTCCTATAGGATTCACGGGATCGGCAAGCACAAGACTATTTCCTCCGAGCACCCTATCGTCTTCAAGCATACTCACACAATAAATATAACGAAAGCCTAGTTGCACTCCTAAGCCCATATCAATTAAGAAAAGAAACATGTTGCTGATTTATAATCTGGTTTTTTGATCGATGTTGCTGGTTGAATTGAAAGTTAGGGTTTGGTTTAAACCTTAGAAGTCGTCTTCGTGATAATTCAGACCTGGTGGTATATGGTACAATTCGTTTTGATTTGGTCTATAATACGATGGTTGGAAGTTAAGGTTTTTGAAAACCTTATTATCGTCTAATGTTGCAATGGTGGTTGTATGTATGTACGAGTCCTTGAATACGCAAGTATGGTTCTGAATGATTTTGAGCTTGTTCATACGTGGTGTTTGGGACTTCGTGGATTGTCATTGAGCCGTTGGGGAGGGGGCTGGAATATCTTGTGTGTTCTTTACCTACCTTTTGGTATCTTTGTGTTAGTTCATCTCATTGTGTTTCACCGCCGTGTCCTGATTCTTTTTGTAGCATGTTTGTGGGACAATGAAGATGATTGGAAGTTCTTCGATGACTATGCTTTTGGGGCTACCATAGTGAAGCAAGCTTTTAATTTTATGATGTTTATTCACTTGTATAGTCACTGTAGGTTGATAGTTTTTTTTGTATGTTGTAAGAATGGCATGTCATTCTTATATAGTGGTCGATGTACGTGTCCTAAGGGACTGAGGCGAGGGAACTCACCCTCGTCTTTTGTACTTCAATGTTTTTGGATAATATATTTTACCAGAGTGCAGGATTACTCCCCTTTACCCAAAACAATTAAGAAAAGAAACAACCTAACAACAATCAATAATTAGGTTTCATAGATCTAAGCAAACACACAAGTAATTTAGATAGACATGTTAGACAAGCAAGCATACACACAATCAATTGAACATGGGGTAGATATAATGATAAATTGGAATAACAAACTTATCTTGATGTGTAAAATAGGGTATGGGACCTTCGAATACTGTCCAAGTCGGACTACAACTGAGTTAGGGTTTTCTCTCCAAAATTATACCTCTCCAAATACAGAAAAATCGAATTCTATATATAGATTTACAATCGCGACGGCGTCGCCTTTTGCTAGCGACGTCGTCAGGTCACCGTCATTAGGGTTTCGTTTTGGCCAAGTCATCGATGGGACGACATCACTTGAGAGTTGTGACGCCATCGGTCGTTAGTTGCGATGTTGTCTGAATCTTTGATCTGGGTCGTCTGGACTGAAACTTGTGAGTGACGCCCTCCATATTTTAGGTGTGACACCGTCAGGCTTTAGGAACAGAAATTCCGCTGAGCCGTCACATGCACTTTTTGATCAAGTCTTCATAGAGGGACGGTGTCGCCCTTTGGATGGGACGCCGTCAGGTTCTGCTGAGCAGCCTTGAGTGTCTTTGATCTTGACTTTGCCATTTTCTTCATGTTTTTGCTTCTTTTCGTCCAAATATGCTTCATTCCAGCATTTTGCTTCCAAAAGACCTAAAAAGTGAAAAGGAACGATTTTAAGCAGTAACGGATATAAAATGTGTTGAATTAGGGCTTAAATGACCCCCTAAAAGCATACGTTTTAAATCCTTATCAGGAGTCTAATTCAGTATATCCAATTCATACTCAATTTCTAACCTTGATTACTTTTAAGAAAGAAGATATGGTTATCTTGAATAAAACAAATCATATAGAGTTTGATTCTCCTAACTCAACATACCATTAACTTGTGGTATTTCATTAGAATTAATATTGTAAGACGATCTAACAATATGTAAGATAAACATATTCCTTTTGGCTTACATATTTACCAACTAAGTCAACTTAATGGTACAATAGATTTTCCAAGCCAATTTCATGCTTTATAACACAAGTACTCTTTGACCAAGTCACTTCATATCCATGTCTCATCAAGAAGACATAAACTGTTATAATCCCATTATACGTTATAAATCATTGATAAACTCAATGACTTCTTGTATATGTCTTAATTAAAAACATAACAAGTTAACGTCTTACTTTATTATAAGTCTTAAAAGACTTCATGTTTATATCTTTACAATGAAACATAAACATGTTTAACTAAAGTAATTATGAACACCACCTCTTGGTTTTAATAATAATTTCAAATTAATTTATTTCTTCACAATAATGTAGGACTACATTATTTCTTCATTTATTTATGTCATTCCAAAAATACAAAAATATTCAAATTGAAGTAGTATTAGATTACTTCATTTATTTTCGTTATTCCAATTATACATAAATACTTAGTTTGAATTAGTCTTATATATCATCTTGACACATGTTCTAAATACTTGTCTAATATAACTTTAAATTTATTCCAGATATGATCTCACGTAACATAGAGATTTACCTTGTTGTTGCAATCTAGCTAATCTCTCACATAACATAAATTGCAACACCAAGTGTTTCTTAGATTAGATATATATAAGTTATATTTAGAACTTTAGTCTCTTACCTTGCAGTCAAGAGAATCCCTTAAATCATATTCCTACGTGTTGTACCTTGCACACAATAAGGATTTCTCCCACTTGTGCATGGAACAACATCATGTATCAGATAAACAACACGACATACGTTTTTGTATTTGATCAATATGATTGTGTCATTGATACTAGCATAACTAGTAGATGTAGAATGTTACTGTCTAGTAAGAAAACGTTCATGGCTATCCTTAAAAACATAAGTGTCTACAAGTGGAAAGTAATTATCTTAAGACATTCTAGAGATAATGTAGATTACTACCAAGAAGACAAAGCTTGTAGCTCATGTGGAAAACTAGAAGGGGGTTGAATAGTTTTGCCGATTAAATCTTCGTTTTAAAGTATTTATATTGACTTATGTCAATGAATTTAGATCGTGTGTTGGATATTGATAAATGGACATATATAAGTAATGCAAAGAGATAAAAAGTAAAGGAACACAAAACCACAACACGAGTATTTATAGTGGTTCGGCTATAAGGACACATTCCTTGCCTACTCCACTCCCCGAGTACCCAACTCAAGAGTTTGTAAGCACTACATAACACAAGCTCCTTAATGTTGAGCATGTACCTCCCAAAAGTAATTGAAAATGTATAAAAAGGGGTTATGAAACTCACAAGATATGTCAAAGTTTAGAATATTTGTGATATAAAAGTAAGTAGTTGAGCATGTATCTCCCCAAAGAGTTTGTAAGACAAATAAGTAATAAAAGTGGCCACGAACTCACCGGTGTGATTGATATGCTAACAAAATGATGTGCACGAAAGCGAGGCTCGGAAACTATCCGCGACCTAAAATGAATGTTATGACTGAAGTTATGATATGTTGTCGTGAATGCATGATTTGAAAACGAATCACCCAATATGCTACTAGAAAACTAGTTATATAAAATATTGTTACTTGAATGTGTGACGGTTTCATGTCGAAAAATAAATACGCGAAGTTAATGGTGAAAATGTAGTCAAAACTATGTAACGGTTTTAGTAATTGAAAACTTACGCCGGATTTGACGCAAATATACATAGGAAAACTAACTCGCTTTAACGTCCATTTCCCGAAACATCCGCTTAGGCCCTCAACAACCTTGATTAAAATCCCGACAGCTTACTAAAGCCGTGAATAGTGAAAAGACGTTGACTCAAAGTTCGTTAACCATAACTCACTGCTTTAAGTCCGCTTTTCAAGTTCTTTATATCCACGCCAAGGTAATGAAGAGTACTAATATATTTTTAAACTCGAGACTTCACAGAAATTTTAAGGCCACTGTTTGGTCAGTTAAAATTGGACTGCATGAACATTTTCCGAAAATTATAGTTTTAAATCGTAACTTGAAACCACGATATTTTTCGTTATAATTCTGCTTTAGTCCGCTCAAAAGGCCACGCTCATAACTAAAAATCTATTTTCTAAAACTTTAATAAAACTTATAAAATGACTAACTTTTCGAAAAATTATATTTCGCAGCGCTCCGCTTATTTTAAACTTTACCATTTTTATTTACTTGTTTAACCACAACTTCACCACAAAATTCCCTTAATCTACTCATCACCAATCCTACTAGTAAAACAACTTCATTTGATCATAACCAAAATAAATATTCATTGTGAGGCTAAAAATATATACAACCTAAATAAACATATATAAAATTTATGTAATCATTTCCTCCAAAACCACAACTAGACTTTGATGTTCCATTTTCAAACTTATCATTTTATAAACTTTTAACTAGCACATGATTGTTAAAAATATTTATATAGCACATATGGGTGATAATCTTGGATGATAATGAATAAAATCACAACAATGCAAATATGATCATGAGGACTTCATGAAATGTATGAAAAATATGTATGAAAAAGTAAGAGATGAAGTTTTATGCTTACAAATTGCTTGATGAGGTGTATGATCAAGGGTTTATCCTAAACACCCTAGGTTTTTATTTCAAAACCTAAACAAAGAGTGTTACTAGATTGTGAAAAGCTTGACTTGAAGATTTTTGATGAACTCCTCATCTATCCATGGGGAGGCCGGATTTTTAGTGAAGAAGAAGAGAGAAGAAATTTTGATCTATACACTTGCATTATTGAAATGAATGAGTAGAGTTGGAGTGTGGACTTTTATAAACAAGATCTTGAAAATCTTAGAAAATCATGTAATAAATGATACATATACATATATTTATTATTAATATGTAAAAGTATAAATATAATAGAAGTAAAGTTACTTGAGGATAAGTAGTAGCTTGTAGCATTGTTGAGTAATATTAGTAGGTTGTAAACACATTTGAATATTTAAGGTAGCGTTAGATAAAAATAAATTTTCACGGTTCAAGATAAACTATATTTAGATCATAAAAATTATAAAAATACATTTCTTGAAAGAGTAGAGTGAATAAATAATTATTGTGTAGTTTTTTTTAGAAAACGTCGTAATAATATAAATTTAACGATTTATATACCAAATAAATTTAAAACACTATGTAAACTCGAAATATGGTTTTAAATCTTAATATGAGTATTTAAATATATAGGAATGATTTTTGGAAGTGTTGAATTGATTGTTCAAAAATAATGTTTACGCGATAACGTTTATTTAATATGATATTTACGCGTTTAGTGTGAAATGAAAATCATGAATGAACCGTTGAAATGATGAATATGGAGTATGAGAAATGACCGAATTTGAGAATTGTGACATTCTTCCCATGTTAGAGGAATCGCGTCCTCGCGATTCGATTAATGATACTAGGCCCAAAACGCGACAAGGGTTCTAGAAGTTTATGCTCATGTATGGTTTAAATGATTATGCCAATGCTCATGCATATGTCATGACTATATCCCATTCTAAAGACATGCTCCACTTATGATTAGGCTCGATGAGGCGAAGCTTTCCCATTCTCGAGCAAAATTTTCAAAAGACTTTAAGTAACCGATTTTACTTAATCCCACAACTCATCAAACAAGAACCGTCATACGATTAGGCTAAATCGGTTTAGGTAACAACTTGTTTCTAGCTTGATCTTTGCAACTCATCAAACAAGAACTCACGCGGATCAAACTGGGAACAAGTGGTTTGAAGAAAATCTTTGAAAATTTGGCTCGACACGGAATGCTTACTCATATGAGACTACTACTCCCTTCATTGCATGATTCTTCCCAATTAGACATAGGTGATCGTGCTATGTATAATTTAGAGTAACTATGCAATGCTTGGACCAATCGACTCATATGATGTTTGGTGTTGAGTCATAAGTTCGCATGTATAAAGAATATGCACTTGTAATGATATGATGAGATGCTATGATGGTGTGGTTATAGTCTAGGGTCAATGATGCAACCTAGTTCTCTATAACCGATGCTCGATAGTCAATCATCACACCCCAAATTACGTGTTTTGCGGTAGAATGGAATACCTGGGGATGACCGCCATAGCATCAAAGTTAAGATTATATCGAACGACCTAAAGTGTCGCTTTGGAAAACACATCGTTTGATTTATTAAAACAATCGAGTTTACAAAGTATAGGTCCCAAATGAAAATCAACGTGCGGAAATAAGTTTGTTACAAGCCAAACGATGTTTTAAAGTTTATAAATCCCACGTGAGACGTCGTCACCACGACTCTATGATATGTCCATATGCATGCCATGAAGTGAATGCCTTAGATACCGAGATAAAACATGCTAAAAGTGTCAACACGAAGGTTGGTGAGTTCATAGAGTTTGTTGAAAATGATAATAAAAAAAAATCTATAAGAAATGTTGATGCAAAGAAAGGCCTTGTAAATCCACTCGGCCCAAGTTCAGCCCATACAAAACTTGCTTTGTGTGTTTACAATCCATTGCCAAAATATGGAATTGTCAATCTTGTTTGTAAGTAGGACATAGTGCATACGATATATACATAAACTTAATGCAAAGAATCACAAATAATCGAACCTCACGATTAAGTCTAACTTGTTTGTTGTGTTACATTGAATCACTTGAATAACAGATTATATTCACCCAAGGTCTCGCTCTATCAAGGACACAAGGGTGGGGGCGCCACCGATAGTACTATCAATACTCTCTGCCGGCCTCCAGCGGAGTTAACCATTGCTAAAGTTTGTATGTTGATGCATAATTGAAAACTAGTTTAGCACATTAAGGCACATATCGCAATAAACACACAATGTCCAAAGTGTATAAGTAGTATAGTGTAACACAATTGTATAAATGGTTTGAGTATTCGCAAGAGTGAAACAAGTATAACCCATTCAAGTATAAAACGCAATCAAGTCTAAAGTATAGGTAAAGTTGTTTGACAAAAGAGTTTAAATGTTTGGATAAATAAGCATATATCTACCCCAAATGGTTTGTAGAATTTAAACTAGTAAAAGCGGGTATGAACTCACGTGAGTATGTCAAAGTTTAGAATATTTGTGAAAGTAAATGAAAATAGTTTGAGCATGTACCTCCCAAAAGTAATTGAAAATGTATAAAAGTAGGGTTATGAAACTCACAAGATATGTCAAAGTTTAGAATATTTGTGATAGTAAAGTAAGTAGTTGAGCATGTATCTCCCAAAGTGATAGTAAAAGTAAGTAGTTGAGCATGTATCTCCCCAAAGAGTTTGTAAGACAAATAAGTAATAAAAAGTGGGCTACGAACTCACCGGTGTGATTGATATGCTAACAAAATGATGTGCACGAAAGTGAGGCTCGGAAACTATCCGCGACCTAAAATGAATGTTATGACTGAGTTATGATATGTTGTCGTGAATGCATGATTTGAAAACGAATCACCCAATATGCTACTAGAAAACTAGTTATATAAAATATTGTTACTTGAATGTGTGACGGTTTCATGTCGAAAAATAAATACTTTAAGTTAATGGTGAAAATGTAGTCAAAACTATGTAACGGTTTTAGTAATTGAAAATCGGCCACGCCGGTTCGGACGTAATATATACATAGGAAAACTAACTCGCTTTTAACGTCCATTTCCCGAAACATCCGCTTAGGCCCTCAAAACCTTGATTAAAATCCTCGACAGCTTACTAAAGCTGTGAATAGTGTTTTCAAAGACGTTTTTGACTCAAAGTTCGATTAACCATAACTCACTCGCTTTTAAGTCCGTTTTCAAGTTCTTTATATCCACGGTAATAATGAAGAGTACTAATATATTTTTAAACTTGGAGACTTCACAGAAATTTTAAGGCCACTGTTTGGGTCAGTTAAAATTGGACTGCATGAACATTTTCCGGAAAATTATAGTTTTAAATCGTAACTTGGAAACCACGATATTTTTCGTTATAATTCCGCTTTTAGTCCGCTCAAAAGGCCCGCTCATAACTAAAATCTATTTTCTAAAACTTTAATAAAACTTATAAAATGACTAACTTTTCGAAAAATTATAAATTTCGCAGCGCTTCCGCTTATTTTAAACTTTACCATTTTTATTTACTTGTTTAACCACAACTTCACCACAAAATTCCTTAATCTACTCATCACCAATCCTACTAGTAAAACAACTTCATTTGATCATAACCAAAATAAATATTCATTGTGAGGCTAAAATATATATACAACCTAAATAAACATATATAAAATTTATGTAATCATTTCCTCCGTTTTAAAGTATTTATATTGACTTATGTCAATGAATTTAGATCGTGTGTTGGATATTGATAAATGGACATATATAAGTAATGCAAAGAGATAAAAAGTAAAGGAACACAAAACCACAACACGAGTATTTATAGTGGTTCGGCTATAAGGACACATTCCTTGCCCTACTCCACTCCCCGAGTACCCAACTCAAGAGTTTGTAAGCACTACATAACACAAGCTCCTTAATGTGGCGGAGAAGCCTTCACAACGTCACCTACACTTTTTCTGATACAAGGCTAGATATCGAGTTCCATTACAAAGAATGAACTACTATCCAACACTACTACCCAAAGGAGACAAGCTCCTTTTTACAATACTAGAAAGGATATCAATATCCTTTAACCCAAACTACACAACTTACACATCGGCGCACCATATCGAATGTACACCTTTGGCACCATACACCAATGCCTTCAACACGACACACTATTGGAGGGAGAGAAAAATTATCAACAAGATGCACTTCAATGGTCTTGATGATGATGGATCTTAGCAACTCATGACCTTGAGCTTGCATGTCTTCAAGAGGTTGTGATCTCGCCTTTAAGAGGAACCTAGAGAATCACATAAAGAGAAAACTACATAGAATGATCTGTTGGATCTATGGTTAGAGAGGTTAGAACATAGAGAGAAATATGTCTAAAAGGATTAATGAGCAAGAGAGAAATGGCTCACTATTTATAGGCGAAACTGCCTACTGTTCCACGGTTCTGGCGGAACCCTTACTCAAGGGATCCGTCCAATACAAAACCAGGGATCCGGCTACTGGGTTAGCTTAGTCCTGATTTTGGGTTGTAAACCAGGTTATGGGTTATGAGTTATGGACCATGGGTCATGGACTTTGGATCATGGATACCCAACAAGATACAATGTATCTAGTTAATGGGTTATGGATCTTGGGTCATGGACTTTGGGTCATGGATCATGGATAATATCCAACATGACTTCATGCATTATATCATGCAATGGATCATGGGTTATGGATCATGCTCCATGGATACGGGTTATGGACTTTGGTTTTTACCCAACAAGATTCATTGTATCTAGTCAATGGATCATGGGTCTTGGGTCATGGGTTATGGACTGGTTTTTACCCATTACAAGTTATACAAAGTACATATATATTTTTATAAAATATAAGTAAACAATATTACTTGTAAGTGTTGTATAAAAATGGTTTTGGTTTTATATAACTTATTTAACTAAACATGTTTTGATAGTTTTATATGTTTAGTAAAAGTGTGTTAGTAAACTATTGGCTCAAAGCTTTTACGTATTTTATTTATTTCGTTAAAATGATTTTACGTTTGTTATCGACAAAACATTAGAAGATCGTAAACTATAAATAAACGTTTTTATGGTTTATTTGTATTAACGATCTCTCCCTTTTTGTTGATGACAAAACATAAGGTTATTTGAAGTAAAAAATAAAATTCATAAAATTTTTAATTGGAGTTTTTACTCTCTCTCTCCCTTTTGTCAAAACAAACAGGTCGTCGAAAAGAAACTAACACATAGTAGAAAGAGTTTTGAGAAAAACTTATGGAAAGTAAAAAGTTTAGATGAGAAAGATTTAGAGAAAGAAATGTAGAGATGATAAGTAGTAAGGTAAGAAAGAGGGTCTCGTTTAGCCCCTTGACGAATGCTTCCCTTTGTTGAGGGCGTCAAGTAATTAAGAAGACTAAACGAGTGTATTGCAAGTAATTTGAAACATTTTTGCTTTGACGTAAAAGCTCCCCCTTGACGAGTGCTCCCTTTTGATGAGGGCGTCAAGTAGTTAGGAAGACTAAGTGAAAGTATTGCAAGTTTTTTGCAATGTTTTGCTTTGATGAAAAGCTCCCCCTTGTTGAGAGCGTCAAAGTCTTCATGTGTATTTTGAAAATCTACAAAACAAAAGTTAGAAAACAAGTATGTGGTGCATTTTTTTCCTGCAAATGAGCTTTAAATTAAGCTCTTAATTTGTTTTTTGTCCACCTAATTCTGCCAGATCCTTCATTTGAGGGATCCATCTAGGCCAATTGGCGGGAACCGTGTACCTGTAGCTTAGTAACAGCAATGTAGATATAAATAATGATGTAAACATCCAAATAAGTCATGTGTTGTTGCACCAAACATGTTCACATAACTATATAACATACAAACATGTAGTTTCATTTAATAAAATGAGAGAAATGATACACATATCTCTAAAACTAAGAAAATGATACAAACATGTATTAAAGTAAGAATCATAACAATCCAAATTGCGCCTAAGACTAGAGAAAAAACCACTTGTGCTTGCATTCCTAGGTTTAGGGACAGTTAGATTTGTTGATTTCATCAAAACGTTCAAGAAGGTGATAGAACATGAAACGTACTTCATCACGTACTTCTAGGACTAACCCTTGGACATATTAACAATGATAGCAATCATTGTCATGACTAGGAAAAGGTGGCGGTAAGAATGGAGAAGTTTGAGGAGGGTAAGTTTAATGAGGAAGGTGGAGGTTCCACAAAGAATGGAGGGTTTTGTGGAGGTAAGTTTGATGAAGTAGGTGGTGGTTCTACCAAGGATGAAGGTGGTTATATATGTGTTGGTGGTGGAGGTAAATAAGTATCCACTTTCATATGGTCCGGTTGTTGAGTTTGGAGATTCCTCATAATCTAAAATGGACCATTTGAGGGTGAAGGGGAGTAAGACACGGGTGCTAGTGAAGTTCCAACACCGAGGTTTTGGTGAGAAGGTTGTTGTGGTATCATTCACACTTTTACAAATTTAAAAATTCTAAAATGAGTTTAAATCTATATTTTTAAAAAGACTTGCACACTCTTATCTCATTGCTTAAAAATCAACTTTATGTTTTGTCTTCAACAAAAAGGGGGAAATTGTTAATACAAATATCGTCCAAAAACATTATTTATATGTTACGATCTTTGCTATCTTTTGTTAACGACAATAATAAACTTTATTTTAGCAAAGTATAAATTTTGTCAAGTCTTTTATATAGCTACAAAGTTTTTCTTTAAAATATATTTAAATATAAGTTACTTCTTAATTAACATCACTTAGCTAGCTACAATTTATATTTCACAAGTTTACTTTGTGTAACACCCCAACCCGACAAGGGTCAAAATGTCACATTATGATGTCAATCAGAACATAATAATGCAAGCAAAAGTCTTAAATAAATAAAAATACAAGTCATGAAACAAAACTTCGAAGGAATACAAACTGCTCCAATTCTTAAACGAAAACATAAATCCTAAGTTAATTCCAAATGACAAAGAAAACTAAGGTTGGCTTGGTCCACTAAAAGCTCCTACTCTCATCACTCAATCCCAGCATCTCATTAATACCTGCCACATGGAAAAGAAAACGTGGCTGAGCTAACCCTTAATGGATAGATATAAACAATGAAAAGCAATAAGTCGAAATGAATAAGCGAAACAATTTCAACGAAAACCTGTTGAAAAAATCTGTTAAATAACATAAGGACTGAATATGGAATAAGAAATAATCAAATGGGTCATAATGAAATAACAGAGTTGTCAAAGGAATGCCCAAGTGCCTAAACATTATACATGAATAGACCAAAACAACCAAAAAATATATTTCACATCATATCATATCATATCATATCATAATTAAATCATAGCAAATGGAGTGATCAACTCTCAGACGTGTATGGCACATACATATATCTGAACTGAGTACCTAAGATGCATCCATATGCCCCCTGTCAAAAATAAAACATCACGTCCCTAATACATATGATTTTGGCTAATATATAGGCGCGTGAAATTAGTCATACAATAATCATAATCAAATCCATGCACAGAAGGGAACGATGTGGACAAAATCACACCTCCACAGATAGCCTCATGCCATTGGTGCCTCAATGATATGGTCATGGCACCTCCATGACTATTTAGTACCTTGAGCAATGGATTAGGTCAAAAAACATAGGGTAACGAACAAAGATTATTAATAAAAATAATGAATAATGGAATGAAATGAATAAGCATCAAATGGCGTAACCAAATGAATATCGCATCGAATGAATCATATCAAATGGAATCACAAATGAATATCATAACAAATGAAACAAAATCAAAGATCAAAAGTCATGAGAAACCCTTACTGATAAAGGCCCGAATATATGTACCTTAGCAAATGAAATGAGAGAAAACGGAAAAGTGAGAACAAGGAACAACGTCATGTCTTCTTCAACGAATCTACACAATTTAGGGTTAATATAATACTTATTAGCTCATTTAATATCATAACGGATTTTTAGTACTTATAAACCATATTATCATATTAGGGTTTACTTAGGTTAAGTGATCAAAACATAGTTTTAAGGTTGCATAACTTAATTAGGTTAAATGTCTTCTTACTTAATGTCCGACCAAATTAGGGTTAATTAATACACACTTAGGGTTTTAGACGCTTTTAATAATTACTTTAGACTTGTTACGTATTAATTAA
Source organism: Chrysanthemum lavandulifolium (assembly GCA_022545495.1). Lineage (NCBI taxonomy): Eukaryota > Viridiplantae > Streptophyta > Magnoliopsida > Asterales > Asteraceae > Chrysanthemum > Chrysanthemum lavandulifolium. Next base: position 132,527,728 of record CM040242.1, read on the forward strand.
GCGTGAAAATAAACATACTCACATGCAATTGACACAACCTCATTTTCCTAATTTAAAAGCATGCAAGACGTACACTTATAATTACCATTCAAACATGCAAACCACTCACTCGTTAACCACTTATAATTACTATCCTAACGCCTATAGCTTATTGATCCATATCACAAGTTCACCAAGCACATAAATCACTCACCCGACAAGCACACACTTAACACACATCACTTAGATTATTCACTTGACGTTCATGCAAACCTTACCTCCTAACCGTTACGAAACGCATTACTTAAACACACCAAAACTCTACAGCTTGTTAATGAGATACAAAAATCACATACCGTCCCATTCGACCCATATGAACGAGGCACCTAAAGATACACCTATGCATGACCAAAACGACCCTTTGACAATTAATACTCATTCGATCTCAACTCCATACATACGAGTACTACCTCATCCCCTTATCCAGATTAACTTGTATATGTTATTACCAGACACAAACCAAGTTCACAAACAAGACTTTTGTATCCCGATTATATATGTATGATTACATGATTAACAAGTGACTCGAACCCTTTACTAATCGATACCAGGACATACACATACAAATGAGACGTAAGACATGATCGACCCCCAGACTAGCACCAACATGGGGGGTCTTTTTATTTTTTTGTTTAAAATTAAAAAAAATCTAAAAAAACCCATAACCACTTTTCGTATATTACCTTGTTACAGTAGTCTAGTATTACTCATAATATATATAATTTATTTTTATTAGTTTTTTGGATAAATTTATAAATTGTGTTATGACTGCTGTAACAAGGTAATACTAGACTACTGTAACAAGGTAATAATAGACTACTGTAACAAGGTAATACTAGACTACTGTAACAAGGTAATATACGAAAAGTGGTTATGGGTTTTTTTAGATTTTTTTTAATTTTAAACAAAAAATAAAAAGACTCCCCGTATACTTTATTTTGCCTATTCTTGGAGCAGATAATCCATATGCAGCTATTTATCTAAAGAAGATGGAAGATGAAAAGAATATGGAAAATGAAAAGACTTCAGATGAAAAGACTAAAAAAACTAAACCTCTTAAATTTACAGATGAAGAGTTAAGTAAAAAGATAGAAGAATGGCGAATAGATGTAACTGTTGGTGTAAATAAAGTGCAAAAAACATGTATGATAAGTGCTTCAATTGTATAGACTTTACATTCTCTAAGTAATTCCTGATCCTCGGCTGATAAATTGAGAGATCTTAGGTATTCTTTAGCAGTCACTTTATGTTTCCCTACTAATAGATTCACGATCTCGGGGGATCTAGAAAATATATCATCCTCGTTGAAAGCTATTGTTAAGTTTTCTATTTCTTTCTGTAGATTTATTAAATCCAGCTCCGTTTTTGGATAACTTTTTTTAAGAGATCAAATACTTGTTTTTTTGACGGTTCAGTAGTAGTTTTATTTACTATATCTAATGTATTAGAATCGGTTTCTAATTCCGTATAAAATTTCATGAAGAAAGTACCCACTAAATCCATATCTTTAGAGTCAAGAACTTTACCTTCCCATTGCTCAATTATATTTCGAGTAATCCATTTGTGATTTATTGTCATCGGTTTTTGTCTATCTATGTGAGAACTCAAGTTTATCCTTCTAGCCCGGGATTATCCTAAATTTTCTATTCTCTCTGAGTAAATACCAACAAAAACTAGCGGTACATATTCAGTTAGAAATATACTAATCTAGGTGCTATACCCTTGGGCTCGAACCCAGTGATTTAACCAAATCTCAGTGCAAAATGCATCAGGTGGCCTAAGAGACTAAGCAAACATAGGAACCCTACTGAGAACGGCGTTGAAATCGGCTCAATAAATTGATTATTTCGCCTATTCTAGGGATTTTCATAGCGCCGAACCCGCGTTTAAATCCTGAAAGCCCGAGCCCCACCCTATTTAAAGAGCGACAAGCACGACTAGAGATCAAGGTCAGCTTGTAGAAGGCCTCTACCCAAGTAAAGCAAGCCCAAATGGACATGTTTTTAGCTTCGAATGGAGAAGCGTAAGTACTGAGTACATGGGGGGTCTTTTTATTTTTTGTTTAAAATTAAAAAAAATCTAAAAACCCATAACCACTTTTCGTATATTACCTTGTTACAGTAGTCTAGTATTACCTTGTTACAGCAGTCATAACACAATTTATAAAAAAGTACATGGGGGTCTTTTTATTTTTTGTTTAAAATTAAAAAAAATCTAAAAAAACCCATAACCACTTTTTGTATATTACCTTGTTACAGTAGTCTAGAATTACCTTGTTACAGTAGTCTAGTATTACCTTGTTATAGCAGTCATAACACAATTTATAAATTTATCCATGTTTTCATAATATTTATAATTTATTTTTATTAGTTTTTTGGATAAATTTATAAATTGTGTTATGACTGCTGTAACAAGGTAATACTAGACTAATGTAACAAGGTAATACTAGACTACTGTAACAAGGTAATATACGAAAAGCGGTTATGGGTTTTTTTAGATTTTTTTTTTAAGTTTAAACAAAAAATAAAATGACCCCCCATGTACTTTTTTATGACCAATCTCCAAGCTAACACATGCAATATCAAAACCTTCATAAACCAAACATGTTTTAAACCGGCAACCCCTTTGTCCCACATTAAATATTCTTGATTAGGGTTTCCAGATTTTAGCTTCATTAAATGTATTAAAAAAAGATTATAAGGGCTTGCTAGGGTTGTATCAATGTCGAATAAAAGCTGATAAATGGTGACACAAAGCTGATTACAGTTTACGACTTAAGAAGATCATATAGGTATATATAAATTCGTTATTTTAAGTGTTAATTCATGTGACAGATTCCTAGTCGTATCATGGCAAGATTTACTCTTGATTTACACTTATAAATATGTCGAATACTAAGCATAAAAGAGACCAAAACCTGGTGTCGACTTGTAATAGAAAACGAATGGGAAGAGGAGATTAGGGCTCAAATTAATCACCAAAACTCCAATGATTCGCACGCAACTGGTCACCAAACTCTTGCTTCTTCTCCTTCTTCTTCTTGGCAGCAATCATAGAGATTATGTGTGTGTTCGTATTCGGTTTTCAGTATATGGGAGAGACAAGGGAGAACCAAATATAATATATATCAAGAGGAGAAGTCGTGTTTTGCAAGATGAAAGAAAAGCGTGTATTTGGTTAAGTTAGAAACAAATCGGTATTGAATATTTGTGCTCGTATGTCGTGAGGTAGGACTAGGCAATGAGGTCTTCAAATTTTATAGAATATATATATATATATATATATATATATATATATAACCTAAATTCTTGTTCTTGTGCATTAAAAAGAAATCGTGCCAAGGAGGAGGAGTGGCGGATTTTGGACTAGGTGAAATTAAGTTATTTTTTTAGGTTTATATCATATCATATTTTAATTATCATATAACATATTATTACGTAACTTAGATAAAGTTCCAAATTATTACGTGACTTTATGCTTGCGAAATTTAGGGTTTTACACTCCAAAAGAAATTTTCATCCGCGAAATTAAAATGAAATGATTAAACGTAAACGTACCAGATTACGAAAGGAATTGAAGATGATCTTAATGAACGGAGAGGTTTGTTTCTCATGACTCGATCCTAACGGTCCACAATGGCCTCAGGGTCTTCAACATAACGAATCTGACTCACGGATGCGAAACATATATATTGAGCAGATGATAAGTACATAAAACACAATCATGAATATGAAACAAATGCGAAGGTAAAGCAAAACGATAAGAAACTTCATCAAATAAATCTCAAACTTTTAAACGAACAGTCAAAATGTACAAACAATCCAAAAGGATAAAGCAGTATTAAAAATGTATCAACGTGCATAACGAAATGGATATGACACCCACATAAATGAAAACGAAGTAAGGAAACTACGAACCATAGACTCACTTTCCTCTTCTACTATTCTTAGGGCAATCGCGCAGCTTATGCTCCATCGAACCACACAAGAAACATGCTCTAGTAACTTTATGACAAGGCTTCCCTGGGTGGAGCTTCCCATACGTATCACATCTGGGAGACGATGCTTCCTCAGGGTACTTCTTCTGGTAAGACAATCCACCATCACGGTGAGACTGTTGGTCGCGATCATGCCTAGACCTCTGGTTGTAGTCACCCCACTTATTCGAATCACGTCGATCAGAATTTCCCCGCTCATACTTACCCCGCTTATCCGAACCATAACGGTCATAACCCTTTGCAACATGGCGGTCATAACTTCCTGCTCATCCTTTTTCCGAGTATCCACTTTTCGTATCCTGTCTTCATCCCTATTCCTCTTGTTACTCTTGACATCTCCCGTAGAATCTCTATATTTCTTGCGGCATTAGCCACCGAGCCACATCGGTAAAATCCATGTTCACTATCTGTCCAAGATTGGTTCATAAAGGCCCACTTCTTTCGTGATGCTTATTGTCTATGTCGATGGGAATGTTGGAGGTTTTGTTTGTGGTGCTCTTTGCTACTACAAAGCAGTTATATGTTGAAGACCGCTTGGATGTTTCTCGTGGATTCTTCATGGAGAGTTAAGGTGACCGCCATAGTGATATAGAAGGCTCAAGTGCTTTTCTTGAGTAGTATTGTAAATTTTATGTACTTTTGTCATTATTGGTAGGTTCATTTTATTGTAAGTTATAGGAGCGGTGTGTCATTCTTATATTCGAGTCGTAAGTGTCCTAAAGGGATGAGGTGAGGATATCACCTCATCCTATGTACCTCAGCGTTTTTAGAGTAATCAATTTTACCGGGTGAATTAACCCTTTTACAAAAAAAATAAAGGGCCCACTTGAAGTGCTCCGCTTGATCTTCTGTGTACTGCTCTTGCTCCCAAGAAACCGGCTAACCTAAGGCGCTTCATAAACTCATGCGGCTCTCTCTTTCCTTTTGGCGGATGGTGTGATATTCTCTCTCGAACTTCTGTTGTTCGGACATTGGAAAATACTACAGGTAGAAAGCTTCACGGAACTCGATCCAAGGTAGAGCAGCTGGATAAGCGTCACCTCCCTTAGCTTGTTTGTGCGCCTTCCACTAGCTCAAGGCATCTCCCTCCAACTTGTAGCTAGCCAGCCTAGCTTTGAACTCGTCCGCACAACCCAGCACCTCAAAAATCTTCTCCATATGAGTAATCCAATTCTCGACAACGATTGAGGTATTGGCGAGCTAAACAATTCAGGCTTCTGCTTCACAAATCTTTCCATCCAAGTGTGGATGTCAATAGGTTGAGCACCACCACCACCACCACTACTACTAGCTGCGTTTCTACGGACCTCATCAGTATTCCGGGTAGTGAGGTCAGGGAGGATTCGGGCAATCTCCCTTGCAACTGCAGCTTGAAAAGCAGCATCACCTTCAGGTGTAGAAGAACGCGTGTTCACCATCTAAGATATCAATAAACGAAACAATGGAGACAAACAGAGGTTAACTCATAATATGAAAGAAAATGGATAACACAGAAGGAAGCCTAATTTCTACCCAATCCTCACAGGTCATAACCTAAGCTCTACAACACAAAACCTAAAGCTCTGATACCATAATTGTAACACCCAAAACTGACAAGGGTCAAAATGTCACATTATGGTGTCAATTAGAACATAATAACGCGAGCAAAATCTTAAATAAATAAAAATACAAGTCATGAAAGAAAAACTTCTAAGGAATACAAAATGCTCCAATTCTTAGCGAAAACATAAATTCCAAGTTAATTCCAAATGACAAAGAAAAACTAAGGTTGGGTCGGTCCACTAAAAGCTCCTACTCTCATCACTCAATCCCAACATTCCGCTTAATACACGCCACATGGAAAAAAGCGTGGTTGAGCTAACGCTTAGTGAATAGATATAAACAATGAAAAGCAATATTTCAAAATGAATAAGCGAAACAAATCCAATTAAAAACCCTTGAACAAACATGTTAAATAAGATAAGGACTTAATATGGAATTAGGAATAATCAAAGGAATGCCCAAGTGCCTAAACATGCTACATGAATAGACCAAAACAATCTAAACATATATTTCGCATCATATCATATCATATCATAATTAAATAATAGCAAATGGAGTGATCAACTCCCAGACGTGTATGACACACACATATATCTGAACTAAGTACCTAGGATGCATCCATACGCCCCCTGTCAAAAATAAAATATCACGTCCCTAATACATCTGCTTTCGGCAAATATATAGGCGCATTGAATTAGTCATACAATAATCATAATCAAATGCATGCACAGAAGGGAAAGTTGTGGACAAAATCACACCTCCACAGATAACGTCATGCCATTGGTACCTCAATGACATGGTCATGGTACCTCCATGACTAGTTAGTACCTTGGGCAACGGATTAGGTCAAAAAACATAGGCTAACGAACAAAGATTGTTAATCAAAATAATGAATAATGGAATGAAACGAATAAGCATCAAATGGCGTAATCAAACGAATATCACATCGAATGAATCATATCAAATGGAATCACAAATGAATATCATAACAAATGAAACAAAATCAAACATCAAGCGTCATGAGAAACCCTTCCCGATAAAAGCGGAAAATATGTACCTTAGCAAATGAAATGAGAGAAAACGGAAAAGTTAGCACAAGGATCTACGTCATGTCTTCTTCAATGAATCTACGGTTTAGGGTTCATATAATACTTATTAGCTCATTTAATGTCATTACGGATTTTTAGTACTTATTATTAACCACCTTATCATATTAGGGTTTACTTAGTTAAGTGATAAAAACATTGGTTTAAGGTTGCATAACTTAATTAGGTTAAAAGTCTTCTTACTTAATGCCCGACCAAATTAGGGTTAATTAATACACACTTAGGGTTTTAGCCGCTTTTAATAATTCATTTAGACTTGTTACGGATTAATTAAGCATGAAACCAAACATACTCACATTCAATTGACACAACCTCGGGTTCATAATTTAAAAGCATGCAAGACATACACTTATAATTACCATTCAAACATACAAACCACTCACTCATTAACCACTTATAATTACCATCCTAACTCCTATACCTTATTGATCCATATCACAAGTTCACCAAGCACATAAATCACTCACCCGACAAGCACACACTTAACATACATCACTTAGATTATTCACTCGACGCTCATGCAAACCTTACCTCTTAACACTTAGGAGACGCATCACTTAAACACACCAAAACTCTACAGCTTGTTAATGAGATACACAAATCACATACCATCCCATTCGACCCATATGAACGAGGCACCCAAAGATACACCTACGCATTACCAAAACGACCCTTTGACAATTAATACTCATTCGATCTCAACTCCATACATACGACTACTACCTCATGCCCTTATCCAGATTAACTTGTATATGTTATTACCAGACACAAACCAAGTTCACAAATAAGACTTTTGAATCCTGATTATATACGTATGATTACATGATTAACAAGTGACTCGAACCCTTGACTAATCGATACTAGGACACACACATACAAATGAGGCGTAAGACATGATCGACCCCAGGACCAACACTAACATATGCGACATGACCTATCTCCAAGCTAACACATGCAATTTCAAAACTTTCATAAACCAAACATGTTTTAAACCGTAAACCCCTTTGTCCCACATTAAATATTATTGATTAGGTTTTCAGTTTAAGCTTCATTAAATGTATTAAAAGGCGATAAATTATAAGGGCTTGACTAGAGTTATATACATTCGTTATTTTAAGTGTTAATTCACGTGACATATTCCTAGTCGTATCATGGCAAGCTTTACTCTTGATTTACACCTATAAATATGTCGAATACTAAGCATAAAAGAGACCAAAACCTGGTGTCGACTTGCAACAGAAAACGAATGGGAAGAGGAGATTAGGGCTCGAATCAATCATCAAAACTCCAATGATTCGTACGTAACTGGTCACCAAACTCTTGCTTCTTCTCCATCTTCTTCTTGGCACCAGTCAAAGAGATTATGTGTGTGTTTGTATTTGGTTTTCAGTATGTGGGAGAGACAAGGGGAGAACCGAATATAATATATATCAAGAGGAGAAGTCGTGTTTTGCAAGATGAAAGAAAATGTGTATTTGGTTAAGTTAGGAAACAAATAAGGTATTGAATATTTGTGCTCGTATGTCGTGAGGTAGGATTATGCAATGAGATCTTCAAATTTTATTGAATATATATACCCTAAATTCTTGTTCTTGTGCTTTAAAAAAGAAATCGTGCCAAGGAGGAGGGTGGCTGGATTTTGGACTAAGGTGAAATTAATTTATTTTTTCTTAGGTTTATCTCATATCACATTTTAATTATCATATAACATATTATTTCGTAACTTAGATAAAGTTCCAAATTAGACGTGAATTTATGGCTGCGAAATTTAGGGTTTTACAACTCTTCCCCTCCAAATGAAAATTTCGTCCGCGAAATTGAAATTAAATGATTAAACGTAAACGTACCATATTACGAAAGGAATTGAAGATGATCTTAATGAGCGGAAGGTTTGTTTCTCATGACTCGATCCTAACGGTCCACAATAGCCTCGTGCTCTTCTACATAACGAATCGACTCACGGATGCGAAACATATATATTGAGCGATGATAAGTACATAAAACACAATCATGAATATGAAACAAATGCGAAGGTAAAGTAAAACGATAAGAAACTTCATCAAATAAATCCTAAACTTTCAAACAAAAGTCGAAATGTACAAACAATCCAAAAGCATAAAGCGAGTATTAAAAATGTATCAACGTGCATAACAAAATGCATATGACACCAACACAAATGAAAATGAAGTAAGGAAACTACGAACCACGGACTCACTTTCCTCTTCTACTATTCTTAGGGTAATCGCGCGCCTTATGCTCCATCGAACCACACAAGAAACATGCTCTAGTAACTTTATGACAAGGCTTCCCTAGGTGGAGCTTCCCACATGTATCACATGGGGGAGACGATGCTTCCTCAGGGTACTTCTTCTGGTAAGACGATCCACCATCACGGTTAGACTATTGGTCGCGATCATGCCTAGACCTCTAGTTGTAGTCACCCCACTTATTCGAATCACGTCGATCAGAATTTCCCCGCTCATACTTACCCCGTCTATCTTAACCATAAAGGTCATGGCAGTCATAACTTCCCTGCTCATCCTTCTTCCGAGTATCCACTTTTCGTATCCTGTCTTCATCCCTACTCCTCTTGTTACTCTTCGACATCTCCCGTAGAATCTCTATATTTCTTGCAGCATTAGCCACCCGAGCCACATCAGTGAAGTCCATGTTCACTATCCTGTCCAAGATTGTTTCACAAAGGGCCCACTTAAAGTGCTCCGCTTGATCTTCCTGTGTACCTGCTCTCACTCCCAAGAAACCAGCTAACCTAAGGAACCGCTTCATAAACTCTGTGCAGCTCTCTCTTTCCTTATGGCGGATGGTGTGATATTCTCTCTCGAACTTCTGTTGTTTGAACATAGGAAAATACTGCGGATAGAAGGCTTCACGAAACTTGATCCAAGGTAGAGCAGCTAGATAAGCGTCACCTCCATTATCTTGCTTTTGCGCCTTCCACCAGCTCAAGGCATCTCCCTCCAACTTGTAGCTAGCCAGCCTAGCTTTGAACTCGTTCGCACAACCCAGCACCTTAAAAATATTCTCCATATGAGTGATCCAGTTCTCTACAACGATGGGGGTATTGGCAGAGCTAAACGATTCAGGCTTCTGCTTCACAATTCTTTCCATCCAAGTGTGGATGTCGGTGGGTTGACCACCACCACCACCACTACTACTAGCTGCATTTCTACGGACCTCCTTAGTAATCCGGGTAGTGCGGTCAGGGAGGATTCGAGCAATCTCCCTTGCAACTACACCTTGAAAAGTAGTATCACCTTCAGGGGTAGAAGAACGCATGTTCACCATCTAAGAGATCAATAAACGAAACAATGGAGACAAATCAGAGGTTAACTCAAATTGTGAAAGAAAATGGATAACGCAGAAGGAAGCCTAATTTCTACCCAATCGTCACAGGTCATAACCTAAGCTCTACAACACGAAACCTAAAGCTCTGATACCATAATTGTAACACCCCAAACCGACAAGGGTCAAAATATCAAATTATGGTGTCAATCAGAACATAATAACGCAAGTGAAAGTCTTAAATAAATAAAAATACAAGTCATGAAACAAAAACTTCTAAGGAATACAAACTGCTCCAATTCTTAAACGAAAACATAAATCCAAGTTAATTCCAAATGACAAAGAAAACTAAGGTTGGGTCGGTCCACTAAAAGCTCCTACTCTCATCACTCAATCTCAGCATCCCCTTAGTACCTACCGCATGGAAAAGAAAACGCGGATGAGCTAACGCTCAAGTGAATAAATATAAACAATAAAAACCAATAAGTCAAAATGAATAAGCTAAACAAATCCAACAAAAACCTGATGAACAAACATGTTAAATAAGATAAGGACTGAATATGGAATAAGGAATAATCAAAGGGGTCATAAAGAAATAACAGAGTTGTTAAAGGAATGCTCAAGTGCCTAAACATGCTACATGAATAGACCAAAACAATCAAAACATATATTTCACATCATATCATATCATATCATAATTAAATCATAGCAAATGGAGTGATCAACTCCGAGACGTGTAAGGCACACACATATATCTGAAACGAGTACCTAGGATGCATCCATACGCCCGCTGTTAAAAATAAAATATCATGTACCTAATACATTTGCTTTCGGCAAATATATAGGCGCGTTGAATTAGTCATACAATAATCATAATCAAATGCGTGCACAGAAGGGAAACTTGTGGACAAAATCACACCTCCACAGATAGCGTCATGCCATTGGTACCTCAATGACATGGTCATGGTACCTCCGTGACTAGTTAGTACCTTGGGCAATGTATTAGGTCAAATAACATAACGTAACGAACAAAGATTGTTAATCAAAATAATGAGTAATTGAATGAAACGATTGTGTTCTCGATCCTATAACTGATTTAAATCGATCCTATCTATAATTGATTGTTTTGATTTGGATTTGTTTGGTTTATCACTCCTTATTGGTCCGGTTTTTAGTGTTTTATGCGATTAAACCATGGGAGAAGGTTAGTTCTTTGGTTCGTGGTGGTTTAAACCCTAACTTTCGTTAGGGTTTTATTATACGTCGCTAGGGTTTTACGCTTGTGTTTGTCATAATATTGGGATTGTTTGTGGGTTTTAGAGATGGAGAAGGGTTTTCTTGACAAAGATGGGTTTTCGATGAAGGATTCAAAATTGCCACCAACTTGGCGATCAAGTTGGTGCAAACAGACACGAAACCGTATAATAGAGTTGATATTGAGGCGTTGGAAGCTAGGTTTAAGCGTCTCAAAGGTGAGCGTGGTATTGAGGGTGAAAATCCTGATCCGAAGTTGCGTAATGCTACTAGGGTTGTTCTAAACCCTAGCACGCATGATACTCATTCTGATTCTGTGTAGGGTACTACTAATCTGGATAAAACAAATTTTAGTGATACGTTTGTGGGTGGATCTGATTCGAGCACTAAAGTTGATGATGTGGTGAATTCTGGTCCTAACGAGGTATATACTTTTATTTCAGGTCCTAACGTGGTGAATGCATCTACTTCAGGTCCTAATGTGATTGGTTGTGAAAATAACGAAGTGAGGTCATTTGCTAAGGTTTTAAATCCGGAATGTGTCTCTAGGAAAGTTAATTTTCGTGCCATGGTGAATGAGACACGTATTGAAAATCATGATACGGTGCTTCCAAAGGCTGCTATGGAGGTGTATTCAACCGGTATGAAAATACACTTGTTGGCTTCTTTGTTGGCAAGAATGTTGCTTTTCATTTGGTTAAGAACTACGTCTCCAACACGTGGGGTAAGTTTGGTTTTCAAAAACTAATGAAGAATGATGATGGTGTTTTCCTCTTTAAATTCGCTTCTAAAGAGGGTGTTGAGAATGTTCTTCAATGGGGCCCTTGGATTATTCGCAATTCTCCTCTCATTCTCACTAAATGGACTCCTGATGTGCTATTGTCTAAAAGTGAGGTAACTAGAGTTCCCGTTTGGATTAAATTGCATAATGTGCCATTACTTGCATATTCGGAAGATGGGTTGAGCTTAATTGCTACTCAAGTGGGTAAGCCGATTATGTTAGATGCTTTTACTAGTTCCATGTGTGTTGATTCATGGGGTCGTATTAGTTTTGCGTGCTCTTGTGGAATTATCATCGATGTCGAGCTTAAACATGTGGTGACTATGGCGATCCCTAATAAGGAGGATAGTGGCTTTACTACGGCGGTATAAAGGTGGAATATGAATGGAAGCCGCCACACCGTGTGGAATGTAAAGTGTTTGGGCATGATAATGCTTGTTGTCCTAAGAGTATTAAGGAGAATAATGATGTTCCCTCACCTCTAATGTGGATGAACCCGATGATGGTTTTAAGGTGGTGCGAGAATCGGAAAGTCAAACCTAAAGGTACGAAGATGGTGGTGGTATTAGTATGGGTAAGGGTCCTAGATTTGCACCTAGGAAGCGGTATATGTTGCTAAGATGAAGACACCGGCATTGCTAGTGGTATTGCTAAAGATACACCTATTACTACGTCAAACTCTTTTGGGACTCTTGAGGTGGAAGATGACTCGGGCATCCCAAGTATTGTGGTGATTCTACTAAAGCGGTGAAGGCGGGAAGTCTTCGGTACTACTAAGGAAGGCGGTATTGATGGATCTCGGGAAGGACTCTCGTAATATTGGTGGCGTCTAAGCCTTGGAGGCCTGGAATTCTTACGCTACCAAGGTAAGTAATCCGTTTTCTAAAGTGACTGTTCGAGACGGTGAAGATGAGATTTTGGAAACAGACAACCCTATGGCGTCATATTTGGCTTCGGGGTGGTGGGGTTTTGATCTTGAAGATTTTGAGGATTATCTTGATCAAGTCTACGATCACCGAGGCACTTGGAGGATATGTGTGACATGTATGATGTTAGTCTCTTAGGTCGTGGTAGGAAGTAAAATTGGTTGGTTGGTAGTTCATAAGATTGGCATGTCTTTCTTATGTTATTTATTTGGTTAAGTGCACTTTTAGTGTGTGTTTGTTGCCCATGTAACGGGCGAGGTGAAAGATTCACTCTCATCCGTTGTACTTAAACTTTTTGGTTAATATATTTACCGAGTGCGGGATTACTCCCTTTACCCAAAAAACACGCCGACATGGCTACATATTACCTCGGTTGAGGACAATGATGTACAATCTTGCTTCTTGATTGCCATGACACCAATTTATCACCAAGGAATTTCAAACCACCTAAAGTACTCTTCTGAGAATCTAAGCAATCTGCGTGATCAGCGTCTAAAAATGCTATTAGTTCAAAACCAGAACCCTTCGGATACCAGATCCCCAACTTAATGGTTCCCTTGATGTATCGGAGGATTCGTTTAGCCTCGAGAGGTGCGTCTCGGTTAGTCGCGACGCTAACGGAGCAAAGATATACTATAAATACAATGTCGGTCTCGGTCGTTAGATACATGAGAGACCCAATAATACTTTTGTATTTGGTAGGGTCAACCAATTTCCCATGCAAATCGTCGTCCGGTTTTTGGTATGTGCCATTGGTGTGGCATAGGTATCCTGACTTTGCATTCCATGTTTGTTTAAAATTTCAAGAGCATATTTGGGTGACTTAGGAAAATACCACGGGGTGATTGATGAACTTGTAGTCCTAAGAAGAACGTAAGTTCACCCATCATGGACATTTCAAAATTTGTTTTCATAAGTTTTGAAAAAGCGTTTGAGTACTTTTTATGGGTTGACCCAAAAATGATGTCATCCACATAAATTTGAACGAATAAAATGTGTGCCCCGTGATATTGTATAAACATTGTTGGGTCGACCGATCCTTTGACAAAATTATGGGATAGAAGAAAGGATGATAACTCATCATATCACGCCGATGGGCTTGTTTGAGACCGTGAGAGCCTTTTTCGGTTTGTAGGCGTGATTAGGGAACTCGGATCAACAAATCCTTCGGTCGATCGACATATACCATTTCCTTCGTTTACCTTTCGAGCGGTTTTACATCCATCGATGACCGTGATGTTCATGTGAGCGCGAATGCGGAAAAATCGAACGACCTCAAGTCTAACAAGCGGTGCGAATGATTCCTCGAAGTCAATCCCTCTTCTTGTCTATAACCCTTAGCCACCTGACGTGACTTATTTACGATAACCGTACCTTGACATCCAACTTGTTTTTCCAAATCCATTTAAGACCAATAACATAGACCCTGTTGGTTTTTCAACCGGTTCCCATACTTTAAGGCGTTTAAATTGATTCGGTTCTTCTTGCATGGATTCAATCTAGTTGTCATAAGTCGGTGCTTCTTTAATGTTTTGGGTTCGATTGGCAAAGCGGTAAGTGCATAAATGCAATGTTCACCGTCGATCAAGGCGTTGTCGATTCGATTGGTTGATTCGGGTTTCCAATAATGTTCACAAGAGAATGGTCTTTAGTCCAATGATGTGTGGAGGGTTGATGTTGATATACATTATGCAGATTAGGTGGATTCAAATGGCTTGTAGATGATTACGCAACATCCGAAGTGGCGGTTTCATTAGCGAAAGGATTAAAGAACGCATTTGGATCATAATCTGCGGGTGTAGGTACATCTTGATTTAGAAGATCATCAGTTGATTCAGCATTATTGGATGCATTTTGTTCAGTTGTTGTTGTAGAATCAAGTGGAGGTGCTTCTTCAACAATTGTTGTTGTTGCATGTGTATCGAGGATTGGATTTGTATCAAGTTGAGCGTGAAGCAGTTGATACATCCGAGCACGTTGATCAATATCATCACTAAACGGAGGAGCAAATAAACATTCCATTTGACGACGAGTAAGTTGTAAGCTTGGTTCGGTGATAATGGGGTTTGGGGAAGTTTAGACGGTTATGTCCGGGTTCCAAGTTGTTTTGCTCGAAGCCATTTACGTAAGCTCATCGAAATTGGCATGAATCGTTTCCATAATCTCCTTTATACGACAGTTCCAGATTCGGTATCCTTTAGAATTTTCACACTCCCAACGAAGACTCCAATGTCAGCTTTAGCTTGAGCTTTCCAAAGTCATCACGATCATTATTCGGGTAACAGAGAGAGCCAAATACATGAAAGTGTTTGAGATTCGGTTTGCGATTATGGATAAGCTCATAAGGTGTTTTGTTGTGGCGTTTAGTGATCATAGAACGGTTATGAGTGTAGCATGCAGTTGACACGGCTTCAGCCCACAAGTAATCTGGAAGTTTTGCATTTATCAACACTATTCTTGCAGCTTCCACTAACGTACGGTTTCATCTTTCAACAACTCCGTTTTGTTTTGGTGTCTGTGCAATTGATGTTTGATGCTCAATTCCTACTTTCTCTTTTTTTGGGTAAAAGGGTTAATTCACCCCGGTAAAATATACTACGCCAAAAACATTGAAGTACAAAGGATGAGGTGGATCCTCATCTCGATCCCTAGGACACTTACAGACTCTCCTATAAGAATGCAACATCATTCCTATAACTTACAATATAAGCGTGATGGACCACACTTATAACTAAACATCGACTACAACGATAAAAGAATTAAAATAAATGCACTTCAAGTATAAATACTTGAATCTTCAAGTCACCATAGTAGTCCAAACTTCGGCGTCGTCCAAATATACAATATGATGGTCCTCAAATTGAAAGTACAGTTCACAAGTTTCACAACGGTTGGTGAGGACTCTAAAACCACGGATAGAGCAAAGAAGCTCAAAACTCGCTCAAAGGTGTATGTTGAGATGCAAAGCGAACACCAATAATAATAACCAATAAATACGTATAAAACCAACGACATCCACCATAGCAGCTCCTAATCATCGGTGACCACTCATAGAAGTGGCTCAACGAGTTCAAGTTAGAATCTGCCACGGATCTTGAAACATGATAATAGAGTTGCAACCAACTCTAACTTCCGAACACGACCATTGCACTGCTATTAATAAAGAATAGCCAAAATAAACATGTAATACACCGGCAACTTGCGGTAGAACCAATCAACACAATGCATAGGGTGTACGAGAACCCTAACTTCCCCATTTCTACATGCCATAAATGATCTCGGCATCAATAAGCATCAAAACATGGATCCATCAGCATGAGCATGCAGAAACGACCAACCATAGCCATAATATCCAATAATACCAGATATGTGTATAGATCCTAGGGTTTAACAACCAGTTGGTGGTTTTTGAACAAGAACCCAACAAAACTTAACTTACACATAATCAATAACTAGGATTTTACATAACAGAATCCTAACTCCCATCAAAACAATCACAAAGACCAAGATAAACCAGTATTCAGATGTCTTTGATAATCAGATTCGCATAGGGTTATCAAAACCCTAACTTCCAATGCAACATCCTCTCTCCCATAACCCACGCTCAAACCAAAGACATTCATATGGAGCAGACCAATAACCAAACCCTAATGAGGGTTACTTGCAAAGATGATATCGAAAGCCAAAAGGCTATCGAATATACAATACAATTCAATACGTCGAAACCCTAAATAGCGATATCTGAGAAAACATGTTGGGGTTTTGAGAACGAGATCGACCCTAAAGAAGTTATGGAATCGATCCAACCATGTACAAACCCACGGATCGTATCAAAATAAGATTATTTAAATCATTAAACCGACATAAGGAAGATACGATTGCAATAAGCATACAACTAAACCCTACAGAGAATAATAACGATACCTCAAGCAGGATCGATTGAATAAAAATAGTTAGGGTTTCGGTGAGAGGATTTCTAATAGATTTGGTGAGAACTCATAACCAACCACCCTAAGAAGAAACCCATCCCGATTACCGTATTGCATACCAAAGAGGTAGAGAGGACGGATCAGGATAGAGTTTTTGGCCGGAAAAAGAATGAGGGTGGCGGCCGGAAATCTCTAGGGAGAGAATTAAGTTTTAGGGTTTTCAATTCCTACTTTCTCATAATATTCACGAAGAGTTTGATTCACAAATTCAGTTCCTCTGTCTGTTTTGATTTGTCTGACTGTGTTCCGGAGCTAAACTTGAATTTTTGTGAGAAATGTGATGATCATTTATGGAGCTTGATCTTTACTTCGAAGAAAATAAACCCAAGTCCATCTTGAGTAGTCATCGACAATTACAAGAATGTAACGTTTGCCATTGATCGTGCACACGCATCGGGCCACATAAATCAATGTGAAGAAGATGAAGCACATCTTTGAGTCGTGTTCCACCTTTGAAGGAAAGTGAGCATGAGTGCTTTTCCCTTGTTCACTGGTGAGCATAGATGATCTTTAGAATACCGAAATCTTGGAAGACCTTCAACGAGTTTGTATCGTGCAAGATTGGTTATGGTTTGAAAGTTCAAGTGTGAAAGTCGACGGTTCTAGCGTTATTGGATGCGTTTGTTCGAGATGTTGTTGTAGAATCAAGTGGAGGTGCTTCTTCAACAGTTGTTGTTGTTGGTGTATCGGATTGGAGTATTATCGGGTTGAGCAGCGAAACATTTGATACATCCGAGCACATTGATCAATATCATCACTAAGCAGAGGAGCAAAGAGGCATTCCATTTGACGACGAGTAAGTCGTAAGCTTGGTTCGGTGATGATGGGGTTTGCGGGAAGTTAAGGCGGTTATGTCCGGGTTCCAAGTTTTGCTCGAAGCCATTTACGTAAGCTCATCAAGATTAGCGTGAATCGTTTCCATAATCTCCCTTGTATGACGATTCCAGTTCGGTATCCCTTTGAGTTTTCACGGTATCCAACGAAGACTCCAATGTCGACTTTAGCCTTGAGCTTTCCAAAGTCATCACGATCATTATTCGGCAATGAGAGCACCAAATACATGAAAGTGTTTGAGATTCGGTTTGGTTATGGATAAGCTCATAAGGTGTTTTGTTGTGGCATTTGGTTATCATAGAACAGTTACGAGTGTAGCATGTAGTTGACACGCACGCTCATAAGTAACTGGAAATTTTGCATTAATTAACATCGTTCTTGCACCTTCCACTAACAAACGGTTTCGTCTTTCAACAACTCCATTTCATTCGATGTCCGTGCAATTGATGTTTGATGCTTAATTCCACTTTCTCATAGTATTCACGAAGAGTTTGATTCATAAATTCGGTTCCTCTATCATTACGATTTGTCATTGTATCCACGGAGTGAACTTGAATTTTCGTGAGAAAGGTGATGATCATCGTGGAGCTTGATCTTTACTTGAAGAAAATAAACCCAAGTCCATCTTGAGTAGTCATCAACAATTACTAGAATGTAGCGTTTGCCATTAATCGTGCGCATGACGCATCGGACCACACAAGTCCATGTGAAGAAGATGAAGCACATCTTTGAGAGTTGTGTTCCACCTTTGAAGGAAAGTGAGCACGAGTGCTTTTCTCTTGTTCAAGTGAGCATAGATGATCTTTAGAATACCAAAATCTTGGAAGACCTTCAACGAGTTTGTATCGTGCAAGATTGGTTATGGTTTGAAAGTTCAAGTGTGAAAGTCAGCGGTGCCACAACCAAGATTTTGTTGATGTTGCCTTAGAGAGTAGACAAATGGGAGATGAAGCAATCATGTCTTGTATTGATATACTGTAAAGGCTTGATGTGCGGTTTCCAGACATAAGATCATTTCCTTGTAGATCACGGATGAAACAAGTTTTCTCCCTAAATGCAACTTCCAAATCTCCATCACAATATTGACCGACGAGAAAAGAGATTATGACCGAGACATTCCACATAATAAACTCGCTAATTTCGATGTCCCCATTGATGTAATCTCCGTAGCCCATGATAGCTGCAAGTGGTCATTCCGAACCCGACAAATTGCTAATGAACTTTAAGACAAAGTTTGATAACATTTTGAGATTGCACTGTCATGTGTCGGGAACATCCGCTATCAATAATCCAGAGGATGATCTGTATCACACCATTACACATGCACGACACATGTGGAATAGAAATAGAGGTGGAACCCAAAGAGTTAGAGGGTTAGATTCTGATTCTGATTGAAACACACATGTTAATGATTTTAGGAATCCATTTAAATCTGGTATATTTTGTAACCATCTCGCCAAGTCCAACTAGTTTGTGCTTTGGTCTTAGTGAATGCACTAGGTGATATTTTCTTCCTAGGAGGTGAAGTGGGTTCTATGGGAACATCAATGATCGTCGCAGAAATACTAGAGGGCGGTTTACCTAGCACAGACTTAGAAGCATTAGTGAGCCTAGAGGTATTCCTATTTCTATTGTTCCGCTTACGAGATAAGATAGCATTAGCAACACATTTATCATGACAACCAGAAAACATGCTTTTACGACAACCAACACAAACATAACATTCAAAGTACTTAAAGGTTTAGCATTCGTTACATCACTTTTGCTATTACATTTGTCTAACGCAATGTCTAAAGTGGGTGCAACTTGAGTTTTATTCAAAGTCCTAAGGTGTTCTTCTACTTGAGAGGTCTTTATTGTTCTTCTCTTACGTTGCAACTTCCTATTCTTCCGGTTTTGCTCTTAGGTGTGAAGTGCTAACATTGGGAAAAGAGGCAACTATTCTGTTTCGATGGAAGGAAGCACATTAGTATCTTATGGTTTGTCATTAGGCATTCTAGAGTCAATTTTAAACATTCTTGGGGCAAGTATACTTGTGTTACTAATCTTATCTTGCTTAAGTTTTACCAACTCCGCTTTTAAGTCATGGATAGTGTGTAACAAATCTTGATTTTCGAGCGAGTGTTTCCATTATTTCGTAAAACTTCTTTGGTATATGCAAGATGATCATCGACATCCGTTGACGCTTTATACGAGTCTTTTGAGCAAATCAAATATGACACCATATTTTGTTTTGACTTTGGCAATTTCTTGTTCATATTTTGAAATTTGGCATTTTAAAGACACGTTTTCATCATCAAGTTGTTCTATTTTTAATCAAAATATTTTGAGCATATCTGGTTGATTTTGTTTTGCAAAGCAAGTTCTCGATTTTGACAATCTTTTGACACCATTGAAGGCGACTTTTGCATTGAAAGCTCATTTAACAATCGCTCATTTTCAATTTTGAA
Source organism: Chrysanthemum lavandulifolium (assembly GCA_022545495.1). Classification (NCBI taxonomy): domain Eukaryota; kingdom Viridiplantae; phylum Streptophyta; class Magnoliopsida; order Asterales; family Asteraceae; genus Chrysanthemum; species Chrysanthemum lavandulifolium. Next base: position 132,547,949 of record CM040242.1, read on the forward strand.
AGACTCGATTTGTGACACATTATCGGTATTCTCAACATTATCAAATGAATCAACAATCAAATGCTTATGCAGAGAATGTAATAACACAACATTTATGGTATCAAGAGATAACATCTTCCAAGAGTCGGTCAACATGATTTCTTAACATTTTCTTTTACGTTTAGTATTTGAAATCGATGTTTCTATTTTCTCAAAACTGTTTTCATAAGTCCAATCTCTTTTCGAAGATCCGTTCCCAATAAGCGCACACATTTTAGATTTCGGACATGTGGTAAAGCCCTTCTCGAAAAATATCCCTTTGTTGTCGCATGCAAATGGCGATTGAAAATGTTGACTTTTATTTTAATTAACTTCAATTGCATGTTCCAAAAGTTTGATGTCGGACATAAAAGTGTCAAAATATTTTAGAACTTGACATCGTTCACTAATGGCTTTATTTTACTAAAAGAAGGTAAAGAACCATTAATTTGTGCAACATTGGAGTGGGGACCATCCCGAGAGGAGGACTCGGATTATGTGTGATAACCCAAGGTGTGTTAGAAGTATCTGTTGTGTGTGAAAGTTATGACTTTTGAATAGTTAAATGGTTTGTTATAAACAACATTTTCCATTTTAACCGACTCTCGTCTTTCGCATCTAATTCCTCGAGACGATTATATTCAACAATACTCATAATTGAGTCATCAATTCTATGTTACGCTTTGTAAACTTGAGGATTTGGATTTGGTTTGAATGCTCTATGTGAAAAACTTGGTTGGTGTCGCAAGAATTGGTCCATATCAATCTGGATTTGGTTTAAAAGAAAACTTTTGAATTGTTGTGATTGACACACCATGTTTGTAAAAACATTCGAAACTATTTGATTTTGTGTTGTAAGTCGACAATTTCCTCAAGATAGTCATCTATTTGTTTCCTCGAATGCTTTTGTACTCACAAAGCTGTTTTGACAAGTTAACAACTCGGACTTGGCTTTTGAGTTTCAGAAGTGAGGCGTTAAGTTGTTGTTTATGATCGTATTTTAATTGTTCTATTTGAGAAAGCAATGCATTCTTGGAGGCAACTAAATCACATATCTATTTTTCCAAAGATTTTTCATTTTGGTATGATTTTGCAAAGCGACTTCAAAACCTTTTTCACGTTTCTCTTTGGTTTCAAAATGTTGAATTGGAACTTATAGCATTCATTATCCTTAGTCAACGGTGCAATTTTATCTTGCGGTTTCTTATTGATGTCATTGCACTTTTCCGGTTGAGATTGAGTGGTGCAATTAAGTTGGTCATGAGCTCAAGATCTGGATTAGACAAAGGTTCATCTTGTTCAACTTGAGTCTCAACATGATCATTATTTAGATCCTCAAATATAACCACGGAGTCAACTTGATTATCAATATTAACCATAAGGTCATCTTGATCGTCAAATATAACTACGGGATCCATTTGATTATCGTCGGAATGAGATGTAGAAGATTCATGTTGAACACTCTGAGCCTCGTCGGATGCAGATGTTGGCGGAGATATCAGATCATTAATGAGTATATTTTGATCCAAGATTGAGACAAGCCATCGATGTCATACACGGGCATGTGTCACTCATGTGGAGCTCTTGCATGTTTGCCATTAACATCACAGTGCATTAGCTTGCAAGTCCTCCATGTCATCATCGAATCGCTTTAGCCATGAAGCTCTATTCCTTGTTGGTAAGTGTTCCACCGACTTCATCCTTGAAAGCCAAGATTAAAGCCTCTTTGTGATAAGCGTTGCCTCTTGTTCTCGGCTTTGGACATGCATTAGCGGATGACCCTTCTCATTGCGATTATAGCATCGGAGACCATTAATCCCGATCGAGCATTTCACGATTAACCACTTGAACTCGTTGTTGTGGAGCACCCATGTTATTCCTTTCATTAACATTAAACCCTTGACCACTATTCATCGACGACCATTTCCACGATTCGAACCTCAACCCTTCCATTGTTGACAACGACTTGATTTCTTGTATTTGATGAGGTGCGAATGCGGTTGTTGGATTTGTTAGCAAATCGGCCGAAGGCTCTTTCAATCATTACAAATCCTTGATTCAATGCATGAAGGCTTCGCATCCTCATTTGATTCACTATAGAGTGCTTGATCATTGTTGTTGTTGTATGGAACCAATTGAGTTTCTTATGATTGTTGTTGTAATGGATCATATAGTGTAATCTGAGCGGTTGGTTGTGGAGGGTTTGTGAAGACAGATTAGCAAGGTTGGAAATTGAGGATAACATGCTTGAGTATATAAAGCAAGAGTTTGATTATCCGGAGTGAAGGCGGCGAGGACTCCACGGATGATTCTTTCTTTGTCTACTTCCTTTTGGTGGTGCTTCAAATAGTCATACAACAATCCGTATGTAGCTTGATGAAGATTCTTTGCTTGACGGATGAATGTAACATACTTCTCCCAATCGGGACCAAGACAACTCGTGAATTTTGTGTTGATTGCAATCCTTGGCATAATGATATTATGTTTATCTAAGTCATTGATGATGTCGAGAACCGATGATGATATGACTCTAATGTCTCCCCTGGTTCAATCATGAAGTGTTCATATGCTAAGTAGATTTTGGATTCCATGTCCTCTTGATTGAGTTCAATGCCTTCCATTAGAAGATGAATGTGCTCCCACATTGCTTTAGCAGTCTTTTGAGCATCAACACTACGAAGTATCAGATTGGGTAATCCCAAAAGAATATATTGCATTGCAAGTTCATCGGCTTCTAAGTGAAGAAGTTGGTTAGTAGTAAGTTGATCAAGACCCACAACGTTGGAAACATCATCTCTTGGTGGATTAGCATTCGGATCTCCGGGTACAGTGATAGTAGGCATCTGAAAAGGACCTTCAAGGATGACCTTCTTCAAAAACTTACCATGTGGCTTCTTGAGATCACAAAACCTAAAGAACCTTATTACCCATTAATCGTAGTTTAGGGAGTGAGCATTGGAGGTCTATCAAGGATCCGACTTCATGAATGGATTGTTGGCTACTTAAAGCTTCACACATCTTTGCAAACCAAGAGGTTCCTTTGGTGTTGTAACATTCATAGCATACTTGGCGGGATACTAATATTGAAAGTAGTTACAATGTTGAACTTGTTGACGAGGGTTTGGTTTGAACCATTTGTGGTGGAAGGGGTTTGCTCCTTGAGGAAAGTACATTTGAGACGACGGTTGAAATTGTTGCAATTGTTGTTGAGATGGTGAAGGACATTGTTGATAGAATTGTTGTTGTTGTGTTAGTTGTTGTTGTTGTTGAGGATACTCATGAGGAAAGTAGCTAGAGTATGGTGGTTGAGACATCTTGAAACTTGTGTTGATGATGGATCTTTGTAGTCGAATGAAACTTGAGTTTGTTGATGAAGTGTGCTAAGCGTAGAAATCAGCTTATGCGTACCTTACGCGTAAAACCCAACTTATGCGTGAGAGAGGCTTACGCGTAGTTATAGCTTCTGCGAGACTTGAGTTAAAAGCTTAGCTTAGGCGTAAACCAAAGGCTTAATAGTAGAAAAGCTTATCGTAATATTTCTTTAGGCGTAGGAAATGCTTAGGAAAAGAATTTTCTACTCGTAGCTTAGCGTAAAACTAGGGTTTTCCCAAAATCCTTTACACTTATCCAAGTGTAAAGTTATCCAAAATCGAAGTGTTTTAGGCTTATCCAAGCAAGAAAACACCGAGTTAACCAAACGTTGAAGATCAAGTGAAGAATCCCTTACGCGTAGACACCGCTTGGCGTAGACTTTGAGTATCTGAGTAGAACTAGGGTTTTGTTACGAGTAGAAAGTACCAACTTTACCAAACCGATTTTTATGCTTAAAATGTTTTGTAACCCGATTTTAATGATGAAATAGCTTCAATATCACCAAAATAACAAGAAAGTTTGAAACTTGATGATCCAAAACAAATTTTATCCTTACGGTATAAAATGGTACACGAATAAAACCAAGCATAAAACGACTCTACATACGTAAAGTTTGAAACTTGATGCAAAAACTTAAACTTTAACACTAAATAACCTTAAACCACAAGAATCTTGAGTTTACAAGTGTAAAATTAAAGCTTTAAGCGTATGAAAGTTTGTAGCCTTAAAACCCACGCGTATAGTGAATAACTTCAAAAACAAAGTGTTTCACCCAACTAGATGGCGATTGATACCATTGTTAGGTCACCATAAGTTAACACAAGATCAATATGTAAGAAATATGGATGAAGATAGATTGGTTGAACACACAATAACACACACGTATGAATAAGAAAGCGTTAGGCGTAGGTGTTATTAGAAAGTGAACAACCAACCTTCCAAGGAAGGTTTACATGTCTATTTATAGGGGAAGGGTGCTAGGCAACACTACTAGTCTCTTCCTTCCTTATTGGACTTGGGTCAAGGCTCATGGGCTTTCTACATAAGTCTTGCCATAAATACAAACATAAAAGCCTAGATTAAGCAATCTATTACAAACTAATTACTAACACTTGAAATACAAGTTAGGAGTGATTCCAACAAGAATGATACGGCGTATTCTTTTCTATTTTGTGGACTTTCTCTAACTTGATCCATTTGCTTCAAAACACGTCCATAATAGCTAACTTTCACCAACTGCTTGCAAAACTGAAATATGAACATTTAAGCGATTAAGTATTAAATATTATACATAATGATATAAAACAAGCAATATACATAAGATAAATGTCATCAGTGTATAATGTTAAACATTTATTAGAAATGTATGGCATAAAAACCGAGAAATAGTATCACAGATTTCAAAGATGATTACACGAGGCTCAATGGAATAAAAATCTAAGGGTGTATTTGGTATGGGTATATGGTAATGGGGTTATCAGTTTCATACCGATTAATGGTGTTTGGTTAGTGGGCTCAGGAATGAAATGCGTATATCATAGTCATAAACTCATTACCCATCAATTTGGTGTCTATGAAATCCATTCCATGGGCTCCTCACTTTTCCACTACAAAATTCAAATATCTATACACTTTTTCAAGATGTTTTTTGTCAGCAAAACATAAACAATTGTAATGAAATACTTTTTCATATCCATTGTCATTCTACCCTATATCAAATCCGAAACCCATTGTAATCCTAGCAACAAACCAAATGGCCCCTAAAGTTGTACTTCTTACATAACGGTCGCCATGGGTCCTAGTCACCTAAGAAATGAGTACTATTATATTATTTTATGAAGTTTGACTTTTTCAAAAAAAGACAAAAAAATAAATCGCCTCGGTAGAGTGGGCCCCAGTCTCTTAAAAAATTAGATAGACTAGTGCCTTACACATATGTACTTGCATCCTACAAAAGTAGGGACACTTGTCACTATTTTAGAGGAGTCGCTCAAACCCACCCGAGGCGAGAGTCGCCTTGTGAAATTTAGAGAAATAAAAAAAAGGGCACATGGGGTAAGTAAAGGTGTACTTGCAGGGCATTTGTGGAAGTACCTCTTCTATTTATTTTGATTTGCTTTAAATACTAGGGATTATTTGTAGCTTTAAGCAAGGGTATTAATTATCAACATGACATGAAACACGATTCGAGACTCAGGTCCGTATTTAGAGAGTCTAAGAAAATAAATAGTGTTTGTAAAGGAGAGACAAAACACAAAGCCGGTTGCACAGACTCACAAGAACTCCCACGCCACCATGACCCCTGTGGCCCAGTACACGGTTTAGTTATTTGTCAAATGTTCATTCAAAACTCTTAGTTCCTCATACTTGTTTTGCAAATACTCGAGGTACTCGATCACCCATTACAAAAAGTGAAACCACAAAACAATTTTATAAACCGGGGATACACCCAAACTCGAGTCGACCAAAGACCAATCTTACCAACACCTAATATTAGACCTTCAACTATATTCAACCAAAGGCCTTCTTTTCAAAACAACAAACCTTGTTTTATAGGAAAATTTTACAAAAACCAAAAGGTCGTCATATCATCAAAAATATAACTCATCTTAAAGGAGAGACAACTCTTACCCAAACCAGAGTTTCTTTAGACCTACCACCCATGAAAACTTTGGACCAAGATTTCTAAACAATTATTGGTCTATGTTTTCAAGTTTTGATATTGAGACACTTAGGCCCTGTTTGATAGCCTTTGAATTGGATGATTCAAAGGAGAAAATCTAGATCAGGCGGTGCACTTCTTGTTTGATAAAAAAAGTAAATGATGCTGAATCAATCCGGAAGTTCAAAATCGTTCAGGCCTTAGAGCATGCAAAATCATCCACTGGTCCCCGTGTTCCTATTCTATCATTTTCTTTTTGTTGATAAATGATTCTCACTTATCCCATTTACTTCAAAAATAAAACTATTACCCTGCATGTTAATATACGTTGAAACTATAACTTAATATCTTAAATTAAATCCACAAAACACTATATGCTGACAAGTGTTTTGAATTTGATTGAACGTCAAGTTAATATTAAACATTTTTTTTACAAGATATATTTTATTAAAATAACACACTTTTTGGGTAAAAGGGTTAATTCACCCCGATAAAATTCATTACTCCAAAAAACGTTGAGGTACATAGGATGAGGTGATATCCTCACCTCGATCCTTTAGGACACTTACGACTCGAATATAAGAATGACACACCGTTCCTATAACTTACAATAAAATGAACCTACCAATAATGACAAAAGTACATAAAATTTACAATACTACTCAAGAAAAGCACTTGAGCCTTCTATATCACTATGGCGGTCACCTTAACTTCCATGAAGAATCACGTAGAAACATCCAAGCGATCTTCAACATATAATCATTTGTAGTAGCAAAGAGCACCACAAACAAAACCTCCAACATTCCCATCGTATTATAGACAATAAGCATCACGAAAGAATATGAAGAAAACCAACACAAAGACCCATCCACAAGCCCCATCCACCATGCCGGAACATGCACATAAGGTATCATTACGGACCAAACTTGTGTATTCAATGGACTTGTACATACAATAGGGTTTACCCCTAACTTCCAATAATGATCGTAGGAGATTTTGAATAGGAAACCAATAAGCCTATGCATCCAAAACGACCAACAGCAATCCAAGTAGTGATTTTGAACAAGAACTAAATAAACTTGACTTACACAAGATTACCATGACTTTCATTGACACTATGACACGATTCAGTGCACCAAACAGCAATTAGGATCAGAATGCAAATTCATTAGAACACAACCTGCCATAGATTCAAAAATAGGGTTTACCCAAACCCTAACTTCCAATAACGATCGTGGGAGTTTAGAATAAGCAACCTACAAAACGTTACCTCCAAACAACGACCAAAGAAAGATACCCCATCCCATGAAGACCAGCGGATACAAAGAGTATGCGATCATCAATAACTCAATACAACCAATTCTTTGAATCGTTGTAGTATCAACAATAGGGTTTCGACCCTAACTTCTATTAACAACCATCACAAGGTAGCAGGTTGTACATTGATCAGCAGTAACAACCATCACAAGATAGCAACAAGTCATAAAAGAACAAACTGCCATCAATAACAATAACAGATCGAGCCAACATGACGACAACATCTCTCCCATAACCCACGTACACATAACGTCCATCTGAATAAGAACACTCAGCCAATAAATAAACCCTAGTATGGGTTACCTTCCAGAATAACTTGCAGCAGCAGCACTATCAATTAAAAAAAAAATCGAAACCCTAAGATAGGGTATCATAAAACCTTAACGAACAGCAATATAAACCACAACCGCCTCAAAGATATTATGATAAGCTTTATGAGGAACAAAAACGAATCATAGGTACCAAAACCCTAATCAGAAAAAACGATAATCCAAATAGATAGGAAGATCGATTGCAGGAAACCTTTAGGGTTTTAGGTCGATCCACACATGTACGAATACCCACAGATCGTATCAATCAATATAAATCGTTTTAAACCGACTTAAAGATGAAAAACAGATACGATTGCCAATAGCCATAAATCGAAACCCTAAAGAAAAAATAAAATGATTCCCAAAACAGAATCGATTGAATAAAAATAATAGTTAGGGTTTTGGTGTTTAGAGGATTTCTAATAGAATGATAAGAAAAAAAACGCATAGCCAACCACCCTTAGAAGAAAACCCAACCTGATGACAAGTATTGCATACCAAAAAGGTAGAGAGGACGGATCAGGATGGAGTTTTTTGGCCGGAAATATTGAAGGGTGGCGGCTGGAAATCCCCTCTAGGGAGAGAAATCGATTTTAGGGTTTTTGGATATATTAAATGTGTATGCAGGCTAAAATAGTAATTTTAAATCATTTAGAGTGTTGATTCAGAATGGTATTCAAACATTCATTTTGATTCAGAACATAACTCATTCAAGATTTTTGAATTGTTCAGAAGCTTTTATTCATTCAGCACAAAATCATATTGTTTTATCAAACAACCCCTTAGTGTCTTACTTCAAGACCCAAGAATATTCAACTTAGACTTCAAGACCCAAGAATATTCAACTTAGGAATGTTTCACACTAACCCTCCCTGGTGGACCCAAAAACCAATAGGTATCAAGTTTTTGAATTGTATGTTTGTAGCGTAGTGTGATCTACTACTGGTTGATCGGATTATCAATAGTAGTTTCTTTAAGCTCATGACTAAAGCAAACAACTACTCGTTATTTTTCCGAAATACTACCAAAGTCCTCGGGTTTTTCTTAATCATGTAAAAGATATAGCCCAGTAATTAATATTGCATTAACCCAAACACTCGTTGAAAACCCAAAAGCCCACCCCAATATATGAAAAAACAACTCGAAACAAAACCAAAAAAGAAAACGTGTACACCACGCAACTCTCCGTCAAACTACACGACGTCGTCAACCATCGTTCACCGGAATCCCAACAACCAATATCCACCATAACTATTCAATCACAATCGGTAACTTATCTTCAACTTCAACTTCAACTTCACAGTTTCAATCGCTCAATTAAAGTCAAACTTATCTTAAAGTCAAACCTAGGGCACACATCTTATTAAATTACTCACAATTGAATCAAATTACACAATGTAGTAGTTAATTCATGATTAAATGTTACTTAATTGTACGGAAATTGTGTCGTTTTTGATCGAGTTAGTGTTACTTGAATATTGTTATCTTGATCTGAATTTTGATATTTTAAAAAATTGGTTGATTATATAATGTAGTTAGTTATTTAGTGGTTAAATTCTGTCAATTTTTATCGTGTAGGTTAGTTGAATTTACTTACGCTGATCTGAATTTTGTATATTTTGATTTTGATTGAAAAATTAATTCGAAATTGATGTCTAGTCAAACCTAGGGCACGGATACATTCGTGTTATAAAATTAGTTGATCATATGTTGAATTATAATAATCTAGTTACTTATTTAATGGTTAACTGTACGGAAATTGTGTTTCTGTTCATGTATTCGCCTTAGGTTGAGGTACTTAAATGCCGTCGAATTTTCGTTCCCGTTCAATGAAGGTTTGGCACATCAGGAATAGCGAGAGATGAGAATTTGTGTGAATTAATTTATGATCAATATTTATTTGTTAGTTAGTTACTCGAGTTAGTTTAAGGAAAAGCTTATGGATATAATATATTTTAGTTTTTTAAATATAAATGAGGTGTTACGTTTGAAGAATTTATTTCGTCGTTTTGGGTCTTTTCTAAAGCGATTCGTATAACATGAGCCCGTTTAAGCCGGTGCCCGTTCGGGCCCGAGCCCGACTGGACCGCCCGTTTTGCCACCTCTAATTAGCTTGAGGAATAGCGAGAAAGGGCTTGCTGCTGGTTCAAAACTTTCCTATCTATTTGAATTGATTTACATCGCCTATCCTTAAGCTTATAAAAGGAATTGTTTCTGTTAAGTGAAAAGACATCCTCTTCTGTGCGGCTTTTAATTTTGTAGTTGATTGATAAGTATTAGTATGAATCAAATTATGATCAATATTTATGTGTTAGTTAGTTAGTTAAATTAAGTTATGGTGATTTTATTCAACTGTACACAAATTGTGCAATGTTAAGTAATAGTTTTCTAGTTTCTTGATGAGTATTGGTAGGAAACGTACGAGGTTTTCTCGCGAGTCTTTGACTGGAATCCCTCGTGAGCGTTTCCGACCCTTGTCCTGGTTACCTCAAATGTGTACCTAGTAAAGCTAAGTAGTTTTTTCCTAATTTTGTATTTTATGAATACATGTTAGTTGACATTTGATCAAATCAAATTATGTTGTGGATTGATCAAGTTACGAATAAATGTTAGGTTACTCCGGGAGGGCAAATCTTTTTGACTAAGATGTATGCGACCTAACCAGAGAATCTCCGCGACCGTTTTGACACACGCCCAAATGTATCCCTAGTGAGGTTTGAACCCTAGACCTCTTGTGAGGTTTGAACCCTAGACCTCCCTAGACCTCTCTTGTGAAGACATTAGGTGCCTTACCACGAGGCCACTTTGGTGATGGTTATTGATTAGCATTAGCATGAGTTATATAATAGATAATTCATGTGTGTTAGTTAGTTAGCTAATTAGGTCATTTGAATTGTGTTGTAATGATTTGAATTTTGAATTTGATAGGTGATTGATTGAGAAATTAAGGTTTAAAGGTTGAATTATATGTATGAGAGGGACAATATTGGGGGTGATTTGAGATATGGCTGGAAACGCGACGTTTGAATCGGCTACTGCCGGTTCGGCTGAGCTAGGTTTTGCGGGAAGTTATTTGAATGGGCAGAGAGGGACACGATCAGCGGGAACAGGGGTTAGTCTGGATAGGCTGGGGAACAGGATGTTTGGTTCGGCGTTTGGTGGGGGACGCGGTGGAAATGGAAGTGGAGTTGGAAGTAGTGTGGGGGTAGGGTCGGATGAGGGGAGGGCATTGTCGAGGTGTCTGTCATTGGAGCCGATTGTGATTGGTGATCGTGTTGGGTTGTGTGACGAGTTTAGGAAGGTTACTGGGATCGCTGGTGGAAGTTTAGCGGAAGAGAATGTGAAGCCGTTGCCTCCATTGGCGGATATGAAGGATTTAAAGCGTTTTAGATCGAGTGTTGAGGATACTCGTGTCAAAGCTAGGTACTTTTTGATTCTTTGGTCTTTTGCATATAAATATTAGAGTAAGTAAATCTCTACGACCTTTTTCTTCAGTATCTTTTTCCAACTATAATTTTAAGTTGTCTTAATACGCAATGTATCCTGCAATGTTTCCGCAGAATTTCCTTGTCGTTTAGTTAATGTTTGGTTATGTGTTTTTGTTAATAGGGTAAGAGCAAATATAGTAGATGAACGCTTGCGTAAATTGGATAAATATTGTGAAGCTGTAACATCCAAGAAACAAAAGAGGAGTGAACTAGTGAACAATGACCGAGCAGGTGGTTACTTAAAGATGGGCACCCAAACTAACAGTATAAGTCAGAGAGTAGAAGATCGACCTAAAAACATTCTTCTCAACAAGCGTGTTCGAACTTCGGTGGCTGAATCCAGGGTTTGCTTCTAATTTGAAATTCCAACTTGTTTTTGTATTGGCAGTTTAAGCAAATCGTAATTGCTGTGTGTTTTTATGATCATTTATCGCATTTGGTAACAAATCGTATTTGTTACTTGTTTCTAACGACTGCTTGTACCATCTTTTTTGGTATGTAACCCATTAGTTGGATGTAATGTGTAGCTCATTTCCTATTGTTTTTAATTCTGTTACAGACTGACTGCCAGAGTAATGGCTTACAGAGACAGCATGTGACAATGGCAAAGGATGTAAATATACGGGATGATAATAGCGGGGAGCCTGATTTGTTTGAAAAGATGCGTAGGTTGGCTGCAGGAGGGGAAGGGTGGGATAATAAAGTCAAAAGAAAACGTTCAGTAGGAACAGTTTCTACGAGGCCTATTGACAGTGATGGAGTGCCTAAAAGACCTTTACAAAAGAAGATTGTTGATGAACGTTGTTCACTGCCACGTGATGCTCACATTAATAGGTACTATATAAAAATACTTATTTGAGTGAAATTTTGAAAAATCCAGTTTGCATAAAAAAATGCAAAGCAATTGACTAGGAAAGCGAAGCCTTATCAACCAGACACTGGGTGTTGCGCCTCTGTTTGGTTATGCACTCTTTTTATTTTCTATTAGTATTAGAGTATTTCCACTATAGGTTTCTAGTTATTGTAATGTTGTTTTTAGGGTTTATTGTAATCACGGCCCATGGCCCATATGTGAACCACTGAGTATTTTTTTCTAATTAATGCTTGATATTATTGTGATTATTACTTTTTTTGCTATATATTTAGGTTAAATACTCGTGATGATAGCAATCGCAAACATCAGATGGCGCCGCCGGGGTCATCTTCGCCTCCTATGGCTCAATGGGTTGGTCAAAGACCACAAAAAATGGCTCGAGCAAGAAAACAAAATCTTGTTTCCAATCAAGATGAAAAGCTTTTATCTTTTGAGAACTTTTCACCTTCTGAAATTGGTGCTACATTGCCCTCTAATGGGACCAACGGTTCTCCAAACTTCAGAAAGGTGACTCACAGTCCCCAAAAGTTGATGGTTAAGGTCGATAATGTTAAATCTGAAATTGAAGAAAATGTTGGTGGTGAATGCCGATTTATGGCAAGAGGAATTGGAAATAGCGAAATGGACACAATTGCTAAGCACAAACCTCTTATCAATGCAGCCGTACCAAAGCCATCTCAAAGAAGCAAGACTGGTTGCAAGAAGAACGGAAGGTATGAAACTTTTTGGAAATATAGTTTTATTTGTTTTTAGGTTTAAATGGTTTAAGTATTATTTATTCACTAAATCTGTTGTTTTTCAGTAAGCCAGTTCGTAGATTGAAAAAGCTTTCAGACCGTAAGGCCTTTTCCAGTCACTCATCTTTGCAAAATAGCAGTTCTCCTGATTGTTCAGGTATATTTTGAATTTGTTATCAAATAAGTACCAATTTAGTTTAATTTGGATTTTTTGAGAATAAATGATCTATGATGTGATTTTCTAGGAGCATCTGATGATGATCGGGAAGATCTGTTAGCAGCTGCAAAGTATGCTCGTGTAGCAAGGCGTAAGACCTTACTTTGGTCTAGTTTTTCATTTTTTTCTTAAGTTTTCTTGTAAAAGCAGAATATCAATTAATAGTTTGCTTCCATTAATAGATCTAGCATGTACAAGTGCATTTTGGAAGAGAATGGAACCGGTGTTTGCTTCTGTCAGTTCAGAGGACAAATCCTTCTTATCCCAACAGGTTGAACTATATTTAACTCTATTTTCAATTCTTTTACATATAAATTCTCATTTTACTGCATTTTTCATGATGGGTTGGTAATGTCTAACACTCAAAACTAGGACTTAGTATACGGTTTAATCCTTCAACCTTTTTTCACTGTGTTTTGTAACTTTAGTGCAATTTTTTCAAAAAAAAAAATGTAGGGTTTAATATAATTGATTATATAATATAAGCTTGTTGGTTGATTGATCGAAACTCAGAAACAAAGTTATGGATTATATCTATGTCTATGTGAAAAAAGTATTAAGTGTTAAACTGTGAATCAAGTCAAAGTTTGAGGGTTAAATCATTATTAACTCTTTATTAAAGCATTCATTAATTTAGAATTTAAGTCTTATTTGCTGATACAGGCAACCCTTTCGAATGAAGATGCTGTATCTGATCAATTATCTTCTGGAGACGGAATATCATTTATCTCCAGAAGAAATAATACGGATAAAATGTCTAATGGGTCCGTATCACTCTACCAAAGATTATTGTCGGCTCTTATTGTAGAAGATGATGACACCGATACCAATGAAGAAGAGGATGCAAGAAATACACCATTTCCGAATGCCTTTTGTGCTCCACTTAATAAATGTAAATCTTTTACTAGCATTGGAGGTATAAACTCGTCTAGAGGCTTTATGACGAATAATGTATGTCAGGATTTGCATTCAGAAGGTGGGAATTTGAAAGGGTTTCTTAACGGGCCACAAATGTTAGAAGCAGAAAGTGATACTGATATTTCACTAGGTTCTCGGTGCGAAGAGACATCTTTGGATGACAAAATTCTATTCGAGCTCCAGAGCATAGGCCTATCTCCAGAACCAATGGTAGGCCCCATGTCAGGGGTATATTCTGCTCCTTATAATGGTTCTAAAGTAAGTTTATTTTGTCTGCGGTTGTAAAAACATAAGTATCATCTTTGGGTAAACAGATTCTGCTTGTGTTTGTTTTATTTATTTAGGTTTCAAATAATTAGTCTTATACGAGCTGCTATATAGATGATTTTATAATTTGTGGAAAGTCCTTTTGTGTCCCTATCTACCAAGTATCATTACATTAAAAAAGGCCAAATGACGATTTCTTACTGTCCATTTTATTACTGATGATTTTCTGATTTTTATTTATCGCATAGCTCATAACCACTTTTATCCAGCCACTGGTGCTCGGTCTTCACTTCTCATTCATTATTCTTTTGTGTATGACAGCCTAGCTTGGATGATGAGATGGAAAATGAACCACTCCGACAAGAAGTTGATGAACTGAAGACACGACTTCATCAACAGGTTATCTAATAAAAGCTCTAGCTTGCATTTTGATATAAGTTCTTATATAATTTAACATTATGTATTACTTATAAGTATCCCTAATCTTCGGGTTACCTTAGGGTAGGGGTATGATCTGTCTCACTTCACCTCCCCCATACCTCGCTCAGACGGCATTGGGTTTTGTTGTTGTTGTGTTACTTATAAGTATCACTAGTGTTAATGTGAGCTGTCCCTTTTGTTAATTTTATAGGAGCTTAAAAAGAGGGCATACTTGGAGAAAGTATGTAAAACTGTCGAAAGCAATTCTGGAGTCCGGTAAAACTTTCATAATCAAACATCTTCACAGTGTAGGCTAGTTGCATTTCTAGATTTTACAAATTTTAACATCATCTTGTTATCATGCAGTGACCTTGAAACACTTGCAATGGATAGATCGGTTGAACTAGCTTACAGAAAAGTTCTGGTGAACACTTGATCTTTTTACCCCTTTTTTGCATGACAATTTGGTCACATGTGTAACGAAACGAGTTAAATTGGGTATTTATTTGTACCGACTGGGATGGGTTGACCCGAAACATTATTTATCCAAATATTAGTAATTTTTATATAAATAATAACTGTGCAAAGTATGATTACAACAGTTATATTATTTCAACAGCGTCAGCAATTTGGTTTTTTGAATAAATTCGTTGAAGAGGTTTTATGCATTTAATAACCTTAGGAATGTTCAACTTGTTCCCTTTTTTTTTTTTTTTTTTTTTTTCCTAACTGATCTGTTAGAGATGGATTATAATCAAAATTGACCAATTTATAAGTTGAAATTTCCGCCTATAGCTCAAGATCTTGGTCAAACATATAACCTCTGTTTGTTATTGTTTAGCAGGCTACTAGACAGAGCTCTAGATCCGGGATTCAAAAGGTGCCAAAACATGTTGCAATGGCTTTTGTAAGGAGGACTCTTGCTCGATGTCGTAAATTTGAAAAGACAGGTATCAGCTGCTTTAACGAGCGTCCATATCAAGATATCCTATCTGCTCCAGTTGAAAATGAGCCAGATTCCAGTATCTTATCAGGTAAATACCTTTTCCCAATCATTATCCTAGCGGTATTTGGGCCCTTTTATTATCAGTTTTATTATTTGGTCCTATTTATATTCCGTTCATTTGAATATTTAAATCCTAGGTTGCATTGCGATAATTATTTTGGAATTTTCAATCATTTCTCAGATGAAGCTTTCACCACAAACGGACCATTATCAAACAGAGGAAAGAAGAAAGAACTATTCCTTGACGATATCGGCACTGCCACCATACGGCCATCATCCTATCTTGCTAGTACCTCTATCTCCAATGGGACTAAGGGAAAGAGAAGTGAGCGAGACACCACCAAATCAAGAAAACCAAAAGCAAAACTTAAAGCACAACAAAAAACGGGTCAACCACCAGCATCTGGGAACAGAGTTGTCAATAGACCTACAGGAACCACTCATCCTACAGGACCTACATGGCCATCATCAAACGTGCCCAGTCAAGTGGCGAACAGAACTGACTCTGCAAACTTGTTGGGTGATGATGTAGACCCGTTGGATGAATTAGGTGTAGCTGGTCCTCATGATCTCACTTCTTTTCTGAATTTCGAGGAACAAGATCCAGAAGAGGATTTTGCAGGAGGACTAGACATACCAATGGATGATCTTACAGATTTGTTTTGATTTCGGTCAACAAATCAAGTGTACATTCATGTCCATAATTTGGATTGTTTTGAAGGACATCTGGCATTTGTAAGTTATAACTGCACCATTATTTAGAACAATCAGCAATAATGAAGTTTACATTATACAAGTGAGAGGGAAAGAGATGACATGTTGTAGCGAAATTATAATACTACTTTAGAGAATCATGTGAAAGTGGTTTTAGTGTTTTTAGGTGATATGTGTCGTGTGTAACGGACTTGGAAAATTCAGGCCGTGACACATTTTTATTTATTTAATTTTATCTTTTAGTGGAAGAACTTTGATTGGAATTGATTTAATTTTATCTTTTAGTGGGAAGAATGAGATTTGTCTTCTTTGTTTATTGTACTCAACTGTTTGCTGTGACCCGATGGAAGCAAATATCTACTGCACAAGAAGACTCTGATTTATTGTTTTGAATCCTGTTAGTATTATCTTATGATCCATATTATAAACTGATCACCTTTTTTTTAGTTGGACATTGATGAAAGTAGGAGTAATTAATCTATATTACGAGTTTAGTCAATTCCTATATCAATCAAACGTATTAATTCTAACAAAAAAAAAATAAAGAAACCCTTAACACAAATAATGGCCTAGGTACGTTATCATCTTCTTTCTAATATAGGTGGACATATTTTTGGTAGAGGACGACGCATTTTTGGATCCGTCACTGTCTAGACGACGCATATAAGGAATGTTTGAGTTAATCAATCAAAATAATGATTAATTACGGTAATTTAGAGATAAATAAACTGAAATTTTGTTTCATTAAGCATTAATTTTTAGAAACCCTTACTTTACTTTAATATTGAAATTTTCAGGTTACAATAATCTGTGCCGACACTTGTTTTGGGTGAGCCACGTCAAGGGTTTGATTAAAATCAAGCTCAAGCTATTAATCTTGTTGTAAAGAAAAATTAAAAGTAGGCAGCATTAACAACTTTATGCATTTTATATAGGAAGCAATTTCATTGTTTCTCTCTTTTAGATGGAAATTTTATATATACCAAAACATGTATTAAAAACGTTCAGACATTATCGTTCGATCTTTGCGTTTTGGGATATATATGAAATTAATCGTGAAAGAGGGTGATATATGAAATTAATCCTTTATATATTAGTCGGGTATCTATGTGTTGCGGCGGCGGGTACTCATGTGATTATATTTTTCGGTGATAACAATGTTTTTTCGATGCATTACTTTTATAGTAGGAAAAAAGAATGTCCAACATAAGTTATTAATTGAAAATTAGCATGCATTTAGTAACATTATAAAAGTTTTATAGCGAGAATCTGCGTGTTGCATGCATGCAAGACCATGTAATCAAATTTTTGGGTGAACTATTATATGTTTTTCACGATGCTAACTTTACGTATGACGATAACTTTAGGGAACAACTTTACTGCACACTATATTATAAAAAAATGACAGAGAAACAGTGCATCACGATGCAACGACTATACGAAAACGGTGGTCACCACTATTGCTAGTTGTTTTGGACGTGAAATATTATATAACGTTCAAATATAGAGTGTTTTAAAGTAGCAGTTTTAGGCTTTTAGCTCCATCCGGTGGTGTCTGTTTTGCTAAGTTGTGGTCATAAAAGGTGGTCCGTTGTGTGGTCAAAAAAGGTAGTGTCAGAAAGTCGATTACATAAAAGATTAGTTTGTACAATCCGCTTAATGATTTGTAAATTTCATTTAGTAGGTGTTCTTAAAAAGAAAAAAAGAACATATGATTTATGCATTATTGTTTTTCTACCATGTGATATATCTTATATATTTAAAGATTCACTACCTAAATTTATTGTGGAAGTCTTATTGTGCTAAAACCCTGTACGGTACAAACAAGTCACAGCTCCACATAATACATACGAGCTCTCAATTAAATGTCTACAATCATGAGCTTACAAAACACAAAAGGGTTGCAGCTTTACAACCCAAAAAAAATATAAAGCATCCTAGAGTTAGAGAACTCATAATTCCGTCTTATATTCGAGTCCTCCATCTTCCATTTGTATTCCAACCATTTGTATGCCAAGCTTCTTCCAAAACCAACGGCTCATCTTAAAAAACAATTGCCCTTGACAATGGACAATTGATGAGTTCGACTTTCAAAAATTATTGCGTCCACCAATTTATGTAAGTATTTTAATCCTAATTTTAAAATTTGTTTCTTTTCAATAATTTAATGAACGTTTTGTTTTCAAATTGTTGTTAGTGAGTGAATTTGATTGATGCTTTAAATTGCATATGAGGTGTTTGATAAAATCTTTTAATGACATATTGCAGACTGATTGTGTGAACCAAGAGGGATTCAACGCAATGGCAGTCTTGCGTGTTCAGGTAGCGGATTTGTGCTTCAAATGGCATGTAATATGTGAAACTCATTTTAGTTTTAAATTTGTTTTTTTTTTTGTTCTCAGATAGTGGTTATATTGAAACTCATTTTAGTTATTGTTGGGAATTATGTAATCAGACTTAATACTGGTAATATAAAGGTTAAGTCTGGTAGGCTTAGAATTAGTTGTTAAGTCTGCCAGTACAAAGTTAAGTCTGGCAGACCTTAGTTAATACTGTTTTAGTATTTATAGTTAAGTATGTTTATGTTAAAACAGAATAGTTTGTTAGAGTTAAATTAGGGAAGGATATGTACGTGTAGAGATATCTTAGGAAGAGATATCTTTATCCTTCTACATGTTTTGTATTCTAGGGTTTCCTAAGAGTATAAACGAACCCTAAAGGTATATTGTTATGTAGAGCTTTAGAGATTAATAGAAAAAGTTATTTAGTAATTATTGTGTTCTTCTTGCTTGTTGTTAATATTCCGCATTAGCATCAATTACATATTGTTAAAGAGTTCTTCACATAATTAGTTTGGATTTATCCAAGTTGGTTATTGTCTTACAAGGCTGCTTAGATCCATAACCTTTGGACCTACAAGTGGTATCAAAGCCTGTTGAAGGACTCTAAATTTGAAGAAACACATCTCACCAAAACACTCATCTCATCTCACTCATAAATCCTAAAGAATGTCTCAGCCTGATAATTTCTCAAATCACCTTAGTGATGAAGAGGCTTCTGACCATGATTACAAGCATCGAGGTGGTCTAAGAAACAACAACAACAACCAATCCCTACTACAACCACTATTTCCAACCTTAAACTTCCTATTCTGAAAAAGGAAGAGTATGACATTTGGGTTATGGAAATGGAACATTATCTGGAATATGTAGATAATGAGGTCTGGAAAGTAATCCAGAATGAGAATTCAAAAAAGAGAATTTCCAAAGGTAAAGATGGCGTGGTTAGGATTCTTCCACCAGTCTCTGTTGAAGAGACACTTGCTGTGGAGAAAGAGAGAAAGGCAAGAACTCTCTTATTGATGGCCATTCCAAAGGAACATCTCAGAAGGTTCCACAGTATGGATGATGCTAAGGAGATATGGGAGGCTATTAGAACCATATTTGGAGGAAATGCTAACTCCAAAAAGATGCAGAAAGCTGTTTATAAACAACAGTTTGAAGCCTTTACAGTGAGCAGTTCTGAAGGCCTGGAGAAAGGCTATGACAGATTCCAACAACTCCTATCACAGTTGGAAGCACATGGGTCTGAAGTGTCTAATGAAGATGCAAACATGAAGTTTCTCGGATCATTGCCCAAAGAATGGTCAATCGACAATGATCATGAGAACTAAAGAAGATATTGACACTGTCAATAGATGACTATAATAACCTTAGGGTTTATGAATAAGACATCAAAGAAAGTTCAAAGGCTTCTTCAGTGACAACAATGTTGCTTTTGTCTCTCAAGACAAGAGCAAGAAAACAAAGTTAAATCGGTAGTGGTTTTAGTTCTGGTAGCTATACTATTTCTTCTGGTGTGAAGGAAAAGGATGGTGCTGCTGGTTTTATTGATAAGATCATCTACTCACTGTTTGCTAATCAATCTGAAGACATCCTCAATGAAGACTTGAATCAGATTGAAGATGAGAAGGTGGAGGAAATGGATATAAACTGGCAGTATGCCGTGATTGCCTTGAGGATGAAGAAATTCTTCAAAAGGACAGGTAGGCAAGTCCGTTTTGATGGGAAGAGACTAGTAGGGTTTGATAAGTCAAAGCTTAAGTGCTACAGGTGTCAAGAAAGAGGTCACTTTGATAGGGAATGTACAAGAAAGGAGGCCAATGAAGAAAAGAAGAGGATTCCTTATATCCTAGGCATCTTTGAGAAGGAAGATAAGAGTTAGATGGGGTTCTTGACTTTGGAAGTCGGTGTGATTAACTAGGAGAGCACACCGATGAGGGAGCAGTCAATCATGCTCTCATGGCCATAAGCTCCAGTAGTGAGGTATCCTTATGTTCAAAAATTTGCACTGATTCATATAATAAACTGCATTCTCTTTGTGATGAACAAATGAGTCAATTAGGTGATCAAGAGGTTAAGTTGCTTGCTTATGAAAATGCTGTTAAAACATTAGAAAAACAAGTAAATACTCTTCAAAAACAGAATGCACTCTAAATGAAAAGCTTACTTTCCAAGGTAGTGAAATATTTAAAAAAGATGAGAAACTTAGAAAATATAGAAGAATTGGAATGAAAGCAGTTAAAGATAAAGAAGAGTTGCAAAAGATAGTTGACTCATAGCAAAACAATGGTAAAAATCATGGAGGTTAATAGATTCGGTATGAGCTCAACAAGTAAAATTGGTTTAGGGTTTGAGATAAAATCGATAAAGAGGTTTTAGGATATGAAGAAGAGATGAAAGAAACTGCTTTTGTTAGTTCAAAGGTGACTTTGAAGGAAACACAGATATCATAGATTTGCTAAAAGTAACAACTACAAAGGTGTTCCTCATCCTCTTAATGGTGATTATACTCCTAAACACGAAAAAGAATATGATGAGTCTTTATTTGATTACAACAAATGGAAAAACCGTGAAACACTTGCTTCTCAAGACTATTCCATTGAATTTTCTAACTGTCAATCTTATGGCAATGAAGGATCCTTTTGGAAAGAGGTCTGAGACTAATGTATCAGAAGACAAAACTAGTGAGTATTCTACCTGTCAATCTAATGACAGTGAAGGGTCCATTAGAAATGTCTCTGAATGTTCTCTTGAGCTTAAATCTGAACCCATAAAGATTTCCAAACCAGTTTTAATAATTCAGCCTTATGTGCCCAAATCACAACAAGCTGAGCCTGACATCTTTGTGTCTAAACCAGAAATAGTTAAACCTAGTTGTGTCCAAACTCCTAGGCAACAAACTAAATTTCAGACACCTAAAGTAGATAGAAAGAATTGGAATGGGTTAATGCAGAGAGAATTTGGGGATGGATACTCTTTCACTAAGAAGAGTTGTTTTATGTGTGGAAGCCTAAGTCATTTGATTAGAGATTGTGATTTCCATGAGAAAAGAATGGCTAAGGAGGCTGAGCTTAAAAGAAAAATGGTTGTAGACACTGGAAATAGTTTTGTTAGACCATTGTGGAATAATGTAAACAAGATTAACCATACAAATAAATTTGTTTCTAGACCAGTACCCGTTAATACTGGCAGTTCATTTGTTAATCCTGTTAGATCAAATGTGAATACTTGTGTGTCAATTAATTCTGTTAGGCAAAATATTGGTTCTGGTTTGCTTAAAGTTAATACTGGTAATGTAAATGATAATTCTGTTAGACATAGACAACCAGTACACACCAGTACCACATTCCAGGTGAATGTCTTCCAACATAGAAGAATTTTTGCAAAATCACATTCACCTATTAGAAGACCCTTGGTCAAATATGGAGCAAACACTTTTAAATCTGGTGCTGCAAAGGGTTATGGGGATATGGTGTTAAGGCCTCAGTAGGTTATAAATGGAGTCCTAGACCAGACTCCAAGTATAATAGTGGACCGTTTCATTATCTTGTCAAATCTAAAGGTCCACAAGGCGGACCTAAGCTGTGACAGTTCGGGTCCCTAAGAGAAACTAATTTCTCTTTCTCGCAGAACATCCTTACATGAACATAGGAGATAGAGGCATTTTGACGGTGGATGTTTCGGGCATATATTTGGTAACAAGGACTACTTGGATGACTTTGAAGATATCAAAGGTGGTTCTCATTACTTTTGGTGGTAGCATAGGCTACACTATGGATAGTTAGATCATAATAGATGTTTTATAAACATCTATTTGTTTATTTGATTTGGTGTTTTTTTAGAACATCTTTGAAGTAATTTTGTGTTTGCTACAATATTTTTGGTGTGCTTGAACAATTTCTTTTGATTGTTCTAAGAACTAATTCAGTAGACAATTTGAGTTAATTTTGGTTTAAAAACTACCTATTGTATACATATCTTTGCTTTAGACAAAATTTTCTAGGAAAAGCAATATCTCTCAAAGATAGGGAAGGTATGGAAGTCAGTGTCGATGGATGTGCTCTTGTTCGTAGTTTATCTTGGTGATGTCAAACTTAAGTCTGGTTGACTATTTTAAGTCTGGTAGTGTAATTTTTCTTACCGTTAGTACTGGTCAAAGAAAAATTGATTGTGCTTAATTTTCGGTGGTCAGAAGTATATATATAGATAATATTTGATTATATTTATCTTTTATTTACTTCATCTTTATCTTTAAAGTATAAAATCTTTTATCCCGCTTAACTCTCTTTACCATCACCAAATTCTAATCACTCCGCACCTACCAGAACTTACAATACTTCAATTTGAATTAAACATGGCACAATTAAAGTTCAATGATAAGCACAACCAAGTGGGATTTTCAAGAAACCTAACGAAAGCACAGGCTTCGAGCAGATTGTGGATTTCTTAAAGGGCTCTCACATTTTTTGGGTAAAGGGCTCTCACATTCGGTATGCCCTTACTCACAATCCAACTATCTATGCTTCTATAGTCAAGCAGTTTTGGCAGTCGGTTACTGTCATCACTCTTGATGATGGGACTATTGCGCTAAAGGCGACCATTGATACCTTAGACTATACTATCACCGAGGAATCGATCGAAGCAAGCTTCAATTGGGCGATGCCTGTGGATCACTATTTTGCCTAATGAGGAACTTTTTCAGGGTCTGGGTAATATTGGATATTTTTTTGATGGATCTTTTACTTTTTGGAAGAGTCATTTTACACCACAATGGCGTTTCCTTGTGCATCATCTTCTACATTTTTTGAGTTCAAAGAGTGGTGGATGGGATCAATTTGGAAGCAATATTGCTTCTGCAATTGGTCTGTCTATCCACTGTTAGGTCACCATGTTTGTAACACAAGCATCAATATGAAGAAATAAGATGAAAGAAGGATCGGATGAACACTTAACCAATACACACGTATGAAATATGGAATGTTTATGCTTAGAGTGAAATAGAAAAGTGAACAACCAACTCTCAAATGAGAGTTACAAAGGTATTTATAGGGAAGGAGCTAGGGCAACACTCAAGCTCCCTTCCTTTACTTATTGGGCTTTTGGATAGGCTCATAGGCTTTCTACATGAGCTTAGCCTTGATTACTAACTTAAAAGCCTTAATTAAGCTAACTATTACATATTGATTACAAACACTTTAAATATAGTTTAGGAGTGATTCCAACAATCTCCCCCTAAGTGTTGGTTTTTTTTTTGGGTAAAAGGGTTAATTCACCCCGGTAAAATATATTACGCCAAAAACATTGAAGTACAAAGGATGAGGGTGGATCCCTCATCTCAGTCCCTTAGGACACTTACAAAATCTCCTATAAGAATGCAACATCATTCATATAACTTACAATATAAGCGTGACAGACCACACTTATAACTAAACATCATACTACAACGATAAAAGAATTAAAATAAATGCACTTCAAGTATAAATACTTGAATCTTCAAGTCACCATAGTAGTCCAAACTTCCAGCGTCGTCCAAATATACAATATGATGGTCCTCAAATTGAAGTACAGTTCACAAGTTTCACACAACGGTTGGTGAGGGACTCTAAAACCACGGATAGAGCAGCAAGCTCAAAACTCGCTCCAAAGGTGTATGTTGAGATGCAAAACTGAACACCAATAATAATAACCAATAAATACGTATAAAACCAATGCACATCCACCATAGCAGCTCCTAATCATCAGTGACCACTCATAGAAGTGGCTCAACAGAGTTCCAAGTTAGAATCTGCCACGGATCTTGAAACATGATAATAGAGTTGCAACCAACTCTAACTTCCAGAACACGACCATTGTACGCTATTAATAAAGAATAGCCAAAATAAACATGTAATACACCAAAGAACTTGCGGTGAACCAATCAACACAATGCATAGGGTGTACGAGAACCCTAACTTCCCATTTCTACATGCCATAAATGATCTCAAAGATCAATAAGCATCAAAACATGGATCCATCAAGCATGAGCATGCGAAATGACCAACCATAGCCATAAAACAAAGGTCATCAAAACCCTAATATCTAATAATACCGATACGTGTATAGATCCTAGGGTTTAACAACAAGTTGGTGGTTTTGAACAAGAACCCAACAAAACTTAACTTACACATAATCAATAACTAGGATTTTACATAATGAATCCTAACTCCCATCAAAACAATCACAAAGACCAAGATAAACCAAGATTCGAGATGTCTTTGATAATCGACACGCATAGGGTTATCAAACCCTAACTTCCAATGCAACATCCTCTCCCATAACCCACGTTCAAACCAAAGAAGATCCATATGGAAGCAACCAATAACCAAACCCTAAAGAGGGTTACTTGCAAAAGATGATATCGAAAGCCAAAAGTCTATCGAATATACAATACAATTCAATACGTCGAAACCCTAAATAGCGATATATGAGAAAACATGTTGGGTTTCGAGAACCGAGATCGACCCTAAAGAAGTTATGGAATCGATCCAACCATGTACAAACCCACGATCGTATAAAAATAAGATTATTTAAATCATTAAACCGACATAAGGAAGATACGATTGCAATAACCATACAATGAAACCCTACAGAGAATAATAACGATACCCTCAAACAGGATCGATTGAATAAAAATAGTTAGGGTTTTGAGAGAGGATTTCTAATAGATTTGGTGAGAACTCATAACCAACCACCCTAAGAAGAAACCCACCACGATTACCGTATTGCATACCAAAGAGGTAGAGAGACGGATCGGGATAGAGTTTTAGTAGGAAAAAGAATGAGGGTGGCGGTGGAAATCCCTCTAGGAGAGAATTACATTTTGGGTTTAAAGTTTCGTAATTTTTTTTCGCCCTAAGTGTTGGTAATTAATGATTAAAGTGAAAAATGTTGTAGGTGCTGATGTAATAGTTGCTTTGACGTCTTCTGACATTCTTCTTTCTTGTGAGAAGAAGTGTCTTGATTCCAACAATCTCCCCAGTGTGAGGATCTTGTTTACTTTGAAGTTTTCACTTTGACGTCTTCTTTGATATTTGTTCTTTGTGGTGGTAATGATAGTATGTTGTGGTTATCGCATCAGTCCGCCCGTTGCTCGGTGTCTCCACATCTTTCTCCAACATGCTCACACGCTCTTTAACGTTGAATTTTCAAGATCGATGTAGTTCTCTTAGTCTTTAAACTTTGTAGATTCTTTGACTTTGACAAAGAATCATTCTGACATTGTGTTGCCTTTTGAGAGAACTTCAATTAGTGGTGATGTTGGTATGAGCATGTGAAGAATCTGCACGATCTTTTCCACCCGTGAGCATCCATAAGAAGAAAACATAAAAACATAGGTTAGAAATAATCCAGCGCTTACAAGTTCGAATTTTGAGTGTGTTATGAGATAGTGTGAAAACACGTCTCTAATTCTCACAAACGCGCTGTTCTGAACTAGATTCCACAAGTGAGATAACGCGATGTACCAAGTACACCTACAGATTCGGTGGTCAGTCGAGGTACATCAAGCATCACCCCACGATCAGAGACCGTTTGAGACACACTAAGCGTAACTCACAAGGAGTTACCAAGTGACTGCTTTGTCAAGGTGTTTGATGTTGACCACGGCGGAGTTTCCATTCAATCACCGAGGATCACATGTGAACCTCTCATAAATGTTCTCGACATTGCTAAGATCGTGTAGGACTCGATAAGGTATCACTTGCGTCCTTATTGTTGAATGACAAGTGATGACATGTCAAGTGTACCTAAGAGATCTTTGATGAATCTCGTGGCTCTAGACTCAATAGTGCGCTTTGGTTTTCCGGCGGAGACTAGGAGAGGTCTCCTTCTTTAATACCAAAGAATCTCTAAGAGAAAGCCGATAGTTTTCGTAGGGTTTCTGTGAGAATGAAACAAGCTTCTTTGAGAGAAACTTGAGTGGTTAAGAAGGTTTAGTGCATGCGTCCTTTGGGTCTATGACGACTTTGATTTTCAATACCGGTGTCATCAAGTGACAACCAAAGAGTATATGAATTGAACCCGTGTATACGCCTAAGTTGAATAACTGAGAACATTTCTTTTCACCCTTTTCTTTACTTTTCTTTTAATTCTTCAACTCCTTCTTTCTCCGATTCTCATTTTCTCCTTTTTATAATCATACCTAAGGACTTCTAATTCTAACTATTGGTGGTGTCCTCGGTAGATCCCTCCAACTCTGGCGGATCATAGGACGGCTATTCCTAACCTTAGTCACCTTATAGCTCCATGACTAACCTATGTTGCCGTAAACCATTTTCATGAAAAATCTCTCAAAGTGGTTATGATTAAAAATATTTTGTACCACCGAAAGAGTTTTACATTTTGCGTAAATACTCCCCTCCACACGTGCTTAAGTATTTTGTGTAAATTTGCATGGTGAGAGAAAAGCGACTTTTAAATTGATTAACTCAAGATAGAAAATTCCCATGAGACACGGTTACATCACCGACTAGGTCAGCTTAAAGTTGTAAACACTCCTTGGTGAGGAGGTTTGACCCGTCAAGGTTCATGTCTACCAAGAATTTATCGAATGGTACATTGTACTAGGACAAGTCCTTTGCGAGAAACGTTTACATTACTAGCGAACTAGCTTGAAATTATTACCCGTCCTGGACAAGTCTTTTCGAGTTACTAACATTTAATCGTCAATTCATTGGTTAAGTCTTTTTAGCACAACGATTCATTAGCAATTCACAACATATTTCTTATCAAATAATTTTTCTCCCCCTCAAAAATGGCATATAAATGTTGTTTTTGACGAAATTTTGATATCGAATATGACCATTTCGAGTTTTGTGGGAAGATTACCACGAAGAACAATTTTGTGAACAAAGTTTTCAAGCAGATACTCCCCCTCAACAATTGATATTAACTTTTGAGGTTTTAAAAAACATAAGGGGAAGTACTTGTTCTATTGAGCAAAACTTTGAAAAATGAAAGTTTTGATTAGTTTTACTCAAAAGTAAGAAGCTTTAGCTCCTTTTGTAGGATTGTGGCACTGAAGCGTACCACATGGTCCTTTCAGTACAAGAACGGGTTGTACACTGTTTTTGATATACCCAAGGTTTTTGCAGATAATCTTAAATGTTGAAACAGCAAGCAAACATCCTTACATTGATGTTCCTTTGACTAAAAAGATTTTTGGTAATATGAAAATGAGCTTTGAAGGGGTTCACATGCCACTTTTTCCTACTATGTTTCTGCTATTGCTACACTACTACTTCTGCTACATCTGAGGCTCAACCACAAACAAAATCAGGTGAATCAGAGTCTGCACAAAGAACACCAAGTCCACAACCACCTTCACCTTCAGTACTTGAGGAAGATACACCAAAGATTCCTCAACCACAAACTCCAACACCCACCCCTACAGCTGAAGCAACCTCTTTATCTATGGAGGAACTCCTCAATCTAGTTCCCAAATTGATAACCAGAATAAAGAAGTTGGAAAAAGCTCTACAGAATTCAAAGGAGACTCAATCAAAGGCTGTCATTATATTGGTGAAGAGGGTTAAAAGATTGGAAGGCAAGTTCAAACAAAAGGGGATAGACATCACTAATTCAGAGGGTGGAGAAAATTCTTCCAAACAGGGGAGGAATTTGCAGGAGGGTGGATCGGTCTTCAGAACACTAGCTAAGGAGAAATCCTCTGAGGAAACAATTAGTCCTCAAGGATTGGAAGCAGCTGATATTTTAGTGAAGGATGTTAGTCAGAAGAAGCCTACAAAGAAGAAGATTGATGCTGCAAGTTCTGGTGAGAAGGGTAAGTCTGCTTATGACGAGGGAATTAATACTGGCTTTACAGCAAATATTAATACCGGTGAAGATGAAGTTAAGTCTGGTACAGTAGATAAGTCTGGTGGTGAAAAAGTTAGTTCTGCTAGTGTTCCAGTTAAGTCTGGTGATGAATCTATCACCCAGAGAGAAGGAAAAGGGATAATGGAAGAGATTTCTGACCCAAAAAGACTAAAAGGCAGATTCTAGAAGATGAAGCAAGCATGGCTGAGATTGCAAGAATCCAAGTAGAAGATGCAGCTGCAGCAACTAAGCTAGCAAGACAGAAGATGGATGACGAGCTGATGGCTAAAAACTTGTAGAGCCCACCAGAACTAACTGGGGAGCAAAGGAAAAGAAAAGCTGAAGTTCTGGAGTCTGCAAAGTACTACACTGATGAAGACTGGGATGCCATCAGAGCCAGCCTTGAAGTGAATAGGGACATCCTACCAGATATTGGAGCAGAAGACTTTGCTAGAAAGATGGTAGAGATGGTCAATGAGAAGAAGAGGCTTCTCAGGGAACATAGGCAAAGGGAAAGGATGAACAGACCTCTGACTAAGGGAGAGCAAAGAGAATATATGATCAACTACATCAAAATTCAAGGTCATCCCAACTGGAAAATAACTCAATTGAGGAAGCAAAAATCTGAAGGTCTCAAAGCAGAATTTGAAAATGTGGTCAAGCAGGTTCAGAGTTTTGCTCCAATGGATTCTGAGCTGGAAGCCTCAATGCTGAAAAGGAAAGACATAAATCTTCAACCTCAGGGAGCCAAAAGGCAGAAGACTGAAGAGGTTAAAAAGATTGCAGAGGGTGAAAAGCTTGCTGAAGAAGAAATTGCAAAGGTAGCTGAAGCTGAAAAAGTTATTGGTAAGCCTAACATTGTAAAGAAGGAGGAGGAAGCTGAAGTTCCAAAACCTATTATTTAGTGGACCAAAAAGAAATCCAAAGCTAAGAAGGCTACAAAGAAGGATGAAACTGAGGTTAAGGAGGAAGTGGCTGAATACATAGTATTTTACCAGGGTGCAGGATTACTCCCCTTTACCCAAAAAATACATGAAAGATAAGGTTGATGAACCTTCCTCAGAAGAATTCACAATGGGGTCCATTCCAGAAGGTCCAACACTTCCAACAAAGATTGCTAAGATACAGATAATTAAAACTGGAAAGAAAGGTGCTTATCAGGTAGTAAGGGAAAATTGCTCTAACACAATATATGTAAATTTTCCTGCATTGTTGAGTGATTTGTCCAGGGATGATCCGAAGACAATGTATCAGTTGATGGTGGAAAAGCATGGTGATCAAAGACCTGAGGAGGAGTATGAAAGAGTCCTCTGGGGAGATTTAAACACAATGTTTGAGCCACTAGATGCTGATAATGAGATGTGGAAGCTGGCAAGTCAAGAGCAAGTAATCAGATGGAGATACTTCCATACCTATCAGGTTCATTGTTTTTTTTTTGGGTAAAGGGGTTTACCCCGGTAAATATATAACCAAAAAATGTGAAGTACAAATGGAATGTGGCTGAAGTACCACATTAACCTCAAGCGAAGAGCTTGATAAAACTAGTGTTTATGACATGCCATAAACACACATAACCTAGCTATATTACATCAACAAACTAGGCATAAACAAGTAAAAACTTGTAACAAGCGAGCATCCGCATCCACCACTCCACGAAGGGAGCAAGTTAACCTGTGAAGTTTGCCTCCTTAAAAACCCTTTCCAAGAAAACCCAAAGGAAAAACCTTGGAGTAGGGAAAAGAGTACAACCCTTACCCAAGACTCCCTTCGTGTGAAATACATATACTTGGAATCTTCCATTTATCCGTAATCAATCGAGACCTCGAGGTTAGCTTCTTGAACTTGAAAGTAACCAGCTTCAACCGAATAGTAGAGACAATAGTGCTAACCACTTCAGCAACAGAAGACTTCTTACGCTTGAACAGCCTAGAATTGCGCTCCATCCAAACGAAGTAAGTAGTAGCAGCAAGCAATAATCGAGAAATGATACTACTAACCGACCGCCCCTTAGATAAAGGAATAAGAACTGTAACAACACTTTCCAACGAAGGTGGGACCGCATCCATACCAGATAAACTCCGAACCTGAAACCAAACCTGCATAGAAAATTGGCACTCAAAAAATAAATGAGAATGAGAATCTGGAACCAATTCACAAAGCGGGCATCTAAGCAAAGCATTCATTGTTTGGAATCAGACACTTTGATTGTTTATATGCTAACAGAAGTGGACTATCCACTTCCAAACAAGACTTGCAGGGAAATGCTTGAAAAGAAATTGCTTGGTGAGGTAAAAGATAATGCATGTTATCAGCTTTTGAAACTGATTGGATCAAAGCTCAACAACAATAATTTTTAAATGTTTGGAAGAATTCTCATAGCTATTAAGTGTTCTGTTAATAAGTTGATATAAGTATAAATGGTTTTTGAAAAGGTTCCACTTGGTGAAAGTGCTTTGCACTAACACAACAAATGGTTATCAGTCCACCATGTCTCACCCACATAAGGACTGACTAATCCATGAGCAAACAGCTCTGGTAAAGATCTCAAATCCGTTTATGGCTGACAATTTGCCAAAAATTGTATGGTGCTCAACTCACCATATCTGTGTTGATGAAGACTTGGCTAGCCCACAAGTTCATGGCTTGTGGTAAAGGCAGTGGAAAACCATGACTAGTCCAAAAGCAAATGGCTTTTGGTAAATACTAATCAAATCCGTTAATAGTTGCTGGTTTGCTAAACAAAATCAGATGGTTATCAATGTACTATGTTCTTACACACCAAAACATTGGCAACTCCAATAGTAATGGCTAATTGGTAAAGAGACATCAAATCCATTAAGTTTTCTTTGATTCACCTCTCACAGGAGTTTACACACCTGGATGTGATGAGAATAGCATGAAACTTCTATGATTTGATGTACATACAGTCACAGTTGCAGTAAAGACCATGGAGTGCTGATATGTTGTTGATATGATGTTGCACAGATCACAAAATGAAGAACATTTAAAGATGCAGCTCAAGGATAGTTCCAAGATCCTCAAAGAGTATAAAGAATTTGAAGTTCACAAGTGAAGATCAAGTTAGGGGAGGATTGTTGGGAATTATGTAATCAGACTTAATACTGGTAGTATAAAGGTTAAGTCTGGTAGGCTTAGAATTAGTTGTTAAGTCTGCCAGTACAAAGTTAAGTCTGGCATACCTTGGTTAATATTGTTTAGTATTTATAGTTAAGTCTGTTTATGTTAAAACAAAATAGTTTGTTAGAGTTATATTAAGGAAGGATATGTACGTGTAGAGATATCTTTATCCTTCTACACGTTTTATATTCTAGGGTTTCCTAAGAGTATAAAGGAACCCTAAAGGTATATTGTTATGTATTGAGTTTTAGAGATTAATAGAAAAAGTTATTTAGTAATTATTGTGTTCTTCTTGCATGTTGTTAATATTCTGCATTAGCATTAAGTACATATTGTTAAAGATTTCTTCACATAATTAGTTTGGATTTATCAAAGCTAGTTATTGTCTTACAAGGCTGCTTAGATCCATAACCTTTGGACCTAAAAGTGGTATTAGATGATCAGAATCTTGATCCAATAGTGGATTGGGAGATTTACAAGGATAATTTTGGAAAAGCCTGGAAGGTAATCAGACTAACTGTAAAGTTTGCAGTTTTCAAGAATCTTGAAGATCTGGTCAAATCTTGTAATCGACAAGAATTGGATACTTTATGGAATTTGGTTCAGCAGAAGTTCAAGATTGCTAAAAAGTCATATGTGAAAGATCAAGAACTTTGAGCAGAACTTCAAAGACTATATGAACCAGATCCTACAAATGTCTATTGGAATTTTACATGTCAAGATTCCAGTGTGTCATGGAAATTTTATGATGAGTGTGATGTTCTTCACTTATCCACAAAAGGTAGAGTTTTGTCTATTCATGCTTGCAGAGGTGGAATATTAATTATGTGCTGAAGTGCTTCAAGTGATGATACTTTCAAAACTTCAGTATGAAAAGGAATATGAGGTAGTTGAAAATCTCATTCAAAGGATATGTAATCAATTACTAGCCAGAATATGTGATCAGATTGAAGAAGAGAGAGCAACTAAAAGGAGGAGAATAAGGTAATATGTTTGAAAGAATTTTCTTAGTTGTTGAGTGTTATGTTAACAAGTTGATATAAGTATAAATGGTTTTTGAGAAGGTTTCACTTGGTGAAAGTGCTTTGCACTAACACAACAAATGGTTATCAGTCCACCATGTCTCACCCACATAAGGACTGACTAATCCATGAGCAAACGGCTCGGGTAAAGATAACTCAAATCCGTTTATGGCTGACAATTTGCCAAAAATTGTATGATCCTCAACTCACCATATTTGTGCTGATGAAGAGTTGGCTAGCCCACAAGTTCATGGCTTGTGGTAAAGGCAGTGGAAAACCATGACTAGAAAGAAGCTCATAAGGAGTCTTGCACTGAGGTTTGGTCACCCTTACCCTATTAAATATATATGAAGCACAGCTAACTACTTCAGCCCAAAATGTAGTAGGTAAGAGTGAGTCAGCTAAGTAGGTTCTAGCTGCCTCAATAAGGGCGTAGAGTCCAAAGGTTATGGATCTAAGCACTTGTAGGTCCTGATACCACTTGTAGGTCCAAAGGTTCTAGCTTATGGCCACTTGTAGGTCCTGATATCACTTGTAGAACCTGCTTAGATTCATAACCACTTGTAGGTCCTGACACCACTTGTAGGTCCAAAGGTCCTGATACCACTTGTAGGTCCTGATACCACTTGTAGGTCCTGATACCACTTGTAAAACCTGCTTAGATCCAAAAAAATTAGGCTGAGACATTCTTTAGGATTTATGAGTGAGACAAAGAACAACTATTGATGAGTCTAGATGCATAACCTTCGATAACATAATTAGTTTAGATTTATCCAAGTTAGTTATTATTTCATCCTGTGTTTCTTCAAATTTAGGATCCATAACCTTTGATACCACTTGTAGGTCGAAAGTTTATGGATCTAAGCAGCCTTATAAGACAATAACTAACTTGGATAAATCCAAACTAATTATGTGAAGAACTCTTTAACAATTAACAACAAGCAAGAAGAACACAATAATTACTAAATAACTTTTTTTATTAATCTCTAAAACTCAATTCATAACAATATACCTTTAGGGTTCCTTTATAATATTAGGAAACCCTAGAATACAAAACATGTAGAAGGATAAAGATATCTCTACACGTACATATCCTTCCCTAATATAACTCTAACAAACTATTTTGTTTTAACATAAACAGACTTAACTATAAATACTAAACAGTATTAACTAAGGTCTGCCAGACTTAACTTTGTACTGGCAGACTTAACAACTAATTCTAAGCCTACCAGACTTAACCTTTATACTACTAGTATTAAGTCTGATTACATAATTCCCAACAATCCTTCCCTAACTTGATCTTCACTTGTGAACTTCAAGTTCTTTATACTCTTTGAGGATCTTGGAATTATCCTTGAGTTGCATCTTTAAATGTTCTTCATTTTGTGATATGTGCAGCATCATATCAAAAACATATCAGCACTCCATGGTCTTTACTGCGACTGTGACTGTATGTACATCAAATCATAGAAGTTTCATGCTATTCTCATCACATTCAGGTGTGTAAACTCCTGTGAGAGGTGAATCCTAGAAAACTTAATGGATTTGATGTCTCTTTACCAATTAGCCATCACTATTGGAGTAGCAAATGTTTTGGTGTGTAAGACCATGGTACTTTGATAACCATTTGATTTTTTTAGCAAACCAGCAGCTATCAACGGATTTGATTAGTCTTTAGCAAAAGCCGTTTGCTTTTGGGCTAGTCATGGTTTTCCACTGTCTTTACCACAAGCCATGAACTTGTGGGCTAGCCAACTCTTCATCAACACAGATATGGTGAGTTGAGCACCATATAATTTTTGGCAAATTGTCAGCCATAAACAGATTTGAGTTATCTTTACCAGAGCCGTTTGCTCATGGATTAGTCAGTCCTTATGTGGGTGAGACATGGTGGACTGATAACCATTTTTTGTGTTAGTGCAAAGCACTTTCACCAAGTGAAACCTTTTCAAAAACCATTTATACTTATATCAACTTATTAATATAACACTCAACAGCTAAGAAAAATCTTCCAAACATTTAAAAATTATTGTTGTTGAGCTTTTGATTCAATCAGTTTCAAAAGCTGATAATATGAATTATCTTTTACCTCACCAAGCAATTTCTTTTCAAGCATTTCCCTGCAAGTCTTGTTTGGAAGTGGATAGTCCACTTCTGTTAGCATATAAACAATCAAAGTTCTAATTCCAAACAATGAACCTGACAGGTATGAAAGTATCTCCATATAATTACTTGCTCTTGACTTGCCAGCTTCCACATCTCATTATCAGCATCTGGTGGCTCAAACATTGTCTTCAAATCTCCCTGGAAGGCTCTTTCATACTCCTCATTAGGTCTTTGATCACCATGCTTTTCCACCATCAACTGATACATTCTCTTCAGATCATCCCTAGACAAATCACTCAACAATGCAGGAAAACTTACATATATGGTGTCAGAGTAATTTTCCCTTACTACCTGATAAGCACCTTTCTTTCCAGTTTTAATGATATGTATCTTAGCAATCTTTGTTGGAAGTGCTAGACCTTATGGAATGGACCACATTGTGAATTCTTCTGAGGAACGTTCATCAACCTTATCTTTCATGTATTCAACCACTTCCTCATTGACCTCAGTTTTATCCTTCTTTGTAGGCTTCTTAGCTTTGGATTTCTTTATGGTCCACTTAATAATAGGTTTTGGAACTTAAGCTTCCTCCTCCTTCTTTACAATGTTAGGCTTATCAACAAATTTTTCAGCTTCAACTACCTTTACAATTTCTTCTTCAGCAAGCTTTTCACCCTCTGCAATCTTCTTAACCTCTTCAGTCTTCTGCCTTTTGGCTCCCTGAGGTTGAAGATTTATGTCTTTCCTTTTGAGCGTTGAGGCATCCAGCTCAGAATCCATTGGAGCAAAACTCTGAACTTGCTTGACCACATTTTCAAATTCTGCTTTGAGATCTTTAGCTTTTAGCTTCCTTAATTGAGTTATTTTCCAGCTGGGATGACCTTGACTTTTGATGTTGTTGATGATATATTCTCTTTGCTCTCCCTTAGTCAAAGGTCTGTTCATCCTTTCCCTTTGCCTCTGTTCCCTAAGAAGCCTCTTCTTCTCATTAAACATATCTACCATCTTTCTAGCAAAGTCTTCTGCTCCAATATCTGGTAGGATGCCCTATTCACTTCAAGTCCGGCCCGATGGCATCCCGGTCTTCATCGATGTAGTACTTTGCGAGACTCGAACTTGACTTGTCTTTTCCTTTGCTCCTCGATTAGTTACGTGGGCTCGCAAGTTTTAGCCATCACTCGTCATCCATCTTCTGTCTTGCCAGCTTGGCTGCTGCAGATGCATCTTCTGCTTGGATTCTTGCAATCTCATCCATGCTTGCTTCATCTTCCAGAATCTGCCTTTTAGTCTTTTTGGGCTCATAAGTCTCTTCCATTATCCCTTTTCCTTCTCTCTGAGTGACAGATTCATCACCAGACTTAACTAGAACACTAGCAGAACTAACTTTTCACCACCAGACTTATCTACTGTACAAGACTTAATCTTCATCTTCACCAGTATTAATATCTGCTTCAAAGCCAGTATTAATTCCCTCATCATAAGCAGACTTATCCTTCTCACCAGAACTTGCAGCATCAATCTTCTTCTTAGCAGGCTTCTTCTGACTAAGATCCTTCACTAAAATATCAGTTGCTTCCAATCCTTGAGGACTAATTATTTCCTTAGAGGATTTCTCCTTAGCTAGTGTTCTGAAGACTGATCCACCCTCATGCAAATTCCTCCCTGTTCGAAAGAATTTTCTTCACCCTCTGAATCAGTGATGTCTAGTGTTTGAAAGAATTTTCTTCACCCTAAACTCTCTCTCTTGTGTGGGCGATTCCTGCCTCCCCTTCCTAACAAAAATCCGGCAACAATTCTGTCTATCCCATGCGTTTATTCTTTAATCTTTCACTGTATTATTTGAATTCACTTTTAGATTTGGATCTGTTAGGGTTGGGGAGTGGGTTTCGTTTGTTACATCTTTTAATCGCCCTTTATCCGAAACCCTAAACATTATTGTTAGGGTTCTTTCAATCGATCCTGATCCTTTATTCTATTAGTCGGTTATTGATAATCGACTATATATTTGATCGATCTCTTTATTACTGCAAATTGTTTACTACTTTGTTCGATATCCTTTTAGGGTTTCGATGTTATATATTATGCAGTAAAGGGTATTGGTTTTTTACGATCGTACCTCCTATCCTTTTCTCTGTTATTATCATTCATAGGGTCGATCTGAGTAATCAAAATGTATCCCTATTGCGATCATTAGGGTTTTTCATGAACGATGTCCTTTTTTAGGGCTTGTTTTATTCGGTTTGATTTGCTCATTATTGGGATTGGTCTGCTTTGTTCGCTCATTTATATATTACATGGAATGCATGTTGATTCACCAATCCATTCATTCATGGTTAGTCGACACGGTGGTCGTGGTTGTTATCTTTGGGTTGTGATGATTAATCGTGGAAGTGGGTTAAGAGAGTGGTGGTGATTGGTTAACGATCTCGTTGTTAGGGTTGAGAACCTTGATTATTGCATATGCGTGATATTTTTTGGCTACATGATCGACTTTGGAGATTTTCGTTGATAATTTCTTTGGTTGCATGGTTGGGTCTTTGAAACCTTATTGTTGCTGCCGATTGATCGCTATTGCTGGAAGTTATGTGGGATATGGGTTTTAACACATCTCATCTTTCAAAGTCATGCTTTTGAGTGAGTATTGTATTGGTGCTACGGATTGATCTTTGAAGTATGTTATGGAGTTTTGCATTTTTACTTGATCATTTAGTGTCTTCATGTGTTTCATTCGTATTGATTGGAAGAAGGGTCAAGTTTGGATATCTTTGGAAGGTTGGGTCGCTTAGACCATGTTTATGCTTCAAGTCGATTTGCTGAAGATTCGGAGTCACTCTTATTAGGTTATTAGATTATTCATTTTGCATAACACTAATAGAATTGCATTTATATTTGGTTGAAGTCGGAAGTTTGAACAACTATGACGATTTGAAGATTCAAGGGTTTGTCTACTTGAATAGCATTTTATTGTTTATTTTATAGTCGTTGTAGTTTATGTTCAACCCATTAATTTTATGTATTAGCTCTTTAATCTGTTTTGTCCCTTTTCATTAACTCACTCAAGTTTGCAAGTTTTAGTTTAAAGTTAATTAGTTTTTGTTCAAGTTCATGTTTAATTAATTTTCGAAAGTTCAAAAAACAAAATCCAAAAAGAAACTAGTTTTTCGTTATCTTGTAGTGGTCTAATTTATCATTTTTAATTTTTACATTCCAGCCTTAGCTTTAGTAGTTTTGGTTTTTCCTTCTAGGTAGGAACTTTGCATCCTTTTTACTTTACGTATGGAGTCCTAACTGTCCATTTTTATGCCCCTTGTTAGATATATTAGAGTTAGTTTAGGTCTTTGATTTTGTGTATTCAAGTAGCTAGTAGCATTAGGTTAATTCTTTTTAGCGTATGCTTGAATTTAGAGTTCGACTTGTAGCTGAATAGTGCCCACCTTGGGACTGCGAAGTCTAAGAAGTCAATGACGAGACCAATGGCATCAGGTTTGAGAAGATTTTAGTGCTTATTAGTTTTATTTTGCTTCTTGTTATTGCTTATTTTAGTACCCTTTAGCTCTTTTAGGTAGTTTAGGATAGTAGCCAATTAGTTGTAGCTTATTTAATACTTTGGCGACCCGGTTCTTCGCTTTTATTTGACTCTCATTAGTACTTTAGGTGTTTTAAGCGTGTCATCGATGGTTTAGCTTAGTCATGAAGCTTGTTGAAACATTTTATGTCCTCTATCCCATTTGTCCCAAACGACCCTTTAATTGCTTCTTTTTTTTTTTTTTCTTTCTTGAACTATTCTTTGCATCGGAATCTTGGTAGTGCTTCTTTTGTTCTATTTTGATTTGCTTATTAGTTTATTAGTAGCCTTTAGGATTAGCATTAGTGTTAGTTTAGATTAGACCATAGCTTATTAAGTGCTCACTTTTAATTAAAGATGGTTTGGTTTAAGATCTTTATAGTAGAAAAGCTGTTTTTGATGTTGGTTTCCTAAATCGCTCTTTCGGTGATTAGATTACTGTTTTGGTAAAAGTTATAAGAATGGTTTGGAAAATTTCTAAATAGTTTTAATATTTTTTTTATCATTTAATTTCTAGTAAATAGTCATTCTTATATGTGACTTTGATTTCATAAATTTTAGTCTGTAAGTGTCCTAACGTTTTAGGTTACGTTTTAGTTAAAATAGTTTATTTAAGTTATTTTGTTTTATAAAATCACAAAAACATCATTTTAAATATAGTGATAGATGAATTTCCTTTAATTTGCATTTAAGCGAAGTCACCTCATCCTATGTACTTTAATGTTTTTGATGTAATGAATTTTACATTGATTCCGTGGGTGTTTTAAGTCATTACGACTTGGCGGTTCTCAAGATCGATAAAGTTATTAAGTGTCCGATGAAGGAAGTCACCCTTACCCTATGTACTTTAACGTTTTTGAAAAAAAGGGGTGAATTAACCCTTTTACCCAAAAAAAGAATCGTGATGTCTATCTCCTTTGTTTGAACTTGCCTTCCAATCTTTTAACCCTTTTCACCAATTTCATGACAGCCTCTGCTTAAGTCTCCTTTGACTTCTATAAAGCTTTTTCAAACTTCTCTATTCTGGTTAGCAATTTGGGAACTAGATTGAGGAGTTCCTACATAGATAAGGAGGTTTCTTCAGCTGTAGGGGTGGGTGTTGGAGGTTGTAGTTGAGGAATCTCTAGTGTATCTTCCTAAGGTACTGGAGGTGAAGGTGGTGGAGGAGTTGGTGTTCTCTGTGCAGACTCTGATTCATCTGATTCTGTTTGTGGTTGAGCTTGAGCCTCAGATATAGCAGAAGTAGTAGATGTACATGCAGGGTTAGTAGCAATAGCAGGCAACATAGCAGGAAAAAGTGGCATGTGAACCCCTTCAAAGCTCCTTTTCATATTACCAAAAATCTTTTTTGTAAAAGGAACAACAATGTAAGGATGTTTGCTTGCTGTTTCAACATTTCAGATTATCTGCAAAAACCTTGGGTACATCAAAAACTTTTTCTTATTATTTGCATTTGTAACCATGGCATCAAAAATCATTTTAGAAAAGTTGAAGAGTCTACCAGTGGATAGACAGACCAATGCAGAAGCAATATTGCTTCCAAATTGATCCCATCCACCACTTTTTGAACTCAAACAATGTAGCAGATGATGCACAAGGAAACGCCATTTTGGTGTAAAATGAATTTTCCAAAATGTAAAAGATCCATCAGAAAAATATCCAATATTACCCAGACCCTGAAAAAGTTCCTCATTAGGCAACATAGTGATCCCTGAGGCATCAGCCAATTGAAGCTTGCTTCTGACTGATTCCTCAGTGATAGTATAGTCTAAGGTATCAATGGCCGCCTTTAGCGCAATAGTCCCATCATCAAGAGTGATGACAGTAACCGACTGCCAAAACTGCTTGACTAGAGAAGCATAAATAGTTGGATTGTGAGTAAGGGCATACCGAATGTGAGAGCCCTTTAAGAAATCCACAATCTGCTCTAAGCATGTGCTTTCGTTAGGTTTCTTGAGAAATCCCACTTGGTTGTGCTTATCACTGAACTTTAATTGTGCCATGTTTAAGTCAAATTGAAGTATTGTAAGTTCTGGTAGGTGCGGAGTGATTAGAATTTGGTGCTGGTAAAGAGAGTTAAGCGGGATAAAAGATTTTATACTTTAAAGATAAAGATGAAGTAAATAAAAGATAAATATAATCAAATATTATCTATATATATACTTTTGACCGCCGAAAATTAAGCAACGGCTCTATTAAAACTGTAAAAATCAATTTTTCTTTCACCAGTACTAACGGTAACAAAAATTGCACTACCATACTTAAAATAGTCAACCAGACTTAAGTATGACATCACCAGTATAAACTCTGAACAGTAGCACATCCATCAGCACAACTTCCATACCTCCCCTATCTTTGAGAGATATTGCTTTTCCCTGGAAAAATTAGTCTAAAGCAAAGATTTATATATACAATAGGTAGTTCTTTAAACTATGATTAACTCAAATTGTCTACCAAATTTCAACTTATAACAGCCAAAAGAATTTGTTCAAGCACACCAAAAATATTGTAGCAAACACAAAAATTATTTCAAAGATGTTCTAAAAAAAACACCAAATCAAATAAACAAATAGACGTTTATAAAACATCTATTATGATCTAACTATCCATAGTGTAGCCTATGCTACCACCAAAAGTAACAGAACCACCTTTGATATCTTCAAAGTCATCCAAGTAGTCCTTGTTACCAGTCATATGCCCATAACATCCACTGTAAAAAATGCCTCGATCTCCTATGTTCATGTAAGGATGTTTCTGCATAGAAAGAGAAATTAGTTTCTCTTAGGGACGCAGCTGTCTGGGCGTGGAGTGCCTTGTGGACTGATAACATCAAATTGTCCTAATATTCTAAGCGTTAATTTCCTCCTTTTATCAATTTCAGGATCTATCTCATGCAAGGAAGGGGTAAATGGACATTTCCAAGCCCAAATGATGATTTTATCTCAACCACGGCGTAACCAAGTGATGAAGTTACGCTGTAATAATAATCATGAAGAATACGGCGTAACAATGAAGCATAATTACGCCGTAACAAGACTACTGATTGTGAAGCAGCCAACCTAACAATGGATACGGCGTAACCCTCAGCTCAGGTTACGCCATAATAACGGATAAACATCAATTTTACAAAGGATACAACAGAACCCTCACTCAAAGTTACGCCGTAATGTAAGATAAGCATTTGATTTACAAAGACTACGGCGTAACCCTCAGCTAAGGTTACGCCGTAACCATGGATAAGTACAAGATTTTGAAGAGTTACGACATAACTAATTAATAAATGTTACGCGTGGCGGTATCCGAGCCTATAAATAGACGAAGTTTTTATCAGTTATAGGCATCTCTCCTTTCCCAAACCTTCTAGGGTTTGGGGAGATCAAACACAGAAGAATCATGGTTTAGGAGCATGAATAACAAAGTTCTCGTCTACAATTTCCGTTGTATTTGAGTTTGAATTCCTTTTATATTTTTCTAGGATTTATACTATGAATTCATGTTATTAATTGAAGTTTGCATTTACGTTATTGATCTTCTCTTTATTTCTTTATAGACATTTACTCGTCTTATCATAGATCACTAGTCTTGGTAATATTATAAGCTTGTTAGTATCTAAAGGGCTGGGAGAATTGACCAACTGACCTCAGTCTAATAGGTTGCGAAGTATGGAAGGAATTGGCCATAGTACGACCACTCTTCATGTGTGAAGTGACCAAATGATCACCTATCAAGTGGAGGTATTTAAGAGGTTAGGAGAAATCTAAGTTCCTAACGGCCGGGTTTCCATAGACTAGATCTAGTAGATTTGGCCCTTAATGACCGCTTTAGGTTGCGAATGATCCCGGGTGACTGCTCATCTTGTTGAGGAATCTAAGAACCATAGGCCATGACGAATTAACCAAAGGAGTCTCGCGATAATTAACCACTATATTGAACCTTCATATCGAGAATCAATTCATATTTGCATTCTTTATTAAGCTTTGCTTTTCTATATCTTTATCCTAAATTCTTGTATCTGTGTGATTGGAATAGTTATATAATATCAATGGATTATCAAAATCATATCATTTCTAATCATCTTAGTTCTTTCAAGGTCACAGCTCTCTTAGGACGATACTCGGATTTACCTAAGACTTTACTTCATCTAATCGGGTTCTCTGCCCATTAGTATGTGTTTATCCTAAGTTGTCTAAGTTTTATAAATATTAAAAGCAGGATGAAATAGCACATCGTGGACCTTCGATTTGTGAAGATAATGTAATCGGTCCATTATTATACTTGAGTCCGGTTTAGACTTCATTTATAACTTCACCGAGGCCTTAACAAAGCAGATCCCCCATAACCCTTTGCAGCACCAAATCTAAAAGTGTTTGCTGTATATTTGACCAAGGGTCTTCTAATAGGTGAATGTGATTTTGCAAAATTTCTTCTATGTTGGAAGACATTTACCTGGGATATGGTACTGGTGTGTACTGGTTGTCTATGTCTAACAGAATTATCATTTTTTTTTGGGTCAAGGGTTTTACCCCGGTAAATATATAACCAAAAAATGTTAAGTACAAATGGAATGTGGCAGAAGTACCACATTAACCTCAAGCTAAAGCTTGATAACTAGTGTTTATGACATGCGATAAACACTATGAACCTAGCTATACATTACATCATCTAACCAGGCATAAAACAAGAAAAACTTGTAACAAGCGAGCATCCCGCAATCACCATACGCACGAAGGGAGCAAGGTGACCCAGGAAGTTTGCCTCCTTAAAAACCCTTTCCAAGAAAAACCTCGAAAGGAAAAACCTTGGAGTAGGGAAAAAGAGTACAACCCATTCCTGGCACTCCCTTCGCAAAATAGATAAGCATCGGAGAACTTCCATTAAGACGTAGAACAATCCGCAATGATCACCGATCCAGGTAACTTCCATGTATCCAAGATCCTTCGAATCCGCATAGAGTTCTTTGTGAATCGAAACGAAAGGATCTTCAATCGAACAATAGAAACGATATCATCAAACACCTGAGTATAAGACTTCATTCCCTTCTTAAAAAGCCTTGAATTCCGTTCACGCTAAATAGAGTAGCAAGAAGCCGCAAAGAGAAGGCGAGAAATAACACCAGAGGCTGAGCGTCCTATAGAGAGAGGCGTAAGGTACAAAACAACATCATCCAACCTAGGAGGAACACTATCCATTCCACACAAAGCACAAACTCTCGTCCACACCTGTAAAAAAAAGGGCACTCAAAGAAAAGGTGAGCATGAGAATCAAGTTGGTTATCACAGAATAGACAACGAAGCAGGTTTAAGTCAGTGTCAGGACCGACATCCCATTGCCTCAGTCTATCTTGTGTTTTAAGCTTGGTATTAACAACCATCCAAAGATTAAAAGCATGTTTAGGGATACACTGAGGGAACCACACAATATGAAACCAAGGAACCAGGTCGACATTAACTCGTATAGAATCCTAAACTTGAGAGATGGTGAATGGTTTAAAATCACCATTAGGAACTCTCCAAACCAGCTCATCGGCAATACCATCAGTAAGTAACGGAGGGTTAATCATCACTAAATCCGGAATCCGGTCAATCCACTCACTAGGCCATCTCCAAGAACCATCAAGTAACAAATTGCCAACTGAACTATTCAATGAAAATCCAGACCGTGAGATATCTCTAGCAGTAAGCAAACTCCTTAGAGGGCTCAAGGAACACCAATTGTCGAACCAAATAAACGCACGCTTGCCATCATGGATATGGAACCAGAAAAAAGGCCGAATAGTGGGTCGAATTTGAAGAAGTTTTCTCCAGCCCCAACTCATATCACCCGTACATGGAACATCCCAAAAACTCCTACCATGTAGCTTGTATGCATGAATCCATTTGACCCATAAATATTCCTTATGAGTCAGAATATTATAAACAT
Source organism: Chrysanthemum lavandulifolium (assembly GCA_022545495.1). Taxonomy (NCBI): domain Eukaryota; kingdom Viridiplantae; phylum Streptophyta; class Magnoliopsida; order Asterales; family Asteraceae; genus Chrysanthemum; species Chrysanthemum lavandulifolium. Next base: position 132,592,217 of record CM040242.1, read on the forward strand.
GTTTCGCCATAAGTGCCACATTAAATTCATGAAGACTACGAATGCCCAAACCCCCTTCCTCTTTAGGCTTACAAATATCATCCCATGCCACCTTAGCCTTACCCTTTTTCATATCACCCTGACACCAAAAGAAACCACGCATGAGCTGCTCAATATCGTGGATAACACGGACAGGAAGAATAAACACAGAGGCCCAATATATATGCATAGATGATAGCACAGATATAATGAGCTGTAAACGACCCGCCATTGATAAAAATTTATTCTTCTAATCTGATATTCTATTCTGAACCCTTTCAACAAGAACTTTACAATCTCGGTATAGGAGACGTGAAGAGATAAGGGGAACACCCAAATACTTGACAGGGAGAGTACCTTCCTTGAATGACAAAGAATTCAAAATGGACAACTTAACCTGGTTTGGCACATGACAGAAGAATGCCGTGCTCTTAGAGATACTAGGAACGAGGCCCGAAAAAATCTTAAACTCATCTAAAGTATCCATAACGACACTAATGAGGCAACATCTCCATGTGTGAAAATAAATAGATCATCTCAGAAACAAAGATTAAGAATCTTCATCTTTCACAAAGATTTACCCCGAACCACCCATATATATCACCATTAATACAAATGGAATACGACACACTAGTAACGCAAGCCATGATCCAAGAAACCATCTTATTATGAAACCCATAACCAACCGTAATAGTTTCAAAAAATGCCAATCAATCAGATTATACGCCTTCGGATATCAATCTTAAAGGCACATCTTGGAGGTCCACGAGGACGATGATAATTACGCATTAATTCTTGTGTGAGAAGAATGTTATCCGAATAATTTCACCCGGAACAAATGCCTAATACTAACAATATCACCAAGCCCCTCTTTAATTCGATTAGTAATAATTTTGCTAATGCATTTATAGAGCACATTACAGCAAGAGATAGGTATGTAGTCATTTACCTTAGAAGGCATAGAAACTTTGGGAATAAGAGCAATAATAGTGTGATTGAGTTCCTTAAGCAACTTCCCATTAGCAAAAAAGTCCTGAATAGCCAAACAAACATCAGTACCAACAATATCCCAAGCCTTTTTGAAGAACGCAGCCGTGAAACCATCCGGGCCCGGGGCCTTATTGTCACCAATGGAAAACATAGCATTCTTAATTTCCAAATTAGTCACATTCCTAACGGTATAGAAGAAGAGAACAACCCTTGATCAACTAACGGTATAGTATTCCCTTCCACACCAAGGAAATTCTCATAGTGTTGAACAAAGACAGTAGGCACTTCATTTCCTTGGTGCATAACATTGTTAACATCAGTAATCATCTCAATACGACTCCTATGACTTCTACTTTTAACAATATTGTGAAAATAAGAAGAATTAGAATCACCCTCATGAAGCCACTCCACTTTCGCCTTTTGTTTCAAAAAATGTTCCTCATCCAGTAATGCATTCCGAAAAGCCTAAAGATAAGTAGCCTCCTCTTCCCGAAGCACGGAATTAGAAGGATCCTTGTCAAGGGACTTTTGAACCTCATCAAGTTCCACACGAAGGTTATTAACACGAGTATGAAGATTACCTTGATCTCTAAGCAGCTTATGAATAGGTATTTTCAAACCCTTCAAGCGTTTGACAACCTTAAACATATTGTGCCCCTGAATATCATTTTTCCACCCTTCATGAACAACATCCAAAAAACCAGCTTTATATGTTAGGAAATTAAAGAATTTAAACGGCTTTGGTTTCTTCTTAGATAATGTGGGAATTCTAAGAACACAAGGAGAATGGTCGAAATACGGTAAGGTGAAAAATAGCAAAAGATCCGGGAAAATCACACCGAATTTCACGTTACCCATAACTCGATCAATCTTCTTCAAGACACCATTGCTACCTTTAGGCTTCGATTCCAAGTGAAATGTAGGCCCGATGATTTTATATCCGAGACTTCAATGGCATTAACACAATCTTTAAACTCATTCATAGCAATATTAGGCTCGTAACCACCACCCGATTTATCCTCCAGAAATAGAGATGAATTGAAGTCACCAAGAAGGACCCAAGGCTTATCTCGCATAAGACTACCATGAACCTCAAGCTCATGCCACAACACACGACGATCAATATAGTAATTATGAGCATAAACAAAGGACACAAAGAAAGCCTTATTGTCAGCTTTAACATTAACCTGCACATGCATAACCTGGTTAGTTTGTGACATAAGTAAAACATCAATGACCGCATCATCTCACCCAAGAATAATACGAGAACCTTTATCACACAAACTCCCATTAGACGTCCACTTCCAGCCACGATAAACCTTAGCACACGTTTCATAAACACACGACACATCAATATGAGATTCCAAGATAGCACATAAACACACGTTATTCTCATTCACCACTTGAAGAACCTCTTTTTGTTTAGGGGAACGGTTCAGACCCCTAATATTCCAGGAAGCAACACTAAACATTAAAAATATTCAAGCGAGTGCTTGCCTCAGAGAACTAGTACCACCCTTCAAGTAGAAGCCATAAAATCCGATGTTTCATCGAAACATGCAAGCAAGTCGTCATCTATATCAGGCTCATCCTCCTTTCGAGTAACCTTAGGATCAGTTTCAACCTCCTCATTAAGAGCTGCAAACGAATTAGAAAGCGTAACACCCGATTCCGTTGCCAAATTATGTTGTTTGGCACTACTTTTGCTCACTTCAGGTCGCGGACCAGAATTGACCTTGTTGACACTAGTATTCATAGGATTAGACGTGCTAGGGGCAGATTTAGTAGTAGTAGCATCTGAAGTATTAGACTTATTAGGCACCTGCAAATTACTAGAAGTGGGAGCTACATTTTTAGGATTAATAGTACCTCTAGGTTGATAAATAAACTTCTGACCCACCTTCGTACCAGCTCTTGACACACCACCCTTCCCAATATTACCTTTGTTACCAACAGTTTGAAAACCATCACCATCCTTTTCCACTCCGTTAGAAGTAGAAGTAGCAATAACCTTCTTAGGACATTGATCACAAGTATGGCCAAATATTTTACATGTATCACAACGTGGCGGCTTCCATTCATACTTCACCCTTATGGTTTCTTTAGTATAGCCCATCCCATTCATCAAAGGAACACCAATTACCAAGCTAGTCTTCAAATCAGTTTCAGAATTAACCTCAATTAAAGCACGCGCAAAACTACAACGGCCCCACGATTCAAGACACATCGTAGTAGTAAATGAATCAAGCATAATAGGGGTACATAACTTGGTAGCAATAAGGCTAAGACCATCTTGTAAAACACAGCCATAGGAACATCATGAAGCTTAACCCAAACAGGGACCCGAGTTAAATCTTCTTTCAATAAATTAGTATTCATAGTCCAAGGTTTCAAAATAATAGGGATATTATGAATCATCCACGGACCCTCCTCAAGCACATCCTCAAGACCTTTTTGCGTATCAAACTTGAAAAAGAAAAATCCCTTGGCATTCATCATCACCCTCTTAAGCCCATATTTCGCCCATGTAGTCCGTGCATAATATTCCACTACAGGGAAATCAACCCTTTTACCAATAAAGTAGCCATAAAGGGTATTATCAAAACGGGTACTAATATCCTCAACAACCTTATAAGGAATAGAAAGCTCAACATCATCCATTAAATTATCAGATTCCAAAGGTCGAAAATTCGCCTTACTCTTCTTGTTACTAGAACTTGTAGCATTCGCATACGAGGTTGAGGCCACATTACCAGGTTTACTTAAATTCGCATTATTATCGGTAGTAATATAATAGTAATAGGAAACCATAGACTTACCAACAGAAGTAGAAACATGAGTACCATCACCCGTCGGCAAGTTAACATAAGCATTAAGAGATGGATAATCCTTTTCACTTAAGGTACTAATCGTATCAAGATTTCCCACATCCCAAAAGTCATCATCAATGAATTTGTAGATGTATTAACCACAAAAGTAGTACTCATACCTTCAATATTAACGGTACCAATGGGAGGAGGCATCTCCATAGGGATGCGCTGAGTAACCAAGAAAAGACAAACCTTCAAAGAACACTAACATTAGGAGCATTCACCGCACCGGTGGATAGAGTCGTTGTAAAGAAGGTCTCGCAGTTGTCGCTCCAAGTTAGGGTTTCAGAAACCCTAGTTGCCAATTTAGGTTGCGTTGAATCAACATTACCACTTCCAAGTCTTTAAATCGCTGCATTTGAGCTTTTAATGCGTCCATGTCAACATTTAATTCACCATACTTGTCCATAGAAACAAGTCCAGAAAGTATATCAAACCAAAGAAAAACGATACAAAGAAAAAGTTGAACCGAAACCCTAAAAAATGAAAATCTAGTAAAACACGAAGATCCACGTCAATCTTCAACCACGATAGCCTCAGACGAACTAAGGCATGATTAAGCGCACAATTAAGCTAACCAAACTTCACCATGATGAGCAAGATCGATTAGCAAATCAGAATCAAACTAACGAAACCCTAAAAAAGAAAAACGACACCAAAAACAAACCCTAACTCCAACGTTTGCAAGAACCTGTAACCAACAAGCAATAACACGAGTGTATTGATTAATAGAAACAGATTAACGCAAGGAAGAAAGGATTAGAGCAAGGTGGATGTCGAATTTTGAGGATGGTATCGATCGCTTTTTTGTAACTTTAAGCAAACCAAAACCAATATTTTTGAGGATGTTAACGGGATTAACAAATCGCCACATCGGTCTAGAAACAAATTTATTTGCATGGTTAATCCTATTTACATTATTCCACACTGGTCTAACAAAACTATTTCCAGTGTTTACAGCCATTTTCCTTTTAAGCTCAGCCTCCTTAGCCATTCTTTTCTCATGGAAATCACAATCTCTAATCAAATGACTTAGGCTTCCACACACAAAACAACTCTTCTTAGTGAAAGAGTATCTATCCCCAAATTCTCTCTGCATTAACCCATTCCAATTCTTTCTGTCTACTTTAGGTGTCTGAGGTTTAGTCTATTGCCTAGGAGTTTGGACACAACTAGGCTTAACTATTTCTGATTTAGACATAAAGATGACAGGCTCAGCTTGTTGTGATTTTGGCACATAAGGCTGACTTATTAAAACTGGTTTTGAAATCTTTATGGTTCGATTTAAGCTCAAGAGAACATTCGAGACATTCTAATGGATCCTTCATCGTCATTAGATTGATGCTAGAATACTCACTAGTTTTGTCTTTCGCACTAGTCTCGCACCTCTTTCAAGGGATCCTTCAACGCTATAAGATTGATGGTTAGAAAATTCAATGGAATAGTCTTGTGAAGCAAGTGTTTCAGGGTTTTTCCATTTGCTGTAATCAAATAAAGACTCGTCATATTCTTTTTCATGTTTAGGAGTATAATCACCATTAATAGGACGAGGAACACCTTTGTAGTTGTTAGTTTTAACAAATCTATGATATACAGGTTTTCCTTCAAAGTCACCTTTTGAACTAACAAAAACAGTTTCTTTTTTTTAAGGTGAAGCTTAAAACGTATAAGCAAGGAAAACCCTAAAAAGTTCTCTCTCTCCCTTGGGGAGATTTCCAGCCGCCATGGTGATTTCTGGCCACCATCTCCCCTTCACTTTCCGGCCATAAACCAACCTATACGCGTCCTCTCTACCCGTATCTTGGGTATGCAATACGTGGCTATAGGTTGTGTTTTTTATTTTTGAAGGTGGCGGCTGGTCTTTTTCTTTTATTGGCCGAAACCCTAAATATCCTTTATATGCAATTGGTTCTCTTTAATTCGTCTTTCTAGGACGTTTTATGGTGATCATCTTCTTTATGGTTTCGTCTAAGATGCATTTTATTGATCGTATTCTGGTACATGGTATTTCTTATGTCGGTTTTAGGATCCTTGTGATTTTAAAACGATTATATATTGCTGAGTACGATATGGTGGTCTTCTCGTTTGGTTGGACCTTCTCCTACGATTATTAAACCTTTTTAGGTTTATTATCTTCGGTCGACTGTTTGGGATGTATTATGCTTACCGCTAAACAAAACCCTAATTTCGGGTTTGGTTTCTTGATTATTCGCTGGTATGTGATGATCTACATCTGATCTGCTTATGACGCTATACAGTAACCTGTTTTAAGGTTTGTTTGTTGATTGATTGTTCTACATCAGATGCATGTGATTATGTTTGTGGGTTTAGAGAGATGTACCCTAATCACTTTTCACGGATATGTTGCTGATTATTATATTATTTGGTCTTGTGATTGTTTTCGCTGGAAGTTAGGGTTGTATAACCCTATGCTCGTCCCAAACAAGATCCCTATTACAATTTTCCTAGCTGTTGTGGATCGTGTCTGGTGTGTTATGGACGTTGCTGATGTTAGATCCAATCCCGTTTCATTCTTTTAAAGACATGGTGCAATTGATACATAAATTGGGTCCTTGATTAATATGGATGGAATTTGGGGTTCTAACTCTTTTAGTGTGACATAGGCTGATCATTATTGATTGGTGGGTTACATTATGATCTTGATGCTGGAAGTTAGGGTTATGTACCCTATTTGTCTATTGATGCCTTCGTATTATGGTCTGATGTGGTGATATTCTTGGGTCGATCTTGTTTGGCTATAATACGGGGGTATAGTAGAGGTTGTGTTTGTGGTATTTCGTTGCTATCACAAACAGATTACATGTTGTAAATGCACGTACGGATAGTCGTTTGTCTACGGCTTATTTGGGTTAGTTCAGGTTCTATGTGGATTTCAGACGGGTCGTTTGATGATGGTTTTTTCTGGATCGCATGGTAGTGATTTGAAGTTCTATGGTGACTATGCGTTTAGTGATCCCTATGTGATGCAATTTTTTTAATTTCATATTTCTCAATTTGTATAGTCATCATAGGTTAGAAGTTTTATTTTGTAAGTTATAAGAATGGCATGTCATTCTTATATAGTGTTGCGTGTAAGTGTCCTAAGGGACTGTGATGAGGGAGTCACCCTCATCCTTTGTACTTCAATGTTTTTGGTGTAATGAATTTTACCAGGGTGAAACATCCCTTTTACCCAAAAACAGTTTCTTTCATCTCTTCTTCATATCCTAAAACCTCTTTATCTGATTTTATCTCAAACCCCTAAACCAATTTTACTTGTTAAGCTCATACCTGAATCTATTAACCTCCACATATTTTTACCATTGTTTTGCCATGAGTCAACTATCTTTTGCAACTCTGTTAGATCGATGTAGCTCGAGGTTGTTTAGACCTCATATTATCTAGGACACACAATAACGAAAGCGGAATATTCAACAATGAATTAACGTTATTATGAACAAGGTTTTTCTTCATAACACTCCAAGCTTCAAATATTATTTGATCAGAATAATACGGTTACACTTAATCTGTAACAGGAATCAAGAGATTCTTGAAGCTAGACTAAACAAACTCTAAACCCTAGACGTTTATACCCTACGTCTAGGTTACACACACACCTTTAATGACTACATTATGGAAGACTTGTATATAAAAACCTACACCCCATGTCCTCTTTATATACTAGAGGATTAGGGTTTATACAAGTTCTTTGGATGATAGCGATTGAAGAAGTCGCACATTGGCGTGACCCAATCTTTGATGCCATAAGGTCGAAGTATCATCCATAGAGGTAATACCAAGTTTGTCTTTTGGTTCGTTTCTAATTTTAATAACTTAGACTCCATGTTTTCTAATACCTATTCCTATAGTAATACCATTGTTCAAGATTTTACTACCGGTTTCACTAAAGAGACGTTACATTTTTTATAACATATTTGACCTATACTTAGTAGATTAAAGTTTAGGTTTTCTACGTGACATATTTGTGAGAGATTGTACCTTTTCTGATGATTTTGCTTTTACTATTGTCGAACACCACATTTCCTCCATTGAAGGATTCGTATGTGGAGAACAACGCTTTATTACCGGTCATATGCCTTGTGCACTGCTATCTTTGATCCGCTCATCCGGATCCAAGTCAACCTTAGGCACACCTAAGAAAAAATTAACTCAAAGTTGGGTCCCCATTTGTTCATGGGTCCATTGGTGTTATACACTTCATTCATATGAGGCATATACAAAATGGTGAAAAGCATTCCAAGGTACATAGTTTTGAAATGGAAAACCATTTTCGTGTTAGATTCCACTATTTGATGGTGGTTACTTCTAGGATAAACATTGTTTGGCCTTCTTATAGTTGTGTTTGGTTTAGAAAACGATGGGGTTTTGTTTTTCATAAAACATTGACCTTGTTTTAGGGAGGGTGCAAATTCGGTTCCTGAAGAGGTGGTTGCGTTATTTTTACTATTTACTGATGCAGGTGCTCGGATCCCTACATTTACACTATCTGGATCCCTTTTCAAGGGATCCGTCGGATCTGGCACTATAGTGGTTGTTTTTTCAATTTCTTTAACGAATTGTGTTTCCTTAACTTCTCTAGTTGATGCAATATGTTCCTGAATACCTAGACCCTTTTGATTATTACCCGTTTTAGCATTATCAAGATAATTAGTACTTAGTCTAGAGATTTTAGAATCAAGGTGATCAACTAGAGTTTGAAATTCTGCACAAAGCTTGCATTCACTACTTACTTCCTTTCCCTTTTCTAGTCTCTTTAATTTATCTTTTGGTTCAAAAACTTCCTTCTCTAAAAGTTTTTTTTTGGGTAAAGGGGAGTAATCCTGCACCCTGGTAAAATAAATTAACCAAAAAAGTTTAAGTACAACGGATGAGAGTGAATCTAACACCTCGGCCCGTTACATGGGCAACAGACACACACACTAAAAGTGCACTTAACCAAACAACTAACATAAGAAAGACATGCCAATCTTATGAACTACCAAACAACCAATTTTACTTCCTACCACGACCTAAGAGACTAACATCATACATGTCACACATATCCTCCAAGTGTCTCGGTAGATCGTAGACTTGATCTGCATAATCATCATAATCTTCAAGATCAAACCCCACCACCCCGTAAGCCAAAATGACGCCATAGGGTTATCTGCTTCCAAAACCTCATCATCTTCACCGCCGTAACAGTCACATTCCCAACTTTAGAAAACGGATTACTTACCTTGGTAGCGAAGAAGTCCCGCCTCCTAAGCTTAGACGCCTCACCAATATCAATACGAGAGTCCTTCCCGATAACCATCAATACCTTCCTTAGTAGTACCGTAAGACTTCCCGTCTTCACCGTGTCGATAGTAGAATCAACCACAAGATTGGGATGCCCGTGTCACCTTCCACCTCAAGAGTCCCAAAAGAGTTAGACGTAGTAATTGGTGTACCTTTAGCATTACGACTAGCAGCTGCCGGTGTCTTCGTCTTTGCAACATATACCTGCTTCCTAGGTGCAAATCTAGGACCCTTACCCATATTAATACCACCAGTCATCTTCGTACCTTTAGGTTTGGCTTTCCGATTCTGCACCTCCTTAAAACCATCATCATGTTCTTCCACATTCGAGGTGGGAGGAACATCATTTTGCTCCTTAATACACTTTGGACAACAAGCAGTAACATGCCCAAACACTTTACATTCCGCACAATGTGGCGGCTTCCATTCATATTCCACCTTGATACTTGCCGTAGTAAAACCACTATCATCCTTATTAGGGATTGCCATAGTCACAACATGTTTTAGCTCAGATTTTGATGATAATTCCACAAGAGCACGTGCAAAACTTATGCGACCCCATGAATTAACACACATGGAACTAGTAAAGCATCTAACATAATCGCTTACCCACTGAGTAGCAATTAAGCTCAACCCATCTTCCGAATATGCAAGTAATGGCACATTATGCAATTTAATCCAAACGGGAACTCTAGTAACCTCACTTTTAGACAATAGCACATCAGGAGTCCATTTAGTGAGAATTAGAGGAGAATTGCGAATAATCCAAGGGCCCCGTTGAAGAACATTCTCAACACCCTCTTTAGAATCAAATTTAAAGAGGAAAACACCATCATCATTCTTCATAAGTTTCTTAAAACCAAACTTACCCCACGTGTTGATGACGTAGTTCTGAACCAAAGGAAATGCAACATTCTTGCCAACAAATAAGCCAACAAGTGTATTATCATAGCGGTTGAATACACCCTCCATAGCACCTTTCAAGCACCGTATCATGATTATCTATGCGATTCTCATTCACCAATGGTCTAAAATTAACTTTCCTAAAGACACGCTCGTGGTTTAACACATTAGCAATGACCTCACTCGTAGTTGTCACTACCAATCACGCTCGTGCCGTAAGTAGAAGTATGCACCATACCCTCCTTCAAACAACATCGTAACCATTAGCGTTATCCAATCCACCCACACATGTATCACTACGACTAGTTTTTTCAAGATTAGTATTAAAGTGACCAAAAGTAGTAGCATTCACCATCGTAGGTGCATTAAAATAACCCTCCTTCGAAGCAACATCATGACCAGAAACATTGGTGGACGTGCTCCAAACAGAATCAAAAGGATTATCCCTATCCATATTACCTCACGAGTGCTAGGGTTTTGAATAACCCTAGCAGCTTTACGCAATTCGTGGAAGTCAAGATCAACCTCACTTCCCACTTCACCTTTAGCCTTTAAACCTATCCTCCAACGCCTTAATATCAATCCTTGCATACCGATTCGTTTCCATGTTAGAACCAACTTGACCGCCAAGTTGGTGGTCAAGTAGCATTTTCGTCGAACTATCATTGTCCAAAAATCCTTCTCCATCTCTTGAAACCCCACAACCAATCCAATAACACGCCACACAAATGGAAATCAAACAATCACAGCGTACAAATTATTGGAAACCCTAACTAAAAAGTTAGGGTTTTAAATCGCAAAAAGCAGCTCCTAACCGCACCCATGCTCCAATCAAATAGATAAACACAGAATTAATACAAGCAATCAATCGACCTTATATAATTATAAGTCGACAATAAAACCGACTTTAACAATAAGAGAATATAGAGGATCGATTAAGATAGTAAAAGGTGGCTGAAAACCCTAAAAACGAATTTCACCAGATCGGAACTAAAAACCTAAAACACAAGCAAGGAATTGAGTAAACAAGTGTAAAACGCAATGTTTAAACACTAGGGTAATCAATTCGATTCAAGAATCAGAGGTTGTAGGCCAAAAAGATGAAAAAACGAATTGAATAGGGTAAGGGAGATCGCCACCTAGAGAGAGTATTTTTTAGGGCCTTCCTTCTCTAAAAGTTCATTTTTTATTTTTCAAAAGTTTGTTTTTGTTAATTACCTTGAGACTAATTTTGCAAAGCTTGTTATATTCAAGATGTAAGGATTCATCATCTAAAGATGAACTACTATAATATAGAGAGTCAGAACATACCTCGTTGGAGTCTTTTGCCATAAGAAAAGTTTCTTCCTTCTCTTCCTCACTCATTCCCGTGAACCACTTACTTAACGCCTTTTGTTCGTCGCTTGGGACACTCACTAATGAAGTGATTTGGATCCCCGATTTAAAACATTTGCGCTCATCCTTCAATTTCTTGTCGTTTTGCTTTTCCGCAACCCTTCTTTTTGTCATATGGTTGCTTGACATATCTTCCTTTTCTCCAAAGAACTTCTTGAAGTCTCGCATCGCCATCGCATACTCTTCGCCTTCACTTTCGTAAGATGAGGTTTCTTCATCACTTGAGACTTTCTTGGCCTTTAAAGCGAGAGATTTATGTTTCTCTTTCTTTTTCTTCGAGACCTTGGAGTCTTTGGCGAGTACGAGCTCATAGACTTTTAGATTGCCAATGAGTTCATCGAGAGTGAGGATTGACAAGTCTTTGAATTCTTCAATGGTCGTTACCTTCGGTCTCCACTTTGATGGAAGCGCCCTTAGAAATCTCCTGACATGATTACGACTAGAAAAAGACTCATCAAGTGCTTGTAATGAAGTAATAATAGTATTAAAACTATTTTTTTTTTGGGTAAAGGGGTTTACCTGTAAATATATAACCAAAAATAATGTTATACAAATGGAATGTGGTCAAGTACCACATTAACCTCAAGCGAAGAGCTTGATAAAACTAGTGTTTATGACATGCCATAAACACAAATAACCTAGCTATATAACATCATCAAACTAGGCATAAACAAGTAAAAACTTGTAACAAGCGAGCATCCCGCATCCAGCCAATCCACGAGGGAGCAAGTTAACCTGTGAAGTTTGCCTCCTTAAAAACCCTTTCCAAGAACAACCCAAAGGGAAAAACTTTGGAGTAGGGAAAAGAGTACAACCCCACCCGACACTCCTTCGTGTGAAAAACATATACTTGGAATCTTCCATTTATCCAGAATCAACTGAGACCGCGAGGTTAGCTTCTTGAACTTGAAAGTAACCAGCTTCAACCGAATAGTAGAGACAATGGTGCTAACCACTTCAGCAACAGAAGACTTCTTACGCTTGAACAGCCTAGAATTGCGCTCCATCCAAACGAAGTAAGTAGTAGCAGCAAGCAATAATCGAGAAATGATACTACTAACCGACCGCCCCTTAGATAAAGGAATAAGAACTGTAACAACACTCTCCAACGAAGGTGGGACCGCATCCATACCAGATAAAACCCGAACCTGAAACCAAACCTGCATAGAAAATTGGCACTCAAAAAATAAATGAGAATGAGAATCCGGAACCAATTCACAAAGCGGGCATCTAAGCAAGGCCAAATCAACGTCAGTGCAACATCCCATTGTCGCATCCTATCCCGAGTCTTTAGCTTCGCTAATAGCGAGCCACGATGTATAGCATGCCTTGGAATACAATGAGAGAACCAAGGAACATTACACCATTCAACCAAATCACCCTAAGACGCAGAGATTCCATGCACCAAACCGAAAACAACAAAAGTTGCCATCCAGTTGCGCCATAATAATCCATCGTCAGTAGTATTAAGAGTAGGAACCGGTAGAGCAACTAACAATGGAAATCTAGATAACCAGTCCAGCGGCCATCGCCAAACATCAGATGCAATCAGATCATAAACCAAGTCAGATAAATTAAACCCCGTTCGGGCAATATCTCTAGCAGTAAGTAAATCACGAATCGGGCTTAACTGACACCACATATCAAACCAAACCGAAGTGTCCTTCCCATTATTGATCTTATGCCAAATAAAGGGACGAACCTTGGGTCTAATGGCAAGAAGCTTGCGCCAGCCCCAGCTAACATCCCCCAAACAAGGGACATCCCAAAAGCTTCTCCCACGGAGTTTATACGAATGTATCCATTGCACCCATAGCGACTCTTTATGTGTCAAAATATTCCAAATGTGAGTAGTCATGAGAGCAATGTTAAAATACTCCAAACGATGAATACCAAGGCCACCTTCTTTCTTTGGCTTACAAACAGATTCCCAAGCAATTAGCCTTTCCCCTTTTCATTTATCCTTGACACCAAAGGAAACCCCTCATAAGCTGCTCTAACTCATGGATAATAAGAGTAGGAAGGATAAAGACCGAAGCCCAATATAAATGCATCAAGATAAAACAGACTCACCAACCGATGCCTACCCGAAAGAGATAAGAACTTATTACGCCAATCATTCACACGACCTTCCAATTTTTCAACAAGCACCTTGCAATCCCTATAAAGAAGTCTTGATGATATAAGGGGACCCCAAGGTACCGACAGGAGAGAACCCTCGCAAACGGCATAGATCGGAGAATAGCGGCTTTAATAGCATTAGGAACATTACAAAGAAAGTCAGACTTTTAGGGATACTTGGGACAAGACCCAAAAGTTCTTGAAATCCTCCAAAGCTCGCAGATAATGACATTAACAGAGTCCCGATGGCCTCTAGCGAACAAGAAGAGGTCATCCGAAAACAAAGGTTAATAATTCTCTGTTGCTCACACAAATGATGAAACTGAAAATCTCGCGATTCAAACCTTTTCTCGCAATATAAGAGTTAGCACTTCCATAACCAACAGAACAAGTATGGAGATAACGGTCACCTTGTCTAAGGCCCCGCTTACCTTTAAACCAGCCATGAAAATCACCATTAACACATATGGAATAAGACGTAGATGAGAAACATACCATGATCCAACAACCATCTTGAAGTGAAAACCAAAACCAATCGTAATAGCCTTAAGAAAAGTCCAATCAACCGTATCATATGCCTTCGAATATCAACCTTAAAAGCACATCTAGGAGGACCTCTCCTATATGATAATTCCGCATAAGCTCTTGGGTAAGTAAGATATTATCGATATACGACGACCGTGAACAAATGCATTGATTAATACTAACCAACCGACCAAGGCCCTCTTTAATACGATTAGCAAGAATTTTGCTAATGCATTTATACATGACATTACAAAGAAGAAATAGGCCTATAGTCATTAATCTTAGACGGTAGACACTTTAGGAATCAAAGATATAATGGTATGATTAATCTCCTTGAGAAGCTTACCATTAATGAAAAATCACGAACAACAGTCCTTACCTCAAGACCACAATATCCCATGCTTTCTTAAAGAAAGCGGACGTAACCATCGGGACCAGGAGCTTTATCATCCCCATAGAAAATATAGCATCCTTAATCTCCGCATCCGTAACATGACGAACCATCGAGCCACCAATTGAGGAGAAAGAACATTAGGGAATATACCATAATCATCAAAGAGAGTAGGCTTCCTTCCATACCAAGAAACTGCTCATAGTGAGCAACAAAAGCACACGCAACCCGACACCTCATACAAGACATTGTTTACATCTCTAACCAATTCAATTCGATTATGGGCACATTTGCTTTTAACAATATTGTGAAAATAGGTCGATTAGAATCACCTTCATGAAGCCATTGAACTTTAGATTTGCTTTAAAACCGTTCTTCATCTAACGTAGCCTCCTTATATGCAAGAAGATAGTGAGCATGTTCATCCCGTAAGTCCGAATTAGACGGATCCGTATCAATAGCCTTTGGACCTCATCTACCTCCTTCGAATCCTAACCACCCGCTCATGCAGTTACCTTGACCGTGCAAAAGCTATTAAAAGGAGATTTCACCTTTAAGCGTTGAACCACACGATACATAGCACAACCATGAACATTAAGATTCCATCCCGCAAGAACTGCCTCATTAAACCCATCTTTATGAACCAAGAAGTTAGAGAATTTGAACGGTTTAGGCTTAGGCTTAGTTACAGGGTATACGCAGAACACACGGAGAATGGTGCGAAATACGATAAGGTTGAAAATAGCAAACGAACTCGAAATGAGTCAAGATATTTCGATTGCCCATCACCCTATCAATTTTCTTCAATGTACCAAATGAGCCTCTTGGTTTCGATTCCAAGTAAAGTGAAGACCAAGACTATTAATATCCTCAACCTCCATTTTCTGAACACAATCTTTGAATTCACGCATAGCAATGTCAAGAGCATAACTACGACATGAATGATCCTCTAATTTGAGAGCCGCATTAAAATCACCCAACAAAACCCAAGGCCTACTACGCATAAATCCAGCATGGCAAACAAGGTTGGACCAAAGGGCACGCCGATGAACATAATAATTATCTACATACACAAAAGAACATAAAAATGTTTTGCTGTCCGCCCGAGTATTAACCTGAACATGCATAACCTGATTAGTTTGAGACATAATCATAACATCAACAATATCATCATTCCAACCAAGAATAATACGGGACCCCTTATCACACAGACTACCATTTGACGTCCACTTCCACCGACGACAAACATTACGACATGTATCATACACCACCGATGCATCAACATGAGATTCCAAGATAGCACATACACTAAGATTATTATCATTAACCACTTGTTTAACCTCTTTTGTTTGGGGAATGGTTCAAACCCTTATATTCCAAGAGGCGATACTAAACATCGTGGACATTCGTAATGTGAGTGCTTGCCCCGATTTGTCAAACAAATTACCGATTCATCATAAACATTTTCAACCTCATCATCATCCGCCAAACAATTAGTCTCATCAACATCATCATAAGTAGCCAAAGAACCAAACGGGTTAGATGTAGATATATTAGGAGCCAGAATTGGATTACTTACCGTAGGAGAAGCATGAGCAGGTTGACTACCTTTAGTAGACACATTAGTAGGGTCATTAGATGTAGAGTTATTAGGTGAAACAAAATTACCTACCTGATTGGGTGAAGGACCCGTACTAGTACTAGCAGCTCCTAGAGGGGGATTTGCTAGTGGAAGGAGTGTTAACAGCTTTGGGTCTATACTGCATATTTTTACCAACTGGAACCCCGTTAAAAACCGTACCACTTTTATTGTCCTTAGAATTCCTCTTAGCTTTACCCTTTTTCCCAACTAGTTGAAACCCATCATTTCTATCCTCCACAACCGGTGGAGTCACAATTGTCTTGGGAAAAGGGTCAATAGAGTGGCCAAAAATCAAACAAACATCACATCTAGGAGGTTTCACCATATTCCACCCTAATAGTTTCGTAAGAGAACCTGTGTCGATCCATGTATGGTACCCCAATAGTAATAGAATCCTTAAGGGAGCATGAGAGTCAATTTCAATTAAACAATGGGCAAAACTACTCCTACCCCAAGAGTCATTACACATAGAGCTAGTATAAGAGTCAAGCATGATAGGCGTACCAATATGTGTTGCAATAATACTAATACCATCATCGAAAATACCGTAATGGGACATCATGAAGTTTAACCCAAACCGAATACGGGTTAAATCCTCTTCACAAACTAGTACTCATGGTCCATTTTTAAGAATAATAGGACTATTCTTAATCATCCACGGAACTCCTTCTAAAACGACCTCCACGCCAACCCCCGAATCAAACTTAAAGAAAAAAAGCCTTTTGCATTCATCATGATCCGTTTTAATCCATACTTAGCCCGCTTATTACGCAAAATACTCAACCACGTGAAATGCAATACGCTTACCAATGAAGTATCCATACAAGGTGTTATCGAATTTAGTGCTAATATTTTGAACTACCTTAAGAGGAATGGACACGTCAACACCATTAAAAACATTATCAACGTGTATTGTACGAAAGTTAGATTTACCTTTAACATTTGTCGAAGCCGCACCACTAGTAGCACCAACATAGGACTTAGTTGGTACATTAACCTCCGCTATTTGGACAGGCCTAGCTTCATCCACAGTTGGCAAAGGACCAATTGTTCGTACCCCATGCATACGTCCTCCTTGACTACCAACACCCACGTTATCTCCAGAAGGCAAACTTGCATTGTAACCAATGTCCGTATCACCATGCTCGCTAGATATCCCCGAACCAGGAATATTGGTTCGTGTAGACGCAAGATGAACCTCAAGTGATGGATATTCTTGTGAGTTTAATGCCGTCATGCCACCAGAAGTACCCATGTCCCAAAACAAAGTGCCATCCATATTTTTACCATCACAACTTGTTGTACCAGCTTCGAACAAAGATGAAACAATATTATCTTTAGGTTTAACCTGTGAAGGTAGTCGATCAACATCAGAAACAGCCCCATAATCATGAACGGGATCGCTATTACCACTCGAAACTGGACTAGGGTTGCGCAAAACCCTAGTCGCTAATCTTGGTTTAATCAGAGGTTCCACTTTTCCAGCTTCCAAATCCTTAAACCTTTGCATACGAGCCTTTAACGCATCCACATCCACAGTACCATCACCAGTATTCGCCATAGAACCAGCAAACCAAATACGAGAGAAAAGAAACCCTAACGAAGAACAAAACCCTAAAAAACGAGAACCAGATAGTATTAAAACTAGCAAATGAATTATCAATACTATTCTCATCCAATATTGAAAATTGTTCATATTGTTGAACAAAAAATCAATTTTGTTATTTTTAACTTGTTGATTTCCTTGGTGTGTTACAACCAAAGAGTTCCAAATTTCTTTAGCGGTTTTATGCATAGATATTCTTTCAAATTCCTTTTTGAGTAAGGCATTATATAAAACCATTTTTGCCTCACTATTTTTGGAAATCTTTTTCTTTTGGTCGTCAGTGAGATGATCATGAGAAATGTTTTCTTCATTGCCGGTTTTATCATCTTTTACAGTTTCTTGAAAATCACCTTCAACAATAATATACTAAAGATCAATATCTTTAGATTTCACATAAGTTTCAAATCTATTTTTCCAATAAATAAAACTATTAGTTTCAAGTAGTGGAGGCCGTTGCATAGATTGCCATTCTCTATAGTTTTCAAAACTCTTTTTGATCGAAATTTTTTTAAAATACAATTTACTTTAAAACTTTTTGAAAACCTTGCTCTTGATGCCAATTGTGGAAAACTAGAAGGGGGGTTGAATAGTTTTACCGATTTTAATTTAAGTTTCAAAGATTTAGATTTGATCTTATGTGAATTCGTATGGATGGATAAATAGTATGAAGCAATAAATAAAGTAAGTAAAGAAAGCAAGAGTAAAGGATAGAAAGTAGCGACACAAGTGATTTATAGTGGTTCGGCTACAAGGATACCTTCCTTGCCCTACTCCACTCCCCGAGTACCCCACTCGAGATTTCAAGCACTATGTCAACAAGCTCCTTCAACTTGGCGGAGAAGCCTCACAACGTCGCTTACATTTTTTCTGGTACAAAACTAAATACCGAGTTCTTCCACGAGGTAGAACTAAACCTTTACATAACTATTACACAACAACTATGTGAAATATGAATTACAAGATATGCTACAGAAACCATTGCTTGGATGACTTGTAGAATAGCGTGATCTCGCCTTCGTGAAGGACCTATATGAGAATCACAACAAAAGATAGAAGAACTACTAGAATGATCAAATGATCAGAGGTTAGGAGAGTAAGATAATATATGAGAGAGTTGTAAGAAGAAGGGTGAGAAGCAATAAATAAATGGCTCACTATTTATAGGCAAAAAAGCCTTCTGTCCCACGATTTCGTCGGATCCCTCACCCAAGGGATCCGGCGGTCATTTGTGGATCCAAATTGTCAGGTCAGATTAGTCCGGATTTTGGGTTGCAAACCGGGTTATGGGTTATGAGCCATGGGTCATGGACTTTGGGTCATGGGTACCCAATAAGATACAATGTATCTAGACAATGGGTCATGGGTCATGGAAATTGGGTCATGGGTCTTGGGTAATACCCAACATGATTTCATGCATGATGTCATGCAATGGATCATGGGGTATAATTAGCTCCATGGGTATGGGTCATGGGTCTTGGATATTACCCAACTTATTACATATTATATTACAACAATTTATTATTACAACATTTATGTAAATGACCAAATGTATATACTTTGCAAAACATGTATTCTTATAATTTTACTTATAATAACTTTATATTTGTTATCAACAAAACGTAACGAGATCGCTAAATATAAACAAATGTTTTTGCGGTTTATTTGTATTAACAAAATGAAAACCCTGGTAGAAGGTTTTATGGATGCCCAGATCATGTAAGTATTATATTGTTTAT
Source organism: Chrysanthemum lavandulifolium (assembly GCA_022545495.1). Lineage (NCBI taxonomy): Eukaryota > Viridiplantae > Streptophyta > Magnoliopsida > Asterales > Asteraceae > Chrysanthemum > Chrysanthemum lavandulifolium. Next base: position 132,611,715 of record CM040242.1, read on the forward strand.
TAGGGTTACACTTTGCAATCATTAATATCTTATCTTGTTTATTAGGGTATAGTTGATTGGTTTGATCCCCTGATATGCCATCGTGCTGTAAACATCATACCAGGGCTATTGAGGGCAAGAAACAGGCAAGAAGCTCAATTGTTGGAAGCACAAAGGGGACTTGAAAGAATGAAGAAGTTGTTGGTTGTTTCATGGTTAACATTTTTAGTGTATGAATTTTTCAAGATGTCTGGTTAATGTAGTGGTTGTATTGGTTTAACTTAACTTAAAAAGCATGTTATTGTAGTGGGTTATTGCAGTGTTTGACTTATATAGTCAATTTTGTATTTTGCAACAACTGTTAATGTATGAATGGAAAACTACATTTGAATGTTATTACTCTTTAGTGTTTGACTTGTGGTTGTTTTTATTTGAATTTCAAAATTGAGACTTAAAAGTCAAAATGACCCATTTCTATGCCTGAAACCATAAGTCTCTAAAACTTGTGCTAAAATCACAAAACACAAGTTACATGAAACCAAACCTTTAAACCAAACCATAATAGTCAAATTTGACCCATAAAAGTCAAAAAAATAACCTGTGCTATAACCATAAACTTGATCCATTCCTTAACAAGTCAAAAATGGACCCATAAAGTGAGCCAAATATCATAAAGTTGATCTATAACAAGTCAAAATTGACTCATTTCAAGTCAAATTAACCAAGTCAAATTAACCATAAACCTGCACCATTCCATAAACATGACAAATGATCACAGAATATGGACAAATGATCACACATGATCAAAATGAGTCACATAACATAGTGTTGCTACACAAAATCAAATCCATATTTAGTTCCAAAATATCACACATGATAAAGATACTGTTATTACTAGAAAAGTTAACTAAATAAGATCATTTGGCTACACTTGGGCCTGCATTTTTCTTTTTACCCCTACCAAGACTGACTTTTGAGTCCCTAATTTACTTGAAGCAGCTTCACTTGGATTAGATTGACTTGCAGCTTTCTTGGGAGCTGATTGACTTGCAGCTTGACTTGGAGTTTTTGCAGAAGATGCAGTTTTCTTGGGAGTTGATTGACTTGGAGTAGTTGAAGAAGTAGTAGTTTTCTTTGGAGCAGCTCACTTTTAGGAGTTGAAGAAGTAGCTTGACCTGCAGTTTTCCTTTTGGTCTTGCTCTTTCCACCAGTGTCCTCTGGAATTCTTGGCCCCTTGCATGTTCTCTTGTTATGTCCTTTTGATTTGCATAAAACATAAGTTACAGTTTTTAGCTTTCTTATGAGCTTACCATTCTTGACTATATCAACCATTTCAGTTGCAGACCTCTTCCTCTTCTTGTTTAGTCTTCCAGGTTGAGGATGATGCTTGGGTGGAACAATTGTTGTTTATGTAAAGCTACATTTAGGCCACATACTTGGACCATTTGTGGGCCGAATCTTGTGTCGTAAACTTCTTTCCATGTATCCAATCTGTAATGTGGATACACCCAATCTTCTCGTAAACCAGGTTCATGTTGTTTGTCGCCATATTCCAACCGATCGCTCAAAGATGCTTGCGTGCTATACCATTATTTCCCAATACCTACAAGTGCAACTCCTTTGTGACATATTAACCACATACTGATCATGCCAACTACCAGTAACTTGGTACATTTCATCTCCATTCCAAGACACAACATAATATGCAGCTTCTTCTTTAATAACTTCTAGCAACCTAGTAGCAATAGGAGTTAAGGGCCCATCACACTTAGCTATAAGCTTATTGACAGTGACTATCATTCTCATCAGATACTCTCTAATATACTCTAAAGCACTTATAATTGGCATGTCTCTACCCTCAACAAGTTTTCCATTGAAAACCTCACACATATTATTCAATAAAACATCTGACTTTGCCCAACCTATAATAAAGTGAAAAACATATTTGTTCATATACTATTACTATTATATTAGAGAATGGACCTAACTATTGTTAAGTATAATTTTACCTGAAAAGTGGGATCTAGAAAAATGATGAGGAGGTCTTACATAACCAGTCATATGCATCCTTGTTGAACTTCTTCAAATCATCAATGGCTTTAGTGAAGTGTTGGACAGTGGTAGAACTAGCACACTTCCATAGCATATCTTTGAACACTTTACCATTCCACTTTTGCTTCATGTTTTCATGTATGTGTTTAAGACAGAATCTGTGCTCAGCTGTTGGAAACAACTTGGCTATAGCTGGTATTATGCCCTGTTACAATGCAAGTATATAAGTATACATATTAGACTAAGACATAGAGTATACATAACGAAAGTAAAATTACCTTCTGCCTGTCACTAATGAAAGTGAAATTAGAATTGCTTTCTAGGTCAAGATCTTCACCCAGCTGCTCCAAAAACCATGTCCAGGATTATGTTGTCTCGGCTTCAGCAATACAATAAGCCAGAGGGTATATGCCATTGTTAGGATCCAAGGAAACAACAGTCAATAACTGACCTGGGAATGGACCTTTCATAAAGGCTCCATCTAATCCCAATAGATCCCTCTTCCCTGCTTTAAACCCTTGTTTTAAAGCCCTAATTATAAATCCTTTGAAACACCCTATTAGTATCTTCTGGATCATCTGGATACTTACATTTGATTTTGACATTTGTGTTGGGGTTATTTGCCTTCAATTCTAAAACATAATCCCTCAAAGTAGCATATTGTTGAGTGTGGTCACCTCTGATTTGACTCACAGCTTTTGACTTAGCCCTAAAGGATTTCATCTTGGAAATCTCCAATTTATACTTTTTCTGACTTTGATCTTAAACTGCTCTAATTGGAATCAGAACACCCCCAAATTTTGTTTAGCGGAAGCATACGTGTCATTCGGGAGCGTTCACGGGATTGGTGGATCATAACACAAGTAATAAAGAACGGAATACATACTCCGCTTAACTTCATAAAATATTTTAAACCATTATCTTACAATATTGTTTTAGAAAATGGGCACATCCCATAATTTTAGTGGTCCCAAAGTAAAACATCATTTTGTGTAAAACACTTCTTTAGAAATTACTACGACCATTCATCCGCCTCTTGCCTTGCATCCATGAACACAACTAAGCACCTGAGAAAATATGCTAAAAAGGTCAGCTAAAAGCTGGTGAGTTCATAGGTTTAAGTTAAAATAGTAAGTTTGGACCATAAGCATAGTCATATAATCATTACAACGAATATAATGATATATGGATGCAAGTCTATTACGTTAGCTCTAAGTTCATGCAACCGATACTACGACGGTTTCTGTATGCTAAAAGATGTCATACAATATAGGGGCCCATAGCGAGTGTTTTGTCCTCTACACTCGGTTCCGACATGGTATACGTTTCGCCTTGGCCTAAGCATGGCCAACCCGAGCAGATGAGTCACCCTCAATAGATCTATTTATAACATTCGCTTCCCAATGGGGAATTGACGGTTCATGAAAAGGGCATTCTCTAGGGACATAAGGGCTTAGGCTAAACCACGTAATAGTAATCATGTAATAGTTTTGGTCCATAAAAGGTTTTGCATATTTCACCCCAAAATGTATAAAACAGTTTATCAAGTAAAAGAGGGGCTATGAAAACTCACCTTAGCAAATGTGCAATCCAAATGTGGGATTAGTGATGGTTGTGGAGCGGCACCGACACGCGACCTAGATAAGGAGGGCAATGTTTTAGTCCATTGTTTTAAGTATTCCTTACTTAAAGTAGTTCAATGGTTTTTATAATTGTGTTAATACTAAACGTAAGTTTGTAAAATTTGTTAAAATGATTTTACTAGTAAGTATACGAAGTATATATACTTTTCATGTTGACGCTATAACGGTATTAAAATCCAAAATTTGGTTTGAGAATATTTACGTTATTCTTTTAGTAAGTATATAATGTATATATTCTTATTTAAGTTGACACGTGATAGTAGTATCAAAATCAAATAATAGTTGATTTATTTTCTAATTGTATTTAGAAAATATGTAAGTTGAAGTGGAAGACTTTCACATTTAATAAATGATATAATGATATAGTGGTCTTTATTTATCAAAATTTTCTTGTAACATTTGGCATTTATGTTTACTAGTTTACTTGTCATTACACATGTTTAAATATCTAAGTAGGAGATTTCAAATACGCGGAAAGAGTTTAGTTCATTATTGGATTTGATTACGTTTGAGTTTTATTTCTCCGGTTACATTTAGTCATCAAACTAGCATTCATTAAACACAAGTGGTTGTGGCGGACATGAATGGGTTTAGCATCGGCCTAGGCCGGAATATCATAAGGACCATAAAGAGCTTCGCCCAAAGATGGTTTGGGGAGTCTTGTTGGAGGGTTGGACTGGTCATGCCCAAGGAATACAAAGAGTAGATTTGCAACAATTTGGTTCTAACACCTTACATTTCAAAGTCTTATTATTGGTGTATAAATTTGGACGCCAAGGAAAGTAGCTTAAATACTTCAAGTGGTATGCCACTAACTCGGAGTTATGCTCAACCAAGAGTGTCGTGACTGATGTGTTCGACACACATCTTTGCCACTTGATTAAGCTATAAAAATCTGAATGTTACTGGAGGCCAACATGTAAGTCTTACCACGTTAGAATAAGGAAAGAAACGACAAGACCATACTAGTTGAGTTCTACTCAACTCGACCTCATCTTGACATCAACATGTAGGCTAACAACTCATGATTTTATTTGCTTATCAAAACAACACTAGTTTTCGAAGGCGAGGCAAGGTACCACAATCCATATTCCATTTCTAGATTCAACAACTTATTAGACATTAGTAGATTTCACAAGACTCACATTTTCTAAACTCCTATTCTCAACAGGAAATTATCAAAATGCAAACAACATGCTAGCTTTTACTTAATTTCTGCCATAGTGTAGAGAAGTTTTTGGGCAACATGTCGTCAACCCGGAGTCATGCTCACACCCATGGGTCGTGACTGATGTGCTCCACGCACATCTTGACCACCTGTTTGAGCTGAAATAATTCGAATGGTACTCGAAGTCGACATACATATTTAAAAACAACGACACGCTAAAGCCTTTTGATAGTTGAGTACTACTCAACCTGGCTTCTCTACATTACTATGAAATTTTTCGAGTACTAAGACAAAGTGTCACAACTATCTTAATTTCTCGATTCGATACTTATGCTATTAGCGGGTTTTATATAACTTAACTCATCCAAATTCTTGGTTCATACTTTTCGACACAAACAATACTAACATAAACCAACAACAAAATCAAATCCCAACGTGACCAAATCATTTACCAAAATACAAAGTTTATCAACATCAAGAATACTTAACTTCAAAATCAAATTATCAATTTTACTAACAACCCGATTCATAAATTTTAACAAGTACAAAGTTGAGTGATTTCTTACAACCAATTCGATGACAATGAATCAAGGCCAACCCAAGAGTTTATCACCGCCACAACTTCCAATCGACCTAGAGCAAAACACAAATGATGTTTCTTCACCCTTAGATCTTTCTTATCTTTTGTGGTGGGATTTGAAGTGTGGCACTCTTGGGGTCTCATTGAAATAAAAAGGAAACACAAGAGAGTCTTTGACCAAGCTTTCTCATCTTGTAACTTGGTTTAAAGCCAAATTTAGTTAACTTCCAAAACTAGACCAATCTTGGATATTGGCTCAAGATAGATTGGTGTGAAGATTTGTTTCTCTTAGATGGTTTATCTTGATCCTTCTTGGATTCCATCGAAGGGTTGCCGGCGCATCAAGAGGGGATTTGGGAAGCAAAAACTTACATGGTTTTGGTGAGGATAGATGAGGAATATCAGGAAGAGGTGTGTTGGTTTACCATCTTGGGAGATTCGGCCTATATGGAGCGTAGATATGAGGAGCAGGTCTAGGGGTTGAAGAAGATTGATATCTCTTCCTTTTTCTGCTTTTGATGAGGTTTTGTCGTGTGTGGGATAAGAAGACAAAGGATGCATTATCTCACTTTTTATTTAGTGTATTTATTCATTCATTTTATGTAAGTATATGTATGTAGGATACTTATTGTATAAAATGTATGCATATACATTATACTTATGTATGTTTGTACTTGAGTCTTATAAAAGTTATTGTTCAAATGGATGTGTGTTAAATACTTTGTGTCCCGTGTGATTAAATTGTGACCGAGGTATCATTGTTTGATAACTTTTAGATGTAATATCTTATGGTCACGTATCGGAGATATTAATATTTTGTAATATTTTTCTTTACGGTTGTTTGTCATTTGCTTTATCAAACCCTTATCATAGTGTCGATGACGTGTGCAAGGTTGTTCATTGGGGAAAACGAGATAACCTCTCGCCTTACAATTTAAATCATAAGACAAAATGAAATATTCATAAAATGATATGAATGCAAGAGTGGTGAAATTTTTACTGTATGCGAGTTATCTACTCAAATGATCGTGCAAAGCTTATGCATGCTTCATGACTCATGCTTAGTAATAATAAATTACTAATTATCAGTTAAATTTTTGTGAAAATTTACCGTGTGTCACAGAATTTCTGGGTTTGTTGTAATCTGTTTGACTATTTCTTTGGCTAAGAAATCAGATGTGCAGGCTTTCACTTTCCTTGTTTGTAGACACTTATGTTGAGGTTTGTATGTTCTAACTGACCAAGTACCATCTTGACCTTTGCTATTTGCAGAACCCAAGGACATTTATTGCCACCTTCTTGACTACTCTTGTTAGGTTGACCACAATTAATGATTCTTGCCTTGGTAAACTCTACTACATTTTTCTTAACTGGTAAAGCATTAATAATTCTGGTCCTAGTCCATTTAACATGTTGGCTAGGCCCATCTACTTTAGGCCTAACTTGTTCACTTGGCCCATCTTGTGTAGGCCCAACTTGTTCACTTGGCCCAAGTGTTGGAAGGGTACCTGAACATTCAGCTCTTATCCTTTCCTTGTCATTCTTTTTCAAAAACAGTTGCCTCCTTGTTTCTATGGAGTGCAGTTTAATCAAATATTTTGCTCTTTAGTTGTCCCAAATGATTTACCAACATAAAAGTAACTTGTCACCTTTGCACCATCTGCTGCCTTTTCTTGTTGTTTTCTTAACCCCTTCAATTGTCTCTTCCTAAGCTTCTCCATGTCATCATCACCTTCTGATCCACTATCAAACTCATCATTGTTCAAAACCTCAATATCTACATCAACATGATCATTACATACCATATTCCTCCTCAAACTCCCACTACCCATGAACTCTACACTAGGATCTACATTGGCATGAAAATCCTCCATATCAACTTCCACTTCACCATTTACATCATCAACTATGTAATCACTATCTTCCTCATCTTCATTATCTTCACTCCCACTCTGCTCATCCTTATCACTATGTTCACTTCCACTGCCTTCACTACCTTCACTACTTTCATCACCACCTATAGCTTTTTTACCCTTATCAACAGTAGCTTGAGTCTGACTAACCATTTCTAATGTTTACTCAACCTCATTTAGCTTATCAACTACCTCATCATCATCTAAACCTAAGAAAGGATCAAAGTCTTCATTGTCCAAAGTAGAGCAAAAGTCAGTTGCAAACTCACTTGGCACATTATTTTTACCCAATTCGTTAGCCACACTACTTTCACCAACAACATGTACACTACTTTGACCCACAACCTTTTCTTTCCATCCTAACATCAATTACTTACCAACTTTAGTTCTAGGAACTGGTGCATCATCATCAAGTTCAACAATGGTACAGTTTCTTACTGATGAAGGCTTATTATAAGTGTTCAACATATTTTGTTCATGCTCAATATACACATTGATCAACCTATGACCTAACAGAACATACCTAATCAGACCTTGAACATCTTTGTCACCACCTAAAGCTCTAAGCCCATTCTCTAAATCAAGATCAGGTATCATATACTGGTAGTACATTATCGTATCCCCACTATACCCTATCGACATAACCATGTCATTCAACTCAATGACAGAAAACAAATCAACATCTACATTGTCAATGAAGCTTTCATTACCATTAACATATCTCCATGTTGGATAGTTAGTAAACATCCCTCCATGATGAATCTTGAGGGAAAACATGTTAGGATCAGCAGCTGTAAAATCACCAAAAATTTTATTTTAGGGCTATTAACACATTTAATTATCACAATTAGATACCTAAATCAAATAATACATTCTTACCATAAACTGCATTATAATCCACATTTATTTCCTTTTTATCAGATAGACGTAAATTCCACACTAATACCACCATCGCAATTGATGCGCCAAATTAGGGTTAGGGTTTGTGTCAATCAATGTTCTATGTGAGAGGATTATTTTTTTTTTGAGTGTGTGTGAGAACAGAGTGCGTGGGAGGGAACAAAAAGACGGGTATTAATTGATTTAGGCAGATGGTCAAAAGTCAAAAGTAATAGTTGGGACCTGGAAAGACAATAATACCGTCCCATCTTTGCCACTTGGTTTGACTATTTCGTTTGACTAACGACACGTTAGCTATTGGACCAAGTGTGTTATTTGTTTACCAAATTAAGGACTACCAGTAAAACTTCAAACTATCAAGGACGAAGTTTGTTACTTTGGGCAAACCACAGGGACGAACCATGCAATTTACTCTTTAAAATGTTCAAAACGAATCACAAATACTGTTCTTGTGTTCTAAAGCAAAGTTTGTTTATCAAAAGCGAATCACAAAGTTTTTTTTTTTTTTTTTTTTGGTAAAGGGCTTCACCCCGGTAAAATATATTAATCACAAACAAATGAAGTATCTTGGAATGTGGGTGAGATGCTGCATTAACCTCAACAAACGAACAACCACTACATACTAAACGCTTGTGACGTGCCACAAAAGCAAAAGCGAATCACAAAGTTTGTTTATCAACCACTTGAAGTTGCATGAAATTTCATATTAGATCATTATCATATACAAAGAAATCGGGTTTTTAGTAACTATTGAGTCGGTTTTGCTAAATAAGAATCGAAGCCCAAAGTTAAGATTATAAACACTTGTGCTCACTAGAACAATATTAACGATTTATATAGAAGATACATGATGCATGCGATTCTCACTCGCATATGAATCTTAAGACAATAATAAGCTGAAGAACAGATATCAGAAGAAAAATTCAACATAAAACTTGTCATGTCCTTTTGTGCCTTACATTCCCTATCACAAAAAGCCGCAGCAACAATGCAACAAAGCCAACCGAAAAAGTGGTTAAATGGCTATTTCACAAACTAATACTAAATCACCACATTGTCATTTACAACAAGTTGAAGATTTCCCTTCCATCACGACAAATCAAAATCGGTAAATCGCTAAAAATACAAGTTTTTGTTATGCAAAAATATAAGTACAACTTGACAATTGGAGAGGGCACGAGCCAGCAACCCCGGGATATCTTTCTATGCGCTCTTTGCAGACGTGGAATGAACCACGTTTGGATATTTGTCTCTGTTTTCTCGTCTTAGGCACACCCGAAACCTGAGTTGTAAGATACATGTATGTAACTTGTATTTATCTGAGCTTTTCAAGATGAAATTGGTTCATAAGGGTATGATAACCACGGGTGTTTCAAGGCTTCTGCAGCTGAAGGACGTTTCTTCGGGTTGATTTCAAGAAGATGAGAGACAAAATCGATGAATCCTTGATCACCCATTGGTAAGCGATGCCTCAAGGACGTCTTTTTGGGGATCAGATATTCCAATCTGTTTGTGTCCTGGAGATGAGTAAGAGACATTTTTTTTACAAACATGAACAGATTTCTACCATTAAAATGTACAGAGCATCTTGTCATGTAAATAAGATGATACAAACGAATAAGAAGCTGACACATAAAAATATACTAATATAATCTAATGCTAACACACCAACAATCTATTGTAAGTTAATAATTTTATCCCTTCTTTTTATAAATATTGACCCACTGTTATTACAAGAACTTAAGAGATAAAGTAGATGATTTTTTTTTTCATCTTTCTTCCAGTTTTATAATGTTGCCATCTTAAAAGAGAAGTAGCTTTTGGGTGATGATTCGAAAAGCAACAAGAGCATCTATTTGTTTAACGAGTCAAAATGTGTAATTTTAATATGGGTCAAACTGAGGCGGGTCAGGTTAGATGTTTGTGTATTAAGTATTGATACAGGAATTACAATGCTAATATTTATTTCTTTAGATAAAACGATTCAGGAGCCCCGTACCATACTTGATAAAAGTTTTGTGTTTCCCAACGAAAATCACAATAGTTATTTGGGATAAAGATTTCTTATTAGTGTTGGAGACCAAAGATTGCTATGTTGTCATGCCATTGATCATTAATGGGGTTTTGTTCTCCAGTTCAAGTATAAATTAAAGCGCGTCATTATTGTTGTAACTTGATTAAGAGATCCAATGCAGCTGTTACTGCTGTATTCAACATCATATAGATTAAGTAACACCTAAAGATTTCTGTACACGTACATTGATGAGGAATGTGAATATCAAGCCAAGAATAGGAATGTTCTACTACCTGGTTGCGCTCATAAAGCATGTGGTTTTTTGTAAAGTATTTGTGTGTATCTCGTCCCTTGGCAAGCATATCTTGATCAATTGGACATACAATTCCAATCACCCTGGCAAGCAAAGTAGCTGGGGAATCATTCTGGAAAAGAACCTATAACATAAAAAACTTCATTTTAGATGTTACAGTAGGCATCACAAATTCATGTTGACACACACTTGCATATCAGATATCAAAGAAAAGCAAAAGAAACCCCCTAACGAAATATCTAAATGATTCAGATAACTTAAGCGTTATGACTGCATATGTATACTTGTGATGTAAAATGCTTACATTTCCAGTACAAAGTTCAGCCAAGATGCAGCCAAGGGACCAAATGTCAATCTTCTTGTCATAAGAAAGGCCTAAAATAACCTCTGGTGCACGATAGGACCTTGACTGCACATAAGAGCAAAGATGGTCTGTTTCAAAGCAGCTACTTCCAAGATCAATAACCTTCACTTCACATCTACTGTAGCTTTTCACCAAAATATTCTCAGGCTTTAGATCACAATGTATAAGCCCAAGACCATGCAAAAACTTGAGTGCTTCTAAGCACTGGATGGTTATTGACTGCAAAGAAAAATATGGTAAGCGAAAGTAAATACTTGACTCATTTTATAAAAGAGAGCATTTGAGCAAGGGGTATCTGCATAAACTACCAGAGTAATTTTCCATTTGTCTTATTTTACTCATTGTACTTCTTTTTTCACACTTAAATCATTAAAAGATGGTTTCGTGTCCCGTTTGGGTCATTTTGTAACCAGCGATTTCATCATGTTCATATAAAACAAAATAAAGATTACATTGTTTTACAAAAATTTATATTTTTTTATAATTATCATTTTTAAAATCTTTAAGGGTTTTTTGGTTACAATGTGACCCAAACAGGACACAAAACCATATTTAAATGACTCAGATGTATAAAAAAAGGTGCAATGACTAAAACGGGGACAAATAGAAGGGCATGGTGGTACTTTACGCAAATAACCCTAAAACGAACACTACAAACCTGCAATCTTGGCATCGTGAAATAAACCTCCCCACCAGATTCTCTATTGAACTTATGGAATTCATATAAGTTTGCCTTAAGAAGTTCACACACAATTAACAAATGTTCCTGGAAATATGCACAGTGAAGAAATGTATTAATATCTGAAATGAAAAGAAAAAAAAAATACAGATACAACTCATCAGTAAAAATTAAAGATCGCTTACTCGGTAATAAAAGTAATCATACAGTCTGAGAAGATGGTATTTGTCACCAGGATCATGTTTGTTTACATACTTTAGAAGCTTTATCTCATCAAGACTCTGGTCAAAAAAATCTTTATTGTTTTTGATAATTTTCACACACACATCCATACCCGTGTGAAGGTCATGCGCTTGGATAGCTTTGCTGAATGCAGCAGAACCAAGATACTCAGTTACATGATAGCGGCCAGCAATCACGGAATTTAAAACGACATGGAAATTCTTGTCCTCCTCGAAGCCAGTTCTAAACAATAAACAGACATATTTAGTTTACCAAATAAGGTCAAGTGTTCCATGAGGGAAGCAGATGAACACAGAACAGGTCACAATAAAACAAATAACTCGTCCAGCTTGTAAATAGGTTTTGTTGGTGCAAGTTCTTTTGATAATCTTCTCAATGCTAATGAGTTATTCCATAGGAGCAACTATTTTTTGCTTACTTGTATAGAGGGAATCATTCCAATAAAAACCATAGTTGGATAAATCCCTTGTTTTTTATTCAAAGTGAGATGTATTCCTTTCCCATTTTCATGCAAAGTTCAAATAATATCACAAGCATACCCATTCTTGATACAACATATTGTTTCCATATCTTTAATAGATTATAATATCAATTTCAACACTAAAAAAAATGCTATCTTTGGGACATATATAAGACTACAAGTAATTGAGTACATGAGTAAACTAATGTTCAATGTAATAACATCCAGACTTGACCATCACATATTACAGATAACAAAAGCAAAAGAAACATACAAGAGGAATACATATTGATCAGTTCTTTGACAGGTTCATTGCCATGAAGCCATTGCATTCATTATCTAACCCATTACCCAATTACATATAGCATTAGATTTCCGTATTTTCTTTAAATTAAGAGCAAACCTCCTGCGGTAACATGGGCATATTTTCCTGATGTGTGGGACAAATTCTGATGTATCACTATTTTGTTACGATCCAACATCGGCCAAGTATGGGATTGGTGAGTGGTTTATAAGTCTAGGTGTCACCTCCTCTTATAAGCTAGCTTTTTGAGTGAGTTCTACACTTGGACTTATGAATCGATACGAGCCTATGGGACAGATTCGTATTATATTTTCTAAACATGCCACGCAGTCTTTTGCTATTATCTTCCTAATGTCTTCAAAAATCTCAGGCTGGTACATCCTAGGCCCTTCTTTCATGCCAAGTTCATATTTTAAGTAGTATTATTCCAAAAATTTTTTAGTCAAAGAATGTTATGCCAATCATATATAGAACTCTGTTTCATAATCTCGTAGTACAGTAAATTCAGTGCTTACATATACTGACAGTAGTCATTCAAGTGAGTTGTCTTTGCGGGTTAATAATCTTATTTCTACTTTCATCAAACTTGCTACAAGTGTTTGAACAATATCTCTTAAAACCTAAAGAAATTTATTTTAGGGTCACAGTCACAAGTTGGTGGAAGAATGCTATAGAGCTAAAGTCCTGACCAAATGATTTTCACAATATAGATAGGGAAACACAGACACAGCTTCACATAAACAGCATTGAAGACTCGACAACTTAAAGAGAAAAGCAATATATATTATATGACATACCTATTTTTTCTGTGCACAATTTTAAGATTAAAGGTCTCATATTCTTCTTCCTGGGCCTTTATCTGCTTCACTTGCTCTTGAACAGCAACTGCCTCTTCATCCTCCAACGAAACCCCAGGATCTTCTTCTGTTGGTTCAGAAACTTTTTCGTCATCCTCTTTCCTAAGATGAGCCCTTCCAACAACCCCGTAGTCTGACAGAATTAAGGGGCCAGAATAATCCGAACCTACAACATCAGCATCATCTTCTTCTCTTGAACTTTTACCAGGTGATGAATCATTGCTTTTCCGTCTCCATGGAGGAAGTAATTCATCTTTTCCCATCAAAGCATGTAAATTAGTATCAGAAGATGCCATCCCGTCTTTAGTAGGGGGAAAAGAAAATCCACTATCATTCACATTTTTGGTTGATATGGATGCACTTTTACTATCCTTTACAGGCTTACTTGTAGCATCACTATTGATTCCCACGCCAATTGATCTAACTGAAGCATGTTGAGCATCTTCCATAGGAAGCTCGCTTAAATGAGGCCTACCACCCTCATTTACTACTTTGCCTTCACCGAACATAACAAGCTCATTTGTTTGCGCACCAAAACCCGGCCACTGTTCTGTACTCATTAAACTTAACTCTTCTTCATCCAGCAGTTCTCCATCATACTGAACAGCCATGTTATGCGCATTGGATCTTGCAAACATATCTGTCGGGTCACCGGATAAATATGAGTCTTCTTCAGCAAATGACTGATCGTCATCCTCATTTTTGTTTGGACCTCTTTCTTGTGGATCTGGACTGTTCCCATGACCTGTAGTTTTTTCATTATCGCTTGGATAATCAATTTCATGAGCCAGAAACCATGCTTCATCTTCAATGGGTTGTCTCATATAGCCAACATCATCATCGTCATCATACTCATCAGAGTCCCAATACTCGTGTGGGTAATCAATAGATCCATCACCAACAGTTGCAAAACCAGATACATGGTCTGAATTGTCTTCTGTTATCCCCTGACTTATGGAGCGCCAACTACCTCCTACAGGCCTTTTTAAACCTATAGCATCAGTGGAATAGCTTGTAAGAAATCTCATGTTAATAAAGAGATTTATAAGGCTGCGCAAAAAAACTTGGACATAAAAGATGCAGAGGATGATCATTAGCAATGCCGGACTTTGACTTAATGTAAAAGACTTTCAAAAGTTTCAAATAACTAAATGACTACGAAAACCATCAATTAAGTGGGACAGTTCAGATTCGTAACATGTAAAAAAATCAAGTAGTGGTTTTTGTAAAATACAGTAGCTTGAATTCCAGATTCGTGGACTGAATTCCAGACTCCAGTTATCCAAAATACTTTTTTCAAATGTGCCTTTCACATCTGCAGATGCAGGGTATGTACTTGCATATTTATAGTTTGAGCATTTTGTACAAATGACCAGTAAACAGTGCTTTACTCATGTTCGCGACCTCTACTTTGACAGCAACAAAGTTTTGGACCAAAATACATAGAACTTGGTAGTTTTAGTCTTGGCTTCCTTTCTACCAACATATATTAGACTTTAGCAGTATTGCACCATAGTCTATTTTGTAACCTTACAAACTAAAACCGCAGTCAATAAACACCAACTAACTGCATTTTTGTTTTCTGAACCTAACACAAAAGCATATAAAATTTAGCACCGGAAAACAAGATTAAATCTTACTGTAATAAGATCCATGATAAAAGGTAAAACACTAGACCAAAATAACTTTGCTAATTTTCAAATCAGAAGCATGTTGATGATTACTAATATCTAGCGACATGTCTAATAAGAAGGCTTAAATCTACTCCTGTATGATAGCAACTGACATAGAACTTCAGAAGGTGAATATAAATGATTTGATAGAAAATGAACAAACACCATCTTATATAGAAGATGAAGGTGATACTTGAAATATATAGCTAATTAGCTATTAACATTACCATCAGTTGCTACCTATAATGCCAACTAACTTCCATTTAAGATAAACAAATATGTAATACTACTGTACCTGTAGAGTTTAGTTCTTGACCGATGGGAACATCTAGAAATGCTCCGATATGATAAGCATTATCAGCATTCAGATTCTGCCCGGCCTCATCATGTTCGTGCTTCTCCTCCCAAATCATACTCGACAGTTTATCAGCTGACTTAAGTTTAACAGGTGCCAATCTCGGTAATTCTTCTTTCAGATGCTCAGGGACGACTGGAAGACCCAAGCCACCAAACGCTTGTGCCTCAATGCTTCCCTGAGTTTTTCCAAAGTACAAAGCTTTCAAGACCTCATTTTCTTGCTCTTTAATTGCTGCCCTAATATCGTCACTTTTTCGCTTTCCGTCATCTTTCTTACCAACGCCACCACTTGTACTATGACTAGTTGATGCATCTCCTTCAGGGAATGGGAATACGGTTTTAACAGAACAGTTACTATTCCAGAGCTCTGGGGAGCCACTTTTGAATTCATTGTTTCTAGACCACGGGTTATCCAAAAATTCATCTGTCGACACAACACCCTTATTCGGATGTTGAAGATTAACCTCCGTAGGCTCAACAAGTTTATCCAAACTCAACTGCTTCGGAGCCAAATTTGGCTTACTGGTATTCACATTCACAGGCCCAAGCCACGAGACTTTCCCGTCACCAACAGAATCAGTATCCTCTCCCACTTTCCTATTAATTCTCTCGGTATCAGCAGCCTGAGCCTGAGACGGATAAATCTTGACATTGTTGGTTGTGATACTATCTTCCTTGTCAGAAGGATCAACGGGGCCACTATTCGGGTCATACCTCCACGTATACAAATCAAGCAGATTATCCTCGGAACCATTTGAAAACATAAAATTCTTATCCTTAACTCCAACCGGTTCGCTATTACCCTCTCCATTAAACGAGGCTATCTCCCATTTGTTGTTATCTTTGACAGTATGTTTCTCCGTCTCTTTCTTGGAATCTTGGAGATTAAGAGTGGGGTTGTTCAAATCAGGACGTTTATCAATCTCGCTTCGTAAAGCTGCCTCAGCCCTAGCAAAGTTATTCCTTTTAAGGAAGTCAAGTATGACATCCACCCTCGACTCTTCCATTTCCAAACTGCAATCAAAAAATATCATCAAGTTTCAAACTTTTTAATTATAAATAATACAATAAAAGGTAAAGAAGAAAAGTGTATACCTAAATCTTCATCAATCAGGTTTCAAATCGTCTGGATCTTTCAAGTGTTGTGCTCAGATTCAAACCTAATATCTTGTTATAAAAAAATTAAATGGGGATTTTCAAGTTGTTAATATAAAGTGAGTATGTATTTGAATTTGGGGGAGATTGGAGCCCTAATTTTAATTTTGATTTGATTTTGATTTTGATTTTGAGTAAGCAAGTGTGTATAAATGAAATGAAATCAGATTTTCTTTTTCTTTCTTTATTTTTCGAATATTCTTCCCCTAATTTCAGCTTATTACCATATTAAATTATGAGATTATAATGTTTTATATAATAAAAGAAAGCCTCAAGTGGACTATTGTATTTCGAAAAAAATATATATATATTTTTTAATTTGATGATTTATTAACTAAAAATATTTTATTTAGATGTAAAAAAAATAATAAAAGTTAATTACTTCTTAATTTGACTAAAAAGAATATAAAAAACGTTTTTTATCCTCACATATAAAAAAACTGAAAATACGCATGGGTCTCAATGCTATTTTTTCATAATTATATACTAAAATGTAAATTTTGAAGAAAACAGGAGTCCCATTACAAACCATCATACTTGGTTATCTATCTTATCTACTTTATAATGCGTTTAGGCTTTTTAAAATTAGAAGCGCTTAAAATTGACTTTTTACTGCTTATTATGAAAAGAGTTTTTCTAACAAAAATTAAGATAAGGGCTCTAATCGTGAGATGACATCAACCTTACAAACTCCAAACCTAACTTCTAACAAACTCCAAACCTAACTCATAACCACTAAAATTAAGATAAAGAGCTCCAATTATAAAACGGCGTATGTTATTTCTCAATTAAAATTCATCTTTATTTTTAAATTAAAATATCTTTTATCTACTTATTTTTTATAATCTAATTTCACCATATTTTCTAAAATTTTATCTTTCTTTAATTCAACATCCATTTTGATATATTTTATGAGTTTTTAGTTTTATATTTTAATGGGTTTATTTTATTTTAATTCAAATTTTTACAACTTTAACCTTTATTTCATTTATTTCAATCAATATAATCTTGATTCGTCAAAATCATATA
This sequence comes from Chrysanthemum lavandulifolium, assembly GCA_022545495.1. NCBI lineage: Eukaryota > Viridiplantae > Streptophyta > Magnoliopsida > Asterales > Asteraceae > Chrysanthemum > Chrysanthemum lavandulifolium. The sequence continues at coordinate 132,629,398 of CM040242.1, forward strand.
CTTTTGGGGTAGTGTTTGACGATAAGAGATGCGATGGTATTTCTATATGGGAATAATGATGTCATGAAAGCTACGGAAAGTTACGGGTAACCCAAACAAACACTTACAACTAACACATATCATTCAAGTGTTGTAAACGAATTCACTAAACGGTTAAGTTAAACACATATAACTATACTTATCATTGCAATGTGCTGCGTGCCGGCTAGTGAAATTAAGAAAGCTTAAAAATTGAGACTTTTTACTAGCTTATTATGGAAGAATTAAAAAATAAGATAAGGGCTAATCATCGTTTGGTGACGTGTCACTTCTCTAACTAAAAAATAACAAAAGGATGAATTTCTAATAAACTAAAATAAAAAGCTCCAATAATGGGCGACACATTTCACTTCCTAACTAATTAATCACTTTTATTTTTAAATTTAAATATCTTTAATCCGTTTAAATTTTTATGATCTAATTTCACCATATTTTTAAAATTTTGCGCTTTTAATTCAACATCCATTTTGATATATTTTATGAGTTTTCTTTAGTAGTCGGGAAGAAGCGGAGTTGAAAAGAGATAAACTTACTTGAATTAGGCGTAAAATGAAAACATTTGTTACAAATAGTCGTCTGCACATGCATGGCGTTGCGTGGGTATCTTCTAATCATACTTGGTTATCTCATTAATAAAGGAAAAGAAAACAGAAGCCCAAATTCACTCTTAATAACAATCGATTGGCTTCACATGACCCGAACCATTGAACCAAAATCTTGATTTATATTTTTTAGGTTAAATTGATTGAATAATTATCCTGTTTCGATTATTGAAGAGACCCGAAATTAAGGTTCTTAAAACTCGAGCCTAAACGATCAGTTTTGGTGACCTTTATAAAAAAAAGTGTAACTTTAATTGACTCATTCATAAGCAATCGGGCCAATAATGGTCACCTGCATGCTACATTTACAAAGTTATGAAAGTTTAAATTAATTTTTTAATAAATAAAAATACATTATTCAAAAAATAGAAAAAATAAAATATTCTTGCACGGACATTATAACTAGTCATCTAAACTATATAGAAGTATTTTTGAGTTAAGAATAAGTAAATCATTTTCGTAAAGAAATATAAGTTGCGTTTAGTCGGACAAAAGTTTTAAAAGAAATAAAAAAATTGAAAACATTTTAGATTA